>JAESUZ010002644.1:1800000-2122500 GCA_017311185.1 Proteles cristata cristata | reverse complement strand
TAACAGGAGCCCTCGTAAAATTAACTCTCACAAGGCGTCCACAGGGCCAGGGCCGGGGCCTGAAGAGCTGCCACCCGCGGCCTCTGCACGGCTACTGGGCCTAGACTGGGCTGGTCTCGCCCCATGTTGGGCCAGGGAGGAGCGGACTCCCGGGCTTTAGTTCTCGCTTTAACTGCGGGCATCCACGGAGTTCCTCCGCGGCTTCGTGCGCTCAGGAGGCCGGCCGCTGCTCGGCTCCTAAAACTGCCTCAGTGGCAGTGAAGAGTACCGCAGTCCAAGGGTGCAAGGAAAGTTCCCGGCCTGGAGTGACAGCGAAAGCATCCTCTTCGCAGGGCAGGCGGAGAGGCTGCTCTTTTCCGGGGGGGGAGGAAGGGGGGAGGGTTCTCTCCGCGGCAGCCTATGCTAAACAGTCAGATGGCCTAGTCCAAACCGGTCAGAGAGTGCTAGCTGGAAACCTAGCTCCTGACTCAAGATGAAAATGACCAATCCGCCCCGCGCGTCGCACCCCTACGACCAGAGGACGTGCCCCACAGGCAGACCTCTCTGGTCCTGGCCTCGGGCAGCTCTCCAAAAGTCGCAAAGCTAAAAGCCCGCGCGACCTGCTGTTGCCAGGGCTGAAGGGTAAGAGTTGGGGTGGACAGCCTTCGGCCTGCGGGCTTCGGCGCGAAAAAGAAGAAATTAAAACCCCAATGAGACACGGCCCCTAATTGCTCTTTTCTCCTCAAAGGGCAGAACTGGAAGGTCCCGTGAAACTTCCAACTTCAGGCATCTCATTTCACAAACAGTAAAACTGAGGCCGCGGGACAGGAAGAAGGTACATTTCCCCCATCCCCCCAAACTCTGCTTTTCCTCCCAAACGGCAAGGGCAGCCCAAACCAGACTATAAGTTCCCTGCAGTCCACTGGGGTTCGTCCACGTGTGCGCGGACACCTGCTAAGCAGAGGAAGCAGCTGCCTGGGCCCCTGCGGGCACCGGGGCCTCCCCGCTGCGGCGCATCCCGCTGTCCCCCACAGGTCACACCAGGGCGCTGGGGACTGATCATTTTGACCTCCTACTTAACCGTCATTATGTCGCTTCCCTTCAACGTGCTAAGAATAGCAAAGATCGCGTTAGGACTCTCAGGTGATGGGACTTGTTAGCTCTCAACTTCTGGCCGTAACTCGGACGTCACCGCCCCCCGAAAAATGCCTCCCTCTGTCCCATCCACCTGCGCCTAAGAAGCGCGTTGAAGCCTCGACCCACCACGCTCTCACGATCTATCCTGATGTCCTGGTTACTCTGTCTGTCTCTCCCTCCAGACCGCGGTCTTGGAACGCGAAGAGCCGTCTCCGGCCTCCCTGTACCTGACGCCGACCACCGGGCCTGACAAACAGTTCGTGCGCAAGAAAACTGTGATGAAGCTGGCCATTTGACAAAAATGCCTCTGGCTCTCCTCCTCATCAGCTTTTCCCTCCAACCCTCTGGACACTGGGATTTCGTGCAGAGAAGAGACCTTGAGGCCACGGTGCCCTGAACTTGGCCCAGAGAGCTGGCCTTGGCTGGTCCGGGAGGAAGGCAGCGTAAGGAGCATGAAGTTCAGAGCAGGTAGGCGGGAAGGGGAGAGTGAAAGGGCGGGGACAGAAGGGAGACGCAGAGAGGAGAGAGAAAGCTGTGTCCCGTCCCCCCGTTGCCAGGCGTCGCGACCCTGGTGGGGTGCAGCGGCGGAGACCGCAGCGGGCGCTGCGCCCCTCCCCGCGCACAGCCCGCGCTCCCTGCCCCTCCCGGCGGGCGGTGAACGCTGGGGGTGGGGGCGCCCGAACAGAGGTGCAGGGGGGGGCGGGGGCGAGGCGCGGCGCCTCGGTGCCCCTTCTTCAGCGAGAGACGCGGCGGCGGCGGCGTCCCTCAGCCTCGGTCATGTGATAGTCTCGAAGCGCGAGCTGCGGGGGTCTCCGGCGTCTCGGGGACCATTACAAAACGCAGCCAGGAGAGCGCGTCGCCGCCACAGCCGCCGCCGCCGCCTCTCCAGCTCGACACCCGCCCGGGAGAGCGGCGGCAGCTGCGGCGCGGACGGCCGAACGGACCCCGCCAGCCTCGCGTCCTCCGGGCCGGCGCAGCCGCGCCCTCGGGCCCGCAGCGCGCGTCCCGCGCCCGCGCCCCGCGCCCCGAGCCCAGCGCCCGCGCCCCGCGGCGGCTGCAGACACTAAACTTTTCCCCCCACCCCGGGCGACCGCCTCCAGCTCCGTCCCCCGCTCCGCTGCGAGCCGCCGGAGAACCGGGAGACGCGCGCTGCCCGGAGCCGAGCTTCCTTCCTTCTCCGTCCTTACCTCGCCTCGCCCCTCCAGGAAAGCCGCAGCTCCGGGGCGGGCTGGCGAGGTGCCCCGCTGGGGGGCAGCCTCCGGGCGCAGGACGTCCCGCCGCCCCGGCCTCCGGCGGCGCGAGCGCCAACTCGGATTTAAAGGGCCAGAGTCCCGCCTGCCCCGTCCTCCCTCCCAGCCCGCTGGGCCTGCGCTTCCCTCGGACCGAGAATCAAAGGCGAGAGGAGGCCGGAAGGGAGCGCTGCCCTGTCCCGCCTCCGCCGCGGGCTGGGGCTCTCGGCGCCTGAGCACGTGGGGGAGCCGCCGGCGGGGAAGCTGGCGCGCCCCGCCCGCCCCTCCGCGCGCGGGGCGGCCACCGTCGGGCCAGAAGTTGCGAGCGGCGGAGAGCGGAGTCGGCCCCGGAGGGCAGGCGCGGACCCCGCCGAGAGAGCCGGCCGGAGGGACTGGGGGCCGAGGGGGCGGGGTGGCGCGGCTGCGCGGGCCGAGCGGGAGTTAGCGGGGACCGCCGGGCCCCGGCTACCGGGTGCGGAGCGACGCTGCCGTCCAGCGGGGGCCGGAGCGCGGTAGAGGCGCCCGGGGCGATGCCGCGGCCGGGGAAGAGCTCGTACAGCGACCAAAAGCCGCCCTACTCGTACATCTCGCTGACCGCCATGGCCATCCAGCACTCCGCCGAGAAGATGCTGCCGCTGAGCGACATCTACAAGTTCATCATGGAGCGCTTCCCCTACTACCGCGAGCACACGCAGCGCTGGCAGAACAGCCTGCGCCACAACCTCTCCTTCAACGACTGCTTCATCAAGATCCCGCGGCGGCCTGACCAGCCTGGCAAGGGCAGCTTCTGGGCGCTGCACCCCGACTGCGGCGACATGTTCGAGAACGGCAGCTTCCTGCGGCGCCGAAAGCGCTTCAAGGTGCTGCGCGCGGAACACACTCACCTGCACGCGGGCAGCACCAAGGGCGCGCCGGGCGCCGGGCCCGGAGGGCACCTGCACCCGCACCACCCGCACCACCACCACCACCACCACCACCACCACCACCACGCGGCCGCGCACCACCACCACCACCCGCCGCCGCCGCCGCCGCCGCCGCCGCCGCACATGGTGCATTATTTCCATCAGCAGCCGCCTGCCGCCCCGCAGCCGCCGCCGCACCTCTCGTCGCAGCCCCGCAGCAGCGTGCCGCAGCCGCCGCCGCAGCCGCCGTCCCACCCGGGCAAGATGCAGGAGGCGGCGGCGGTGGCGGCGGCGGCGGGCGGCGGCGGCAGCGGCGGTGGGGAGCGTGGGGCGCCTGTCGCAGTTCCCGCCCTACGGGCTGGGCTCGGCCGCCGCCGCCGCCGCCGCCGCCGCGTCCACGTCGGGCTTCAAGCACCCGTTCGCCATCGAGAACATCATCAGCCGGGACTACAAGGGCGTGCTGCAGGCCGGCGGGCTGCCCTTGGCGTCCGTCATGCACCACCTGGGTTACCCCGTGCCAGGCCAGCTCGGCAACGTCGTCAGCTCCGTGTGGCCGCACGTGGGCGTCATGGATTCGGTGGCAGCGGCCGCGGCCGCCGCCGCCGCCGCGGGGGTGCCCGTAGGCCCGGAGTACGGGGCCTTCGGGGTGCCGGTCAAGGCCCTGTGCCACTCGGCCAGCCAGAGCCTGCCTGCGGTGCCCGTGCCCATCAAGCCCACGCCCTCGCTGCCGCCCGTGGCCTCGCTGCCCCCGACGCTCGCTGTCCCCGTGGCCGCGCAGCAGCCGCCGGCACCTTCCACCGTGTGCCCCGCGGCCGCGGCCTCTCCCGCCGCCAGCCTGCTGGAGCCCACCGCCCCGAGCGCGGCAGAGAGCAAGGGCGGCTCCCTGCACTCGGTGCTGGTGCACTCCTAGGGGACCGGGCTGGGGGGGGGGGGAGGTGGGGCCCGGGGGGGCGCGAACGCGTGCAGGGACCCCGGGTCCTGGGCCGCCCGGGAGGGAGAGGGCGCCCTGAGGCTGCGCAGAGCTGGCGAGCCTGAGCCTGTGCGGCAAAGGAAGGTCTTAGGACAGACAACCCCCCACCCCCCGAAAGTGGATTCTCCAGCGATTGAATAAATGTAACACTTCTGGTGTCTGTGTGTATACTCTGTTGTACAATCAGATTAATGAAAGCCAATTTTCAGGTAAGAGTTTTCTATTGTAATTAATATTGGAAGTCAGTAAGTTATGGCGGAGGGAGCGAAGGAATTTGGGGAAGCCTCATTCGCTGGCAAATTGGAAATGGATTTAGACCCCGATTCCTGGGAGAAGCTGGTGGAGCTAAACCTCCCGGGGAGAAATCCAACAGACAATGACGCTTATTACAAACCTCAGCCACGAAGTTTCTCACCTCGGGCAGCGGCCTCTCCTGAACATCCAAGACAAAACTGCTATTCACCAAGGAAATCTCGTTTTATTTAAGAAGGAAAAGAGAGCGTTTTCGTATCGTGATGTTCCTGAGCAGTTAAATGGGCGAAGACCCAGTATCATGAATGAAGTCGCTTTGGGGAGGCAGCGGGAACTTCACTAAGGATCTTGGGAAACAGTTCAGTTTCTTGGCTCTGACCCGGGGTCGAGAAGGATAGAAGGAACGGCTAGAGCAATTAGTTTTGCACAAAACAGAGAATGGCAGCGGCTTAAAGAGCAAAGCCCCAGCTTCTAAAAGTAAAGTTCGGGAAACACAACCAAAGAGAGACAATGAAGGCGGCTTTCTACCTGCAATTCGTTTGTGTATCAATCGGATGAGGCTGTTTAGGAGCTCCCAAATGATGTTCATTCCCACGATCCGTTCCCTTTGGGATTTTAAAGAAAAAAAAAATCACTTGCACCGCGGGATTTTGTTCCTCTAAACAATGCAAGAAAAACTGAATGCAAGAAAAACTGCCACATCACCAGACACAATTGCTCTCAACGCTCCCAGGAGCAACGCGCGGCGGTTTCCTTCCAGCCTCCGGACAGACGCCGGAGGACGACCCCCGTCACTCGTGCGCTCTCCGATTTGGTATTCCGAGTGCAGTTTGGACGCGTCCGTCTTTCAGGCGATTTCTTCGGTTTCAGTTCGTGAATGGAAAAGAGACTTGCTTCTGTCGTCCCTCCTCCCCCCCCCTTTCTGAGCCCCAGGAATAGCACTTTACTCGCAACAAAGTTTTGGGAACGATGCGGGGCGGGCAGGGAGGAGGCAGCTGCCGTTGGCATCCCAGTCACCTTGGGCTTGTGTCCGCGCCGCGTTCGGGTTGTGACTTTGTGACAAGTTCATGTCTGCCAGTGTTGTACGCGGTGTTTTCCATTAAAGCTTCTCTCTGGATCTGCCGCTGCGGGTGTGGAGGTGTTTTCGCTTCTCAAGAGAGGAGGCGGCAGTTTGAGTGTCCGCTCGGCGGTCGGGGGACTTCACACACCCTCCCCCCTTCCCTTTTTTTCTTAACTTCAAAGCTTCTTAGGAGTGAGTTCACAGGAGAGCCGCCAGCAACCACAAGTTTCCTCCACTGCTCCTTTTATCCGTTGGCACAGTTACCTCCTATTCGACCCATCCTGATCCTGGTTTCCGGAGCTTAGCC
This sequence comes from Proteles cristata cristata, assembly GCA_017311185.1. Taxonomy (NCBI): domain Eukaryota; kingdom Metazoa; phylum Chordata; class Mammalia; order Carnivora; family Hyaenidae; genus Proteles; species Proteles cristata. Next base: position 2,116,664 of record JAESUZ010002644.1, on the reverse strand, counting down.
CACCTCCGTGCTGGAGACCCAATTGGCAAAAACTTGCAACAGTGATTTTTTTGTGGTTGCTGCTGTTCTTTCCTCTTGGAAAGGTCCAAGGTCCATATTAATACACCATCACCACTGCCCGACACCCTTCCCCTTTTCTGAGGGCCTCGCGGGCCGGCCACGGCCGGGGACTCCAATCCCCCGGGTAGATGCCCGTAAGTCTGGGGGGCCGACCCAGGGCTGGGGAGTTGGCGGCGCGCGTTAACGAGGGGCGCGGGCGCAGCCACCGCGGCCGGGGGAACCTGTTGCGCACCTGCTCCGGGCCGCGTCCTCCGCAGCCTGGGCCCCCGAGCTGCCCGGCGCCGGGCCCGCGAGAGCCGGCGGCCCCCAGTCCGCGCGGCCCGGAGGCAACTCGCGGGCTGCAGCGGCCGCCGAGCTGCGCGGGGAGCCGGCCAGGCAGCCTGGCCGGGTGCGCGCGACCCCTCTGGGGACGGGAAGTCTCTGCTCTCCAGCCTCGAACACGGCTCCATCTTGAACCGACTTCCCTGTGCCCAGCCAGGCCCAACGGCAGCATCCTGTAACCTTTCATCAGAAGAAAATAAAGGGCCAACAAGATGACCCGAGCACAGGAATGACCCCGGCGAGGGATGGGGGTGGGGATGCGGGCAGGAGTATTTTGGCTGCATCTTCAAATAGGTATTTCCACGCATCCCTTATTTATAACTTGCATCGAAGCGTGCGGCCAGTTTTGGTCTCTGGGAAACAGGTCTCCCTTTCGGTCACTGCCTCCTTGAGAGCTGAAACGATTCCAGTGTATCCCCTATACTTTCAACTTGAGACTCTGCAAGGATTCCCTGCAGTTTTCCTCTAGGGTAGTCTGATGCTGTTGAAAGAAGAGGGGACAATGACATGGGGGTCCTAGATTTGGAAAGGCTCAGGAGTCTGGCTTCTTTGTTCTCCTCTGACTCAGTTGATGCCTAGAAGTCCTGGGGTCTGGACCCTTAGTGTAGGCGGGTCAGTTGGCTCCAAAAAGTGGCACCCGGGACCCCAGGCGTTTGTTGAAAAGAATACCCCTCTTTCTTGTCCACCTGCCCCAAAAGCGTGCGTTTTAGCGGTGCCCAGGAAGAGGTGCTTCCAGGAAAGGAGTGTGGCCCAAAGTGTCCCTTAGCACCCAGAGAGCTGGCTGAGTGACAGCCCCTCCTGAGAAGAAAGGAGTCTATGGGCCACAGTGCAAGGAATGAATGAACAATTGATCCTCATGGTTTTCCTGGGCTCTCTTAACACATTCCCTCCTACCTCTTGGTGGAAGACAATGTTTTGTTTTGTTTTGTTTTCACTGGAAGCGAAGAGAAAAAGGAAAAGGGAAGACAAAGTGAACTTAGAGATGCTTTTACTCAAGTTTTTATCCCAGGAGGAGATCCAGATTTTCAAAGGAAGCAATGCAGGGCATTGGGAGTGGAGAACATGAGAATTCCTGTAAATAAACAAGGCAGGGCAGTTTCTGCCAAAATTCTGCTCCCAAGGGAGGTCCCAACTAAAGCCCTGGATACCAGTACTGTCCTGAAGCCCCCTCTTAACTAAAATGGGATCTGCAGTTTAACTCTGCCTAGATTGTATGGGGTTTTATCCCTTTAAGCAACCACCACCCCGTTCCCAAGCCAGGAACCTGGCAAGATTAATCTGGGCAGATCTCTGAGATACCAGGACTGAGAAAACCCCAGGCCTGAAGCTCACTGCTCATCACCAGAATCAGATCTTCATACCTACGTGCACCCCCCAAAAAACAAAAAAACAAAAAACAAAAAACAAAACCATCTATTCAGACATTGGCACCCGATTCAGTACTTATTTTAAACATGCGAATAGGGGTCAAACCATTAAAAAAAAAGAAAGTATTGTCCTGGTAATAATCAAAGTGTATACAGAACTATTGAAGCTAATAGAGATAAATTGATAGTGATATTCTGGTAACCCTCTCAAGGGAGTATGTGATCTCACCTGATCTCACAGTTTTCTCTCTCTAGCGACAGGTCAGGATAGAGGGAAAGTAAATTCTAGGTAGAAATGAGATGCAGGAAGAGACCTTTAAACATGTATGACCATTTCGGTTCCCACGTTTAATAAAGTCACTCCCAGTATGCTAAGTGCCAGGGAAGAGAATGTGAACTTTCATTCCTTGTTTCCAGGATGATAGAAAAGAATGTGGTGGTTTAGCCCACGTCCTGAATGCGTGGTGCCCTAAGCAAGATGGGAAGAAGCAAGGAGAGAAGAGAAGGATTCCAGTGTACGTAGCTTTACGATGAAGGTGGGTGGAACTCAACTTGGAATCGCCCATCTGATTATATTTCCCCAGGAAGCTGAGGCAAGAGCTAAGGGCTCAGGGAGGACAAAGCTACATTAGCTGTAGTTTTGAGAACAGGCTCCCTTGCAAAGGCCAGAATCAGTACACTTGGCATCTGGCACTTAGGAAGCCTGTCAGTCAGGCTGGCTTGTGGTCAATTATCTCCTTAAGTAGACTGGCATGGGTCCAGCCAGGGAGGAGGGCTGGTAGCATCCAGAGGGATCAGAGCCAGCTAGCTGGAAGTGGTACTGCTGAGCTCCAAGCGTGTTTGCTTGGGGGGTGTGGGGGAGGGGGGTGGTTGGAAGGCTGATCAGCACATCTCCTCCCGGGACCCAAAAGTGACATTTGCCTGCTTGGCACTTGTACAGAAAGACCCCAGAAGAGTATGGACACAAAATGCCTCAAGAGAAGAAACACTGATGTTCAAAACCACCAATCTTTAAATGGCATCCACCGCCGATTTCGCCATTTCTGGTATACATAAAATTATGCAGAGATCCTGGTAAACTGTAGTGGGATTTGGTTCCTCCACTGGATAAGAATCCTTATTTTCATTGCACCTGACTGTGAAATGGGCAGAAAAGTTAGTGTTGGGGGGTGGGGCATGTTTAGGCTTGGGTGTTGTGGCGAGGGTTTGAAGTGGTAATCGTGCTAATGGGACTGTGTGGATATGATTTTGCATGGGGGTACAGGGGTGGGGGACTGGCATTGGAAATGGGAGGGTAAAGAAGCAGTTTCAAAAGCCAGCGTTAACCTCTCTGTAGTTATAAAGGCAAAGTGAGGATTCAAGTGGAGGTGGGAAGTCCTTGAACTGCAAGGGGCACAATGGTTTCTTCAAGTCCAACATTTTCATTTTGCTCATTGAAAATATTTTCATTAACTTTATCTGTCAAAGCTGAAATGCTACCTTATACCCTTTGGGGGAGATTGAAGAGATCTGCTTGGGATTTCAATTCAGTCTTAAACCATTGTTTAAATAGTATGAGTTTGGCAAAACTCCAGATGTACTCTGTCCCAAGCACTTTTCCCCCTTAACCATCCCCCGTGTATTTTAAGGAAAATGCAAGCCACATGTTGCTCTTTCCCCCTTGCATCCAAATGTAGTTTTATTGAATTTTAGCATGGTCCATGAAATTCAAATTCTGAGTCTTAAACTATAATATATTCATATGATCTACAACGCAGTCACATGATATGCACATATATCATTAAGCAGAAAATAAAGCATCTGAGAACTAGAGTTGTATTATTATAGTAACATTTCTTTAGACTGAAGAACCATGCCGAGAATGCCATATATTAAAAAAGGATTTTATGAAATTCTCAAAAAATTTCAGAAAAGCTGCATCTGACGCGTGAAAATACTTTTAAAAGACTACTGCTGATAAGACATTTTGATTACGTTTAGTTTGAAGCAAATAGTTTGTCCCTGCCGTGAGGAGCAGGTCTTCTGAGTGCCTGAGACACCCAGGCTTTGCTTGTAAGTCACAGATCTCATTATGTGGCGTCATTTAAAAAATGCACTGAAATAAGCTTTCCCATCTGAGCCACATGCAGCCCCTGTCAGCACCTTCACAGACAGCGTGTTTTTACTGTTACTGCAGATGAACGCTTAGTAAGAAAAGAGCTAGAGAGCCTGGAGTCAGCTGAACTAGATTCATTCCAAAAAGGATCCACAACATTGAAACACACAGATGAAAGAAGGGGGGAAAAGAAAAAGGGAGTGGAGAGAGGGAGGAAGTAAGGAAAGAAACAGAGAGAGAGGTAGAAGTAACCATGTAATACTGACAAAGCAAATATATACATAAATATATACCTATATACATAAATATAAATTTGTATATACCTATACAATTTTCTAACCTAATACTGCATTAGTAAACTAAAGATCAGTTCTTTCAATATGTGCGCCTATAACTACTCACCTGAAGTAATCTTGGCTTCAAAACAATATTCGTCTTCTCTTAAAAATGTTTCCTAGCTAGAGAGGACAGGGCAATATATAACTAAGTGGCAATGTCATTTATTGCCTAAAAAGTTGAGGCTTTAGTCTGCCTAAGAATTATCCCAGGCGAGAATTTTGTGCCATGAGCTTTGTCATAAATTTTGCATTTGATTTTTTAGGGATGTAACCTATATCCCCAGAGGGAAAGGTTTAAACAAATGATGCTATTTATATATTATGCAATATCATGCAGCCATCACAAATAATGCTTATGAAATTTTACCCATCTAGAAAATGTTTCTGCACCAGATATTAACAGTGATTGGTGAAATCGTAACTCATATTCTTGTTTTCCATATGTTCTAGATTGTTCTGGATTGTCTACATGCACTGATTATGTTTTACTTTTATATATGTATTTTTCTATTTTTTAAGTGTAAGTATTTATTTTTGAGAGAGGGAGAGATTGAGAATGCAGACATGAGCAAGTGGGGAAGAGACAGAGAATCCAAAGCAGGCTGGGCACTGTCAGCACAGAGCCCAACATGGGGCTCGATCCCGCAAACCGCGAGAATATGACCTGAGCTGAAATCAAGTCAGATGCTTAAAAAAAAAAAAAAAGTCAGGTGCTTAACAACTGAGGCACCCAGCTGCCCCGATCATGTTTTACTTTTATAACCAGGGAAGAGATTACTTAAAGAAGTATCCAGCCAGCACAACTACCATTTCAACAAAACATAAATTATTATTTTTTGATGTAGCATCTTAAATATGGGGCAGGGGTGAAGAACTGACTGATTAAAATGTACTTTAAAGGCAAAGAGAGGCAGAGAAGCTAGAACCACACACACCTTGCTAAAGAATAAACCTCACTTTCTCTTTTGTTTTAATAATCTCTACACACCCATTGTGGGGCTCAAACTCACAACCCCAGGATCAAGAGTCAAATGCTCTTGGGACTGAGCCAGCCAGGTGCCCTAAATCTCACGTCCCCGTGTTACCTTTTCTATCAGCGTCCTCTCTGTTCATCTTCCGCATTGCATGAAGTTTTTCAGTAGCCTCAAACTCTTTTTGAAACTAGGTAGATAATGAATGCTAAGTAAATACATTCTTCTAGCTTAGGTATTTCCTCCCAAATGAAAAAGATACAGATTTCCAAAATAGTAATATGGTTTTCCTTTTTCCTAGTTGGCAAATCTTTTCTGTGTCGTACTAATGTTTTCAAGAGGAACAGTTTAGATACTATTTGTAAACCTGCATGTGTCTTCCCTGTTTACACTGAAATAATTTCTTTTAAAAAAAAAAAAATGCAAATGTCTGGGATCCCTGGCTGGCTCTATCCGTAGAGCATCTTGATCTTGGGGGTGGTGAGTTCAAGCCCCATGTTGGGTGTAAAGATTACTTAAAATTTTCTTAAATTAAAAATACAAAAATCTCAGGGAGCTTGGGGTGGCTCAGTTGAGCATCCAACTTGGGCTCAGGTCATGACTTCATGATTCGTGGGCTTAAGCCCTATGTCAGGCTCTGTGCTGACTGCTCAGAGCCTAGAGCTTGCTTGAGATTCTGTCTCTTCCTCTCTCTCTCTGCCCCTCCCCTGCTCGTGCTCTGTCTCTCTCTCTCAAAAATAAATCAATGTAAAAAACATTTTTTTAAGTACAAAAGTCTGTAACTTCCCAGAATATACATGTTTTCAGATTAAACAGGCCTCCACTATTATGCCAGAAACCTGATTACTTCCAAAAATAGCCACAGACCATTGAGATTTAGGTTTTTTTTTTAAATAAGTTACACCAGAGGACTAAACTTGTTGAAATTATGAGACTGAATTTTTAACCCAAGAGAGTTAGAGAGCCAAAGTGTTTAATCAAATATATCTTGCTGCACCCGCTTAGAGAACAAAATAACATCCTATTTCTTCAATCAGTATACAAAAATGTTTAACTTTCATCCCAGTTATTACCAGAAAACATCTTTTTCCCCTGCCAGGACCCCAAGCTGACTCAGGCCTAGTTACTCCCGCCTTACAAAGAAAACTCTGTAAAGTCAAATCAGCCTGCTAACATTGGTTCTCAAACTTGAGGCTCCTGTGAATCACCTGGGCCACCCTCCGCCCAGCCCCACCTCCAAAGATTCTGATTCCACAGGTGTGAAGCAGAGCCTGCGATTGTACATTTCTAATAAGCTACCAGGTGGTAATGATGTTGCTGGGCCCCAGATCACAGCCTTGAGAAGTTCTGTGCTGAACAAGATTTTTCCCATCAGTTGACCTCAGTTACAGCCATCTCAGTCCATCAGAGATACCCAAATAATTTTGAACATCACAGAAAAGGTGTTAGTTAGGATCTCTATCTTTTTTCTCTCAAAAATTCACTGATGTCTATCAAATTTACCCATCACTTCCCCAGTTGTCTGAGTATTTTATACTAATGCACGAGGGAAGGGCACCTCGGTGACTCAGTCAGTTGAGTGACCACTCTTGATTTCAGCTGGAGTCATGATCCCAGAGTCCTCGGATAGAGCACGGAGACAGCTTGAGATTCTTTCTCTCTCTGCCCTTCTCCCCCGCTTGCATGCACACTCTCTCTAATTAAAAAAAAAAAAAAAGTAATGCACAAGGAAACAGGAAAAAAAGCCAGAATTGGAGCCTCCCCGCTGTAAGTTACATAAAGACATAATAGACAGATTGGAAAGCAGTAATTTTCTTACTTCATCAGAGGCAGCTGAGGCAGCAGCTACTTGAAAAGCAAGTTAGTAAATACCCAGAGCTAGAAGTCAGTGGTCTTCTTTCTGTTCTCACCTTTACATCATAAGTCAGCCCCTTCAGCAAAGCATTTTACCCAATGGGTTTAACTTCCTTAATATGGTGCAATTATGTTCACAGAGCATGCTTTCCCACGATGCTTTGTGTGCCAAAGTGAGGTTTTAAAAAAAATTTATTTATTTACTTTGAGAGAAAGAGAGAGAGAGAGCTTGTGAGTGTGAGTGAGAGAGAGACAGAAAGAGAGAGGGAGAGAGAATCCCAGGCAGGCTACGCCCTGTCAACATGAGGCCCACGGCCGGGCTCAAACCCACGAACCATAAGATCATGACTTGAGCCGAAACTGAGAGTCAGAGGCCTAACTGACTGAGCCACCCTGGTGCCCCCTGAGGTATTTTTACGTCCACTGTTTCATAGAGGGGAGATAGACTTTATTCTGAATTTTATTCTGATAGGTTTTATATGCATGCAGGCTTAGATCTACACCCTGCAGGATGGAGTTCATGCAGATATTCAAATGATGCATCAATTTAGTGAACTCACGCTTTGCCAAAATTTGGAGCCATTCAGCAAAATATTTACAAAAATGCTTTGGTTCTCTGGACTGAGGCACTAAATAGTGTGCATTCTTTGTCTGTTTAAGTTTACTTATTTTTAATGTTTTTTATTTATTTCTGAGAGAGAGAGAGAAACAGCATGAGCAGGGGAGGGTCAGAGAGAGAGGAAGTCACAGACTGAAACAGGCTCCAGTCTTTGAGCTGGCAGTCAGCACAGAGCCCGACATGGGGCTCAACCCACGAACTGTGAGATCATGACCTGAGACGCTTAACTGACTGACCCACCCAGACACCCCTAAGTTTATTTATTTTGAGGGAGACTGAGCGACAGCAGGGAAGGGGCAGAGAGAGAGGGGAGGGAGAATCCTAAGCAGGCCCTACATGTGTGCAGACGCCAACGTGGGACTTGAACCCAAGAGCCTGGGAGACCATGAGTGGGCCTAAATCAAGAGTGGAATGCCCAACTGAGCCACCCAGATGCCCCTAAATAGTGTGTATTCTCACAAAACAACTGGTGCCAGGACTTGAGCTAGGGTGCCTTCTGATCCTAGAGAGTTCATGAAATTGTCGATAGCCTCATCCCACGTCCTTTGACAGACTCACACCCCTGTTCTCCGGGGACTTTTAGTCAGTAGCTTTAGAATGTGTAGAAGGGGTAGAGGCATTGTTGGCTCTTAGTTTTCCTCTAACTTAAAACGCCAACTCCCAGACCTGGTTTAGGTCGGAGGATCATCTCAACATAAAAGCATACCGCCCCTATTGGGGCGCCTGGGTGGCTTAGTCGGTTAAGCATCCGACTTTCGCTTAGGTCATGATCTCGCGGTTCGTGGGTTTGAGCCCCGCGTCGGGCTCTGTGCTGACTGCCAGCTCAGAGCGTGGAGCCTGTTTCAGTCTGTGACTCCCTCTCTCTCTGACCTTCCCCTGCTCACGCTGTCTCTCTCTCTCTCTCTCTCCTAGAAATGAAACATTAAAAAAAAAGTTATAAAAAAAAAGCATACCACCCCTTTTATTTACAAACCCTCCGGGTGTAACCGGCATGAGAGGCAAATACCAATGCCTTGAAGATTTGAGTTTGCCTTCATTGAATTTCAATATTTATTATTTCTATAAGTGCTTCTATCATCTCTACCAGGAATTTCTCACTCGGTGTCTTTGCCATCCAGTCTCGACTCTCTTCTTGGTCTTTTTGACCTCCCCCTCCTCTCCAGCTGCTTAATTTGCCCTTCATTCCACTCCCCCCACCCCCAATTCCCACTTCTTATGAGCGACAGTTTGATTCTCTTTCTCTCTTTGTAGACTGTACCCATTGGGATTTCGCCTTCTACCATGAAAGTGGTCTATCAGGTTCTTTTCCTACATGGAAGACAGAGGAGTTAAGATGTTAAGCTATTAAAATCGCATTTAAAAAAATCTAACTATCCACACATCTTCATCCTACCAGCATTTATTCAATATGGTCGTGTAGGAACTATGCCCACTGCCGACAGTAAAACATGTTCCCTACCGCACCAATTACTAATCTATTGTCTCCCACCTCCCAGTGTGCCCTTTCCTACTCTGCTGTGTGATGCCAGAGCTAGGACTTGGCAAATCATGTTTCTGCTTTGCCTGCCAGTTATATACTGGGTCCTGGTAATAAGGGGCTCTGGTGGCAGTTAGCAAGGGTGGAAAAAGAAGGGATTTTCTCCTTTCTGTTTATTCCTTCTGGGTTTTCCTTTCTGTTTGTGATTCCTGGAAGCATCATATGGGCAAAACTTCTCCACCTGGCAATGCCTTCCTGTGGCGGCAACTGAATCTGGCTAGAAGTTTTCCCAGCACTTGAAAACCCAACCTCATTACCCACCCCATCTCAGAGACCCCCCCATCAGCTAGCCAGTGCCCCCTGAGTTCTGACATTGAGCTTCACAGGGGGTCACCTCTGAGTTTCTGAGTGTTAATAATTCCAACTTCCGTGACTCAAGTTGGTTATGCATCCGACTTCGGCTTAGGTCATGATCTCCCAGTCAGTGAGTTTGAGCCCCAAGTCAGGTTCTGTGCTGGCAGTTCAGAGCCCAGAGCCTGCTTTAGATTTTGTGTTGCCCTCTCCTTCTCTGCTTCTCCCCCACTCATGCTCTGTCTTTCTCAAAAAATAAATATAAAAAAAAGTAATTCCAACTTCCTCCCCTTGTACTCTCCAGTCTAAGCGGGATAGAGCTTTCTATAATTGCTATATCTGTGATAGATTAGAATTCTCTTTCTATGCATTCGGCTATTGACATGTCTACATCTAGTTAACTATTCATTATACTAAATTCTGTTTGTAAGAATAACTGGAATGCTTTCTGTCTCCTGCCTGGATTTTGGTGCATCTGCCCACAAGGGCCTGATAGTCTGAAGCAGAAGCTTGTCTCTCCTGACAAAGATGTATACAAACTAAGTGCAGGGAAGCATGGAGGAGAATGTTCAGGTTCAAATTTATAATATGAAACAACATGCATAGGCATAGATATGCTAGTATGTTATCAACCAAGAAAAACAGTAAACATTTATTTGCTTTTAGAAGTTATAAACTAAACTCTTTTAAAACTGTTGGGGGTGCCTAGGTGGCTCTGTCGGTTAAGCATCCAACTCTTGATTTTGGCTCAGGTCATGATCTCACCATCGTGATTTCGAGCCTTGCATTGGGCTCTGTGCTGACTGTGCAGAATCTGCTTGAGATTCTCTCTCTCCTCTCTCTGCCTCTCCCTGCTCACTCTCTCTCTCTCTTAAAACCAAATAAACATTACAAATAAAACTGTTAAAGCATGCCCTGTATTTATAGTAGCATAACCGTGTGTTCTCCCTGCAGGACTTCATAGCAGTGTGGCTCTGATAAGGTCTGTGATCTCAGCCTCCCAGATGCTGTCCAGGAGCTAACGCCCCAGGATGAGACTCCTCTAGACTCCTTTGTCTGACCTTCACTCTCCAAGAGTCGAGGAACAAAATGACCCAATTCTCCCTGGAAGGTAGGAGGCTAGAGAGCCAAGCAGTAAAACAATCAATCAAATAAAGTCAAAACTAATTGAATAGGTCAAAGGTAGAGTGTTTTTTGAAAATTCTCAATTTGACAATTCTGCTTATAGATGTAACATAAGGATATTGACTTTTAAACTAGTGACAATAATAACAGTAAGTAGGGAGTGGCCACAGCTGGAACCCTTCCGTGGAAAGATACTGGCTCACCTTAAGTCCCTAAGAATGTCCCAAAGCATCTTGCAATGACAGCAAGTTGGAATAAACACACTTCAGGGACTTTTGTATAGTTTTCTCATTACAGAAGCAAAGATAAATTTCAAAATAGTAGTTTTGACAGAGTATTCAAATGTTTTACAAACCAAATAGCTATTGAGGAGCTCAAGAGAAATTTGAGCATTATTGGGTCCACGCAAGATTAATCGGAAAACAAGCTGGCCCAGAACTTACTATTTTGCTGCTTTGATATTAATATTTGTGGAAACTTGGGAAGTTTCTAAAGATATCTTCTTCATCATCTTTTCTCTACTAATATGATACCTGACTTACGGAAAGTTCTTAAAGGTTTGTTGAAGAGGAAGAAGAACTGAGTTAATACATTCCGCTATTCTGATTTAATGAAATCAAAAGTGGAGACCCTCTGCCTGACTGCTCTAAACAACAACGACGACCACAACTTGAATAACTAAATCCTAGTAAGCTTAAATGGCTAGGAAAGAGAGATTGAGCTACTTTGCCACGGTCATTGAACTACTCTGTGATGGGGTCACGACTGGGTCTCACGGCAGCCAAACTCACACCCGGCTCTTATCCACAGTGTTTAACTGCTTTGGAAAGCCTCTGAAACTCTGTGTGTTTTGGTTTTCACATCCGTAAAACTGGACAAAGAATACCTACCTAATTAGGTTTAATTTAACCAATAAATAAAATCCAGTTTGTTGACAATCAAAATTGAAATTCCTATTTCCAAAAAACCAATTGAGAAATGTTTCTTAGTAACATCTGGAGACAGATTGGGGGAAAAAAACAACCTCTCCTAAAAATTAGTATGATTTAATAAAGGTGGCCAACTGAAAGGGGGAAATTGTTTTGGACAATATTTTTTTAAAAAAACTAGATCCAGGCAATATTTCTTACAACTTTTCAAAGCCATGTGATGATTTTAAAACCATATTTATAGAAACAATTTCCTGGCTTCAAAATTAATTTTGGTATTATATAGTATTTACTTAAAAAGTAAATTTCCCTGGTTTCTAAAATATTAAAAGGAAAATTGTAAAATAAGTTGAACATTACTTATGATGAAATTTTGAAATATATCATGGCAAGAAGGCAAATCTTAAAACTGATGGTAATTGAAAGTTCTGGTGAGAATGTGGATTCACCCAACATGATGGGCAGCAGTGTGCCAAATAAATCATAACTGCTCTCAGCACCCCAGGCATATATTTTTGTCTATTTCTCTCAAGATAGCTCTCAATTCTTTCTATATCCAACTATTAAATTTTGTCTTTCCTTCAAAACCCAACTTAAAAACCAACTATTATAGTGCCTAGTAGATTGTAGGAACGCAGTATTTCCTTTCTTTTTTTCCAAGAAGTCTTAATGATTTCCTCTACCCTCCTCTGATCTCTGTTATTCTTTTTTTAAATTGTTTTTCATTTTTATGTCTTTTAAGACAGAGAGAGAGAGCTCAAGTGGGGGGCAGGGGGAGAGAGAGGGAGAGAAAGATTGAGAGTCTTAAGAAGGCTCCATGCTCAGCACATGTACCCCAATGTTCATAGCAGCACTCTCCACAATAGCTAAAACACGGAAAGAGCCTAAGTGTCCATCAACGGATGAATGGATCAAGAAGATGTGGTTTATCTAAACCATGGAATACTAGATGGCAATGAGAAAGAATGAAATCTGGCCATGTGTAGCAACATGGATGGACCTTGAGGGTGTTATGCTGAGCGAAATAACTCAGGCAGAAAAGGACAGATATCATATGTTTGCATGTATAGGAGGATTAGGAGGAACTTAACTGAGGATCATGGGGGAGAAGAAGGGCTGAAATGGTGGGGGAAAGGGAGAGAGGCAAACCATGAGAGACTCTTGAATGCTGACAAAAACTGAGGACTGATGGATGTGGGGGGGAGGGGGGATGGGCATGGAGGAGGGCCCTTGTGGGGATGAGCACTGGGTGTTACGTGGAAACTAATTTGACAATAAACTATTTGTAAAAAAAAAAAAAAAAGAAAATTAATAAACCAAAATAACTTGAGAAAAAAAGTAAAAATATATATAACAAATGTTAATAACTAAAAGCATTTTATAATAATAATAATAATAATAATAATAATAATAAAAAGAAGGCTCCACGCTCAGTGTGGAAAAGCTCATGTGAGGCTTGGTTCCACGACCCTGGTATCATGACCTAAGTCGGATGCCTAACTGACTGAGCCACCCTGGCGCTCCCTCTGGTCTCTGTTATTAATCTCCCTTTTCTCATTCTTAGTGCATGTCATCAGATCTCTGGCCCAGGATGCCTGATTTGGGCTGGGTGAGTCACTAGCTCTCCTGCTAAAATAACCTGTAGAATAGCATGGACTTCATCTTAATGGAGATCTTTATATTCCTCCCTGCATTGTGTTTTCCACACAGTATGTACTAAATGTGACTTTGTATGTGTGTGTGTGTGAATGTGTGTGTTTCTAACAGAATTACACTTAGCTAGTCTCCTTTGAAGCTGATTTCTAAAGAGACAAGTAGATTCTCTCTTGTCCAAATTGATTTGTATCTCCTGATATCCATTCCATGTCCTGCAACCTGAAATTATGTGAAGCTGATGGTCTCCACCACCTCATATTCTTGTAACCATTGAGAGCTCTCAATTTCAGATATAACAGGAACCCCAAATGGAGTTGGGCAACTTGCTCCATAAGCAGATTTAAATCAACCATTTGAAAGATCATTTTATTTTATTTTGTTTTAATGTTTTATTTATTTCTGAGAGAGAGAGACAGTGTGAGCAGAGGAGGGCCAGAGAGAGAGGGAGATACAGAATCTGAAACAGGCTCCAGGCTCTGAGCTGGCAGTCAGCACAGAGCCCAACACAGGGCTTGGACCCACGAACTGTGAGATCATGACCTGAGTGGAAATCGGAGGCCACCCAGGTACCCCTGAAAGATCATTTTAAAGTTCTAACCCTAGATATCTCACTATAAGGAATTGGGGCCTTTGTGGACATCATTCAACTAGCACTATGGTACAATGAGAAGGGCTTGAACTTTGAACTCTGTATCTGAAATTTACTACCTCAATTGCTTTAATGATAATTGATTGAATATTTATGGTCTAACATTAATCCACAAAATAACTCAATGCAGTAAGTCTAGTCCAAAGCCCATCCCTATTTTACTCATAAAGAAACTGAAGATCATAGAGTCAACTTTCTTCCCAAGGTCACACAGCTAGTTAGTGGTTGTAGCAGAACTGGAACTCAAGGCAATGAAACTCAAGCCCCAACTCTAAACTTCATGTGATACTGCTTTATTAAGTTTGTTAGCTTCCGGGACCTGGAGTTGGGATGGGGGGGGCTCAGTTGGTTGAGTGTCAGACTCTTGATTTCAGTTCAGGTCATGATTCCAGGGTTGTGGGATTGAGCCCCCTATCGGGCTCCACACTGAGCATGGAGCCTGCTTGGGATTCTCTCTCTTTCTCCCTCTGCCTCTCTCTCTCTCTCAAAATAAACAAATAAAAATAAATAAACAAATAATTTCTACCTCATTGGGTTGTTGAAGTAGCAATCCAAATGAACACCAAGTTTCTTTTGCCTGGAACTGTGGGACTTTATCAGCCTAAATCGGTCTGAACTAAGATCTTTGGTAGAAACAAGGGAACCTCCTATATAATGTCCTAAATTCCATCCCCCGTTTTCCAACTGATTATTGACTTCCCAATGACCCAGGTAGAATTGGGTCTCCAACAGAGAGCAAGATGGCCTTCCTTGGTCCTTAGCAATTTAGACACATTTGCTGTGAATGAGTGAGGACTTAAAAAGAGCACTCTGCCACATTTTATTGACAATGGCTTTTCCCTTTACAAATAGGAACAATTGTGTGAATTTACATATGTATCAACCTGAGATGGGTTAGCTGTGTAAAATACTGGTGAGGAAAACTAAGATATAGAAGGGACACTGTCTTTAGTTTCACAAAGGAGAGGAAATCTTACTCCTGCTTCCCACTGAGAAAAATAATGGACAAAGAAAGTACAAATGACCTATAGTTCCCTCCTCTTCTTCCGCAACAAAGGGTCAACATCCAGTGACAATATTATGATGTTGATTTTTTTTTAAGCTGGCACATCATCAATTTTAATTTCTTTCTTCTTGCTTCTTTACATATGGTGAGATAAGGCCACTGAATATGTACTTTCTGATGAATCATTTCCTCCTTTTGATCCTCTCCCTAACTCTTATTCAACTAAGACAAATAGGGAGCCATTTTGGGGGGCGGGGGGGAGGGGTTTACATCTGGCACTACATATATATTTTTTGTCCGCCGAGTAATAGATGAGGGAACCTGACTTCTAGCATCTGCAATTCCCTTTCTGCTGATATGACACCGGGAAAAGGACAGAATTTCTCTGAAATGTAGTATCCTCATTCACAAATGGTAGTTCTATATTGACCAAACACTCCTTATGTAAGACACGGCGTGCTGCGGAAGTGTGCAGGGAGAATAACATTGCCCGGGGTCCTCTGCAAAGCCCTTGCAAGATGAAGTGCCCAAAAGCTTCGTCTAGCTCCAAAGAGTGCTCATTTTCATCCTGAGGAGATCATGCAAATGATCTTTGTGAGCTTTTAAGTGTGCTACAAATACTAGCAATGCAGACGTTAGTGACGAGGGTGGAAATGGTGATGGCCATGAAGAGGAGGATGCTGTGTGTAGGGAAGGGTGGATGCTGCTCTTCTGGACTCATTGAGCATTCTGGAGAAGGTTCTGGAAAGGGTTCTGGAGAGGCAAAAAAAAAAAAAAGACACCTTCACCGGTATGGGAATGGGACAGGAAATGGGAGAAATGTCTTCCTTGGTCTATTGGAAGTTTGCTCTATGGAGCCTACAGCACATATATAAACATTGGGTTCAAGTTCTTAGAGACCAGATTGCTGAGATTGTGATTATATGTGTCAATAAGCAGCTTAACGTACACCACAGACAAGATCCCAGGCAGAGTTAGGCAGAAATTCAGACACATAAGCACCTGCTGTATTGTTGGTAAATTTCTAAACTTCTCAATGAAGTTTACAGGTTGAAATTTTTTCAGAGGATCTCCCTGAGAAAAACAGCCCCAGAACTGATAACTTGCCCCTCCAAATACTGTCATTTTAGTATGTTGCATACTCTGCCATAAAATATCAAAGTGAAACATTTGACATGCAGGCTAGTTTGCTCCTTGAAGTTAAATAAGATTAAAATTAAAAAAAATAAAAAAATAAAAAAATTTTTTAAAAGATTAAAATCTAGGAATGAGAAAATTTTATCTTCTTTTTTGCATATGGTACCAACGCAGTTTTTAAAAGGAATCCCAAAGTTGTTATACTCTATTACCATCACTCTTGAAATATACATAATTGAGATTCCTGAATTTCTAAATTAGATAGCTATGTGTATATAACATCACAATTTGTACTAAAGCCAAGGTTCAGAACTCTAGAGCCAAATATCCATTTCATTTTTTGTAATGGTGTCATTGGGGATATAATCAGTGTGAATAAGAACTTAAAATAAGAGTTCAAAATTATTTGTATAAATACAAATTCAAATGCTTAATGCCAAAGATATATACTTTGCACTGCTCCTGCAACAGATTACCATATACCTAGTGGTTTAATACAATGCCGATCTAGAGGCTGCCAAGTCCAAAATCAGCTTCACAGGGCTAACCTCAAGGTATTTGACATAGGTGGCTCCTTCTGGAGGCTCTGAGTGGGGAATCTGTTTCTTTACCTTTTTTCTACTTCTAGTAGCCACCTGTATTTGGTTTGTGGTCCCTTCCTTCACCTTCAGAGAGAGACTGCTTCCTTTATAACATCGCCTTCTCTGGTTCTATAGTCAAATTTCCCTCTGCCTCCTTCTTACAAGGACACTTATGATGATAATATTATCCAAGATAATCTCCCTATCTCAATCTTTTACTTAATCACACTTGCAAAATCCCCTTTGCCATGTAAGTTAGCATCAACACATTCTGTGGATTAGGTTGTGGTCATCTGGGGAGCATTATTCTATCTACCACACACGTGAATTGCTCATAACTGGGGGTTTGTGTGGACCTCACCCAGATTTCCTAATGATAAAACAGCTTTTAATTTCGTGTCTTGATTTGTTTATAACAGTGAGTTCTTTTTTATGTTTATTTATTTTTGAGAGAGAGAGAGCGAGAGCGAGCAAGGGAGGTGCAGAGAGAGAGAGAGAGACAGAGGATCCAAAGCAGGCATTGTGCTGACAGCAGAGACCTGACACAGGGCTGGAATTCACGAACCACAAGATCATGACCTGAGCTGAAGTTGGACACTTAGCCACCCAGGTACCCCTATATAACAGTGAGTTCTATGGAAAACTCCAATTAGAGCAGCTGGCATTGAAGATCACAAGGCCAAAATAAATAGAATAAAAGAGAAAATTGGGGCACCTGACTGGCTCGGTTGGTAGAGTATGTGATTCTTCATCTCAGGATCATCAATTCAAGCCCCATGTGTAGAGATTACTTAAAAATAAAACCTTGGGAAAAATTTAAAAAATAAGTAAATAAAACCTTGGAGCACCTGGGTGGCTCAGTGGGTTGAGCATCCGACTTTGGCTCAGGTCAAGATCTTGTGGTCCATGGGTTTGAGCCGCATGTCAGGCTCTATGCTGACAGCTCAGAGCCCGGAGCCTGCTTCAGATATTGTATCTCCCTCTCTCTCTGCCCCTACCCAGCTTACACTCTGTCTCTCCCTCTTAAAATAAATAAACCTTAAAAAATTAAATATGAAAACTTATAAAAGAAAAAGTAATAAATTAAAAAGTCCCATTGTAAAAAGACCTTCATATTAATTGAGGACACTATGATTTTATCCAAAGAGATCCTTTGCTTGCCCTCAATCTCCATGTGTTTAAAAGCTAACTCAAAGCCAGTGAAAGCCAGCCTATGTTGAAAATCTTCAGGAGTAAACACAACAAAAGATACTCAATAGAGATGTATTAGTTCTTTAGATAAGTGATTCCTCCTGAAACAATTTTCTTGTAGTTTTTTATACTAACATAATATTAAAAAAAATCAAATAAAAAATCTGATTCAGTACAATCTCCTAAATTTTTTTTTATTTTCCAGAAATAGCTTATTCCTAAAACTTGAGACACATCCTCAAACACCTAGACCAATGTGTACAGTCTGATTAGCCTGTCAGTATAACCATAAAATGTATTTGCAAGAGCCCTGAACAACCTAATATAGGCTGAACAATAGACATTTAACCTTACTAAAAAAATGCAAATCTATCAGAAGAGAAATCTACATTTGACCTTTGAGGATTGCAAGGCAGGGAGAGCTTGATCCTCTCAGCATTTCTGATCTCATCCCTGAAGGGGTAGGGGAGAAAGGGAGGGCCTGGTGGAGGGGTAAATCTGACCTTAATCCCTGTTGGGTTAAGAACCATGGATCTACCCATAAGTAATAATATGCAGAGAATCATCAAGGGAAAGGGGGAAAAACCAATGAGGATAACTGGTCCTCACTTCAGTGAAAATGCAGAGAATCTTCACACTTCCACATTTAAAGAAACTGTGTGTGTGTGTGTGTATGAGTTAATGTTACACGTAAATTTCAGGGATGCAGGTGCCAATACCTGGTGACTCCTTTACAGACCGTATGACAGAGCAGATTGTGCAGGAGATTATTTGATTTTCAAGAATATCAAGATTATTTGATATTCATGACATGTGCTCGAGTAATACAAATATGATCATCTAAAAGTCAACTTAAAACTCAAGTTTTTAAATGTTTATTTATTTGTTGTGAAAGAGAGAGAGAGTGAGCAGGGGAGGGGCAGAGAGAGAGACAGAGAATCCAAAGCAGGCTCCATATGGTTAGCACAGAGCCCAACACGGGGCAGGGTGATGGGTGGGGGGCTGGGGCTCAACTTCATGAACTGTGAAAGCATGACCTGAGCCGAAACCACTGAGCCACCTACCCAGGTGCCCTGACTTAAAACTCAATTTTTACTGTTGTCATTACTGAGCAAGTGGAGAAATTGTTTTGAATTCCAAATATCATTTCCCCCCAAAACAATTTCATTTTTATTTATCTATTCTTAAAAAAAGTAATCCTTTTGCCCAACCTGGGGCTTGAAGTCACAACCCTGAGATTAAGAGTTCTACAGTCTACTGACTGAGCCAGCCAGCTGCCACACCTGCAAACAATTTTAAATGTCTTTTCCAATAATAGAATGGGATGGTTGGTATACTCCTTTCGTCTCAATAGTTGTGTTTCTAAAATACAAACTTCATTTTCATAACTCAAATTAAATGTTAATAATCCCAAATTCCCACTATGTAAAGAAATCAGTGTGCTTGTGTTAAAAGCAGATCACACATAGATTGTACATTATTTCTGGGACACCTGGGTGGCCCAGTCAATTAAACGTCCAACTTCAGTTCGGTCATGATCTTCAAGTTCATGAGTTCAAGCCCCGCATCGGGCTCTGTGCTGACACCTCAGAGCCTGGAGCTTGCTTTGGATTCTGTGTCTCCCTCTCTCTCTGCCCCTCCCCTGTTCGCACTCTGTCCTTCTCCCTCTCAAAAATAAACATTAAAAAAAATTTTTTAAAGAGTATACATTATTTCCAGCAATGGAAAAACTGAGGCACAAGAAGAATGAGTGGACCAGAAACACCAGCAGACAATTCTAGCCCAGTGAACTGATTTTGACCTCCAGTCAGATCATGAAAAATATACTAACTTCCCTCCCTAAAGTTGAACATTTTTTATTAAGATTAACTGCAAATTTAAAATGTTACAAAATGTTTAATCCTTTTTAATCTTCTAAAGTATTGTTCCGAACACAAATTCCCTGAAAGATTACTTTACTTGTGTACTTCGTCCGGTCCTATGTTGACCCAATCCTACTTATCTATGGATTTCGTTTGTTTTATTATTTGATTAGGTCTCTTGCAACCCTTCCCCCTGGCAGGCAGGGGAATCATGTATCCTGAATGGAACCTTTAGATTTGTTACTTTTAAACTCAAGGATTAGCTTTGCACTAGGGGAATCTTTGGGTAGCCTCAAACCCTACAGAATTCTGCAATTAAGTTTCACTTACGAATGTAAAGGGCTTACAGCTGTCTTCACAGTTAAATGAGGATTTACCAAGATGTTGCCCTCCCCAGTGGCAGAGACAAGTCTCCAACCAGCATGACTCCTGCACTCCCCACAGTAGATGGTTTGACTGGGGAGGAGGAAATTAGTGTGTGCACACACATACACACACACACACAACATACCATCTGAGACTTTCAGACAATGCAGATCCGGGGGGAAATCTTAGAGCATAAATTACTTTGAGGATTTTTCATTTTTTGTTAGGGTTTTTCTCGGTCATTTTTTTTTTTTTTTGCTGGATCTTAGTTGGAGAGATTTGTGCTTTTCACATGCACAGCTGTGGAGTCTCTGGGGAGATATCTTGCTCTTTTTCATTTTTGCATATCCGCCAAAAACCAAGATCTAAGCACCAAATGTGGTATCATAAGCCCCACATATGATAGAGGGAGATTCTCCAAAGGATGTCAGACAAGGAACTGATTAAAATCGAAAGTAGGCAGGGAGGCAGCCCCTGGGATGGCATGATGGGGGGCGGGGAGAGATAGCTGTACAGGTGGGAGCCAAGGCTTTGTTTTGTGGTCACGTTTGTTGTTATTGCTGTTTGTTTGATTAGTTCTCACTGTAGCTGTAATCATTTTTATAGACTTGGCCAAATTAATGTAACTTGTGCTCCATACTGGTGAGATAAATATTTGTTGCACAAATAAATCAACGAATAAACCTGAAGTTGATCCTTGCTTTGTGACTTTGGCCAACTGATTTGAGCTCTATGTCTTCATTTCTTTGTCTCATGACTTAATCCCAATAAATGCTAGCATTTATTCTGGCTCCAAATAGTAATAGTTAATATTTGCCAAGCACTTACTGTGGGTGGGGCAATATTCTAAACACTTCCATATACCAACTCCCTTAATCTTCACAAAATCTTTAAAAAAAGTAAAGAGTGTTATGACTCTTACTTCATGGATAAGGATTCTAAGGCAGTGAATTTAAATAATGTGTCCCATGTCAAATAACTTGTAAGTGGCAAAATCAAAATTTAACTAGAAAGATGGACACCAAACTTCATACTTTAATGACAATTCTATACCATCTCTCTAAAATACCATGGAAAAAAAAGTAAGGATGTGAATTTTTATATACTATGTCAAATTAGATCTCTCCGAAATGTAAACATTTTATTTTTATTAGCAAAGAATATATTGACCTTAATTTTTGAATTCCACCGTAACCTGAATGCTCACCCTCTTCCAAAAACCCATCCTTCCTCTACGTATCCCACCCTAATGTCATCTCTTAGTTTACATCATCTTTGGCTCTTATCTTGGATCTCTGCATATGGCTTAGTAGATGATTGTACAGAAGGCATTGTCAATCATTGGAAAACAAACAAACAAAAAGTTGAGTTTTTGTGCTTTGGAGAATGTGTAGAAATGTCAAATGAACATCCAAAAACAAACAGATCACACATCTGAATTGAAGTAATTAGGAGGGTTTATTTATTTATGTTAATTTGTTTTTCATGTTCTTTTTTGAGAGAGAGAAAGAGCATGAGTGGGGGAGGGACAGAGAAAGAAGGAGACACAGAATCCGAAGCAAGTTCCAGGCTCTGAGCTGTCAGCACAGAGCTGGACACGGGGCTCAAGCCCACAAACTGTGAGATCATGACGTGAGCCGAAGTTGGACACTTAACTGACTGAGCCACCTAAGTGCCCCACGGAGGGTTTGTTTGTAAGTGAACTCGATGTTTACATGGAGTTTAAGGGAACCACAAGGAATAATACACCAACCTGGGGTTAGTAGCAACAGAACTGTTAACCACCCTCCTTGACCTAAAGGGAAGGAAGTAGTTACCAGAACCCTGAAGGAGAGAGTTTTGCTGAGCAGCCACCTTTGGGGGGGGGGTAATGACCTTGGAGGGACGTGGCCAGCTTGAGGCCAGAGGGCAGAGAGAGAAGAGGGATTAAATACCTGACCTCACCTTATCTCTCTAATCTCCTAGGAA
This sequence comes from Proteles cristata cristata, assembly GCA_017311185.1. NCBI lineage: Eukaryota > Metazoa > Chordata > Mammalia > Carnivora > Hyaenidae > Proteles > Proteles cristata. The sequence continues at coordinate 2,094,741 of JAESUZ010002644.1, read as the reverse complement.
GGCTTCCCACTGGCCAAATCCAACGGGAAACCACAAGGTAAGGGAGTCAGTATGTGTAAATCCACACAGATTAGCCTCCTGGGGAGGGAGCAAGGTAGAGAAGAAAGAAGAGTACATGGTAAGGAGCAGATGAAGATACCTGGCAGACCTACATCAAGCTGATATTCACTAGAGACAGCTGCTGTGGGTTCAGAGAGATCAGATTCCCCAGAAATAAATTCCGAAGAACAACAGGTAGCTCAAAACTACCTACCCAAATAGTTTGATTTTTACCACCCTTTATCTACAAAACATCTCTTTTGTAAGTAATTTTGAAGAAATTCTTTTCTTTATGTTCTAGTCTAAGACTTCAAGGTCAAAATGTTATCATTTTTCTAAGAACATTGTTCAAAATTTTTGGTGAAGTAACCAATTCAACTTTCATCTCAAACCCATCCCTCCAGGAGACCCTTCAGCAAATGGCAGGATACAGTAGTTACTAGTTTTATCATTAAAGTATTGAGAACTTCCAAAGAGAAAGAAATGATATTCTGCATTCTGGTGGCACCCATCAATAAAGCACCTAGCAGCTTCATATCCTTTCTGTTCAAAGCACCTTTATATTCTTTTATTGGTGATTCCTCCCATTATCTATTCAAAGTAGGGCAAGGTTTGTTCTGTTCTGTTTTTTTTTCCAATTAGTAAACCCTAAGGGAAAACGTATTAGGTGATTGCCTAAGATCATGCTGTAGAACAACATGGTGGTGGAAGAAATATAGGAATCTAATCATTGATAAAAAGCAATACCTCAAGACCTTGATGGAGACCTCTTTGGCTTGAAATGAAAGGAATGGCATGGTCTAGTTGTGATGAACTGATCACTCAGGTTCCTGTGAGGAAAATCCATTGGAAGTAAAGAGTAATGTCAAGGGGACTCATCAGGAGGCCATAGGAGTACATCAACAGAGAGATGATAGTTTGGATGAAGAAAGTGTAGACAAAAAGATAAGATGGAGGAAGGTATTTAAATGGTAAACTCAACAGGACTTGATGGAATCTAGTGCATTACGGAGAGGGAGGTTTTGAGAATAGTTCCTAGGTTTTGGGCTTACCTAACTGGATTAATGGTATATCCATCCTTGAAATTAACCCTGGAAGGAGATCACGTGTGAGATAAGAGAGGAAGATGAAGAGTTCACTTTTAGATGTGTTGAATTTTAGTTCTTTTGAGTAATTCAAGTGGAGATGACAGGAAGAAATCTCTGCGATGTGTAAAATACCTAGGCATGTGTTTCTGGCACACTGAAAAAAAAATCAGTGACTGTTGTTATGTTATTATTATTATTCCTTCTGTAATCTGTACCCAATTTACCCATCCAGACTGAAACAATACTCTTTGCTTTCAGATAAAAGTTGTCATCTAATCTATTGCCAACCTGTCCATTCCTTATGGTCCAGTTCAGATGTCACTTCATCCATGCTCTAAACTTTCTCTTATTCCTGATAAAATCTCCATTCTTTGGGACCCTGTAAAAATATGTGATTCTCAAGATCTGGATGTTGGCATTATTCCAAACTGTGCTAACCTCTGACTGGAATCCCTTATTTTTCACACTCACGCTCAGTTATCATCTCTTAGATATCTTCTCCAAGACCAATTTTTGATGTTCCCTCCATTTTCCCCAGGAGCACTCCTCTTATCTTTCCTTCCTCCCCTACCCATCATTTCAACCACATTCTTGTCAATGTGGTGGAAGTTTCGTTTTTCAGGTCTTTTATTACAATTGCCTAGCAAAATCTAACCCTGGACCAATCGTCCCGTCCACCCCCTTGAGGACTTTATCTAGGCTGTGAACACCACTGGAAAAGATGTCTCCTCACCAAGATCAGTCAGTACATTGGAGAAACTATAAATTTGTGCCATGGTCCCTGCACACAATTGTACCTTCCCTACAATCAAGCAATTCTTGTAAGTGTCCCTAAATTTCCAACCCACAGTCTACCCACCCCATAGCTGTCAGTAGATGATCTTGCTTCTATAGGCCAAAAAGAAGGCTCCAGATGGAGCCTCCAGTTTCTGGTGCAAATGCATGAACAGAATCTATACCTACACTCTTTCAAGTTTTTCAGATCATAAGATGGAAAAGGTCCCATCCATGTAAAGATACTTGTTACATAAACTCCATTTTCTACCCCAAGCACCCCCTTCAGGAGTTTACTTTCTCTCCTCCATCACCAGCGTTTTCCTCTGTAAGACTCCCTCCCATTGTCATTTAAACATGTTCAATTCTCTCCTGCCTTTAAGTCAAAGCAGAAAGTCTCCCTTGCAGTCACAAAAGACACCCCCTTGCAGCCCTGTGTCTTCACTGCTCTTCTCCCTCTCGCATCCTCCAGGCTCAGCCTCCACTTTATTTACTCTCCTGGAGATATTTGATCCTTCTTAAATCTCACTCTTCCCTTTGCTTTCATCATTCTGGGGTCACCTCATTTTTCTTTAACCCTTCTGATCAGTACTTCCCCTTTATGGTCTCCTCCTTGAATGCTGGTGTGTTCTGTATGAGGCTCTCTTCTTTCTCAACACTCACTTCAGGCAAACTTACTACTCATGTAGGCTGCAAATTACCACCTGTGCTGATGGTCCCCAGAGCATAAGTATCTCAATTCCAATTTCCCTCTAGAGATTCAGAATCAAATCTTCAACCATCTCCTGAATATTACTAATTGGTTGTCCCACAGGCACCTCAAGTTTATTAGGATTATCACATACTCGTCACTTTCGTTCAAACTGCTCTTTCTTCTGTATTCTGTATCTTAATGGATGGCAGTGTCATTTCTAGTACAAATCTGAACATCGCATATTAGTGTCTAAGTTCCTTAAGGCACAAATAGTATCTAGCACCTTGTATGATGGCCGGGCACACGGTAGGGACTCATTATATACTGAAGAAATGAATAAATTACTCCTTACTCTCTTTTATCCTCGTATTCAATAAATTACCTAGTCATGTCAATTCTTCCTTCCAAATACTCTTTAAATCCTTCTTGTTATCATGGGCACTAGCCCAGTCCAGACTACAGTTATGACATTAGTAGTCTCTTAATTAACCTCTTTGCCTCCAGCCTTATTTTATGTACCAGGGATGGCTAATTATATCCAATATTCATACTCCCTTCTTCCTTTTGGTGATAAAATTGAGCACCATGCCTTCCAGCTAGAGACCACATTTCCTGACCTCCCTTCCAACCTCATATGACAGAGCTACAATGTCACCCGGCCAAGAAAGTTCTGGTTAATAGCCTAAGAATGGAAGTGACATGTGCACCTTCTGAACCACATTCTTAAAATAGAGATGTGTGTCCTTGTCTTTTTTTTTTTTAATTATTTTTGAGAGAGAGAGACAGCGTTGGCACAGGAGGGGCAGAGAGAGAGGGAGTCACAGAATCTGAAACAGACTCCAATTCTGAGCTAGCTGTCAGCACAGAGCCCGACGTGGGGCTCGAACCCATGAACCGTGAGATCATGACCTGAGCCGAAGTCGGATGCTTAACTGACTGAGCCACCCAGGCGCCCAGTCCTTCTCTTCTTTTGCCTTTCTGCAGTCTGAACTGTGATGAGATAGTGGAGGTGAGTCAGGCTCAACCTTACAAGTGAAAACCTTAGGGGATAAAGGAGCCACAAGATAAAAGGCTCTCTCACTGTTTGCCACTTCAAACTTTTATGGGGGAAATAAATGAATCTGTCTTATGGAAGCCATGGTTATTTGACTTCTTTTAAAACAACCAAACCAATGCCTTGTTAATCCCTTCTCTCTCCCAGCCAGAATCTTTCTTCTGAAATACAACTAAAATAATCTCATTACATTGCAAATCTGATCAGCACTTTCCCCTTGTCTTATCTGTTTGTTTGCGTGTTTGTTTGTTTAAGTAATCTCCATGCCCAATATGGAGGTCGAACTCACTACCCCCGATGAGTAGCATGCTCTATCAACTAAGCCAGCCAGACACCCCTCCCTTCATTGTATTTATTTTTGTAGATTTCAGAGGGCTTAGTATGTGATCTTTTTTATAGCAAACATTCAATAATACTGATTATTGGTTGATAAATTGTAAAGTTCTTTGTCTAGTGGAACCTAAGTTATCAAACGTAACTCACACGCATATGGGATGTCTCACATACTCGCCGAACGAGATAGCAGCCTGAGGCTTCCTTAATGTCTGCAATCACTCTCGATGGGCTTCACCCCTCAACTCCATTATCTGATGACCAATGAAAGGTTCAGCAATCTTTCTGATGACGAGACTTATCCATAAAGAACAGAATTCCCACATGTGCCACTGGCCAGTGTAATAGGAAGGAAGGAGTACAAAAAACTGGGAGAGGCAGAGGAAACAACACAGAACTCTGTTCAGTGAGAGGCCGTAGAAAGTCATTAGGAGTTTGCTCATACTTCGCAGTGAAGGCAATACCTGCAACCACTACTGATGAGGCCGTTATAAAAACTTAAGGTGCTGCATTTCTACCAGGAAGATGATTACTACAAATTTCAATTCCAGCTAAGATTTGTTGAGCCTCGCGATGAGAAAATCTAAAATATTTCAATGTTTCAAGTTCCACTCCCCCTCCAGAGAGGGGTGCTAGACTACATGAGTCTTCGCAGGATCTCCCAGAATAAGGCCATATTTGAAGACGCTCTACATGCATCCTCCCAAGATCTAATCTACTCAACTCCTAGAGTTGCGTGAAAATGGGGACAGTGCCAGACGCTCCATCGAGTTCGAAGCTACTTCCTGCCCCCAATGTACGTTTTTTAAGATATGTTAATTTTTCAGGGCGCCTGGGTGGCTCAGTCGGTTGAGCGTCAACTTCGGCTCAGGTCATTATCTCACGGTTTGTGGGTTTGAGCCCCACATCGGGCTCTGTGCTGACAGCTCAGAGCCTGGAGCCTGTTTCGGATTCTGTGTCTCCCTCTGTCTCTGAGGCTCCCCTGCTCACGCTCTCTCTCTCTCTCAGAAATAAAACATTAAAAAAAGTTTTTAAGATGTTAATTTTTCTACTAATACAAAGTATTTTGTTTGATAACTGAATTGTCAGTGAGATTCTATCATAAAGTGCCATTTGTAATGCAGTTGTTTTTCACAAAGCACTCCATTACACTTGTCATTTGGAAATGAGAGCCACATTTTTGTGTGACATACAGAACAAATTAAACTAGACAAATAAAAGCACCTAGGCATCTGATACCTTCAACTGGGTCCCTGCAAGTCCTCATTAGTTTATATTTACTTTCTCTTCTTTTTTTTCAAATTCAAGTTTTATACCTCAAGGAAATTAGCTAATCTACATGTTAAAAGGCAATGAGGATCATTTGGAATCCAAAGTGTCCTTGTTCATTGTGAAATTTTCCAGTGATACAAGTGTTGTTTTCCTCCATGGATTGTCCTTCACAAGGCAGAGGAGAAAGCATCAAGTTTTAAAGCAATGTAAATAATCTAAATTCCCGGTTGCACTAAAGAAATAAAATAAAATAAAATAAATAAATAAATAAATAAATAAATAAGTGTAGCATGCTTTCTAAAAACTTATCTCCGTTTTAAACCCACTAAAGTTTTGAAAATTCCTGCTGTTGACCTGAACAGGAGAAACACCTGAAGCCTTGAGGCAGAGGAGCTTTCAGAAGAAAAAAACACATTAATATTTCATGTAGAAGGAATTTTTCAAGGTGCCTATCAGTTCTCCAAAGCAGTGAGATCACTCACTTTTACCTCCAGCCATGCGTCTTTGGAGTTCCATTTGGTATAATTACCTCTGGTCTTACCTTTACTGTGTTTTATCTCATAAAAGCAGATATTATAAAGCAAAATAATAACAACAATAATAAAAACAAAGTATATATAATGTTTTCCCCCAGATGGTACACAATAAGTATTTTGTTGCTGCTGCTACATGCTCTTCGTGGCCTTTGTAGTAGGCAGAATAATGGTTACCCCAGAAGTTTATGTCCTACCTGCGACTATGTTAACTTATGCGGAAAAAGTAACCTTACAGATGTGATCGAGTTAAGGACTTTGAGATGCGGAGATTAGTTTGGATTACTAATCCAATCAGTTGGGTCCTTAAAAGTAGAGAACTGTTCCCAGCTGTGGTCAGAAGAAGCCGTGACTATGGAATAGCCAGAGGGATGCAATATTACTGACTTTGAAGAAGGAGAAAAGGGGCTGTGAGCCAAGGAATATGGGTAGCTTCTAGAAGATGGTAAAGGTAAAAAAGCAGATTCTCTCCTAATAATGTTCAAACCTGGGGACACTGGTATGCATTATCTGTGCTCTACTCTGGTGTTGCACTCACATAATATTCCTGGAGAGGTTGACTGGACAACTGAACAGGATATAACTCAAGATGGGAAAATAGAATAAATTAAATAAAATAGTTTAACTTTATAGTTACTTTATGTCTTATTTGACAAGAGTTCCCGGAACCAATCTTGGAAGCCCCTTTTCCATCGTGACCTGAGAGATGGGCAAAAGTCATGATAAATATTGGGAAGGTGACCACAGGAAAGTGAGAGGCAAGACTTCTCGGAAGGCAAAGTAGTCACTTTCTTCAAGGGAGACAGCCACGTATTAGTTGATCAGACACTTGACTATTAGCTCCCATTAAGTTTTAGTTATTAATTATGATCCAAGGAAATGTTATATAGCCATGAAGATTATCATGTATATTCATTTTCTTCACAGACGTTCATGAAACATTGGTAGCAAAAGAAGGTAATGGAACAGTATGAGAATATTTGCCAACTTTTATTTGGAAAATTTGAGGAGGATATATAACAAAATATTTACAGTGTCAGTCTCTGGGAAGTAGGCTTTCATGAGAGGTATTTTCTGTTTGCTTATCAATATAACTTTTTTTTTTTTACCATGACTGAACTACCTGTACCATATAATAACACATATTTCTAAATGTATAACAACACTAATGTGAACTTTCTGGAATCAGATTTCCATTAATAGCTGGGCAGACATGCTGGGGATATAACAATTCCCCTCGGAGCCTCAGAGCTAGTTATCTCCGTGGCAGACAAAAGTAGGAAACTGACCTTGGTTGAGAAATACCAGCCACATTTCTCATCAGGACATCCTGAAAACCATTCAAACATTTATCAATGAAGTGTGTTTACTCCATCTGCTTCTCAATAACCCTCCAGGGATCCAGCCACAATCCTAGCCCATGCTAAGTAATTATACAACGATAAAAACAAATCAGCACCTTGCTCTTGGAGTGATAGATAGGATTCCAGGACCAACCCTGAACTTTGTCACCACAAGACAACATTTAAGACAGGCTTAAACTTAGAAGCTCACTAATACCGTAACTCAAGATGCTCAGAATGCTTGAAGTAGAGTGACTGAGAAATTTATGAAGAACCATATTCTACCTCATCTGTAACTATCTGTTGAAGAGGACCCTTGCACTGTGGTCCTGGTGTATAATGTTCAATGTTAGTCCTCCAGTCCTGAAACTCATTGTCGCCTGTGTAGGACATGTCATGGAAGAAGGGAAAGCGGATGTAAGTAAAGATGGACTGAAAGCACTTGTGATTCTTTCCAGCGGAGCTATGTGAAGGGCTCTTCATGCCTTACAGAACACCAGTATGGTTCTGTAGGGAATAGGGCAGACTGTGTACGTGTATGGGGCACACTCCCTCAAATGTGATTTTGCCAACGTTCAGGACTGGATGTTGAATTAAGATTTCTCCACAGCTATAGAAATACTATGGAGTTGGAAACGCTGAAGAGGTTGGCGTTACATAATATCCTTATTTGACTTACGATGGATTGTATACCATCAGTTCAAATACATTTATTGACTAAAATGGCAGACATTAAGTACAAACTTTTTGTTGATACCAAAAAGAAGTAGATTCAGCTGAAATTCCTCACCACTGCTTTTAAATCACCAGAGACTTTATTGTTGCAAAGGCTTAGACTTCTAGCTACAATTTGAAGAAATCAGCACTAGCAGTTCGAGAGCGTAACATTGAGTTAAGTGATTGAACTCTAATCACCCATTGGGAAACAGTTTTAGGCTTAAGTTGACAGAAGTTTTTTAAGTACTGCATTTGTAATATAGTAAAGATATAGAAGGCAAGATCTGATGTATAAGTACTTTATGGTAATATTTGTCTTTTATAGTAAAAAAGCAAACAAAAAAGCTTATGTCAATCTTAAAGTTTTCATTCTTCAATTGCTTAGATGAAGAGAAACTAGGATAATCCATCCTATTTTGGAATATAAGGCTTTCATATCTAATATAGTCAAAGTTTCGTATGAAGATCTTTAAAATTAAGTTATATAATCTTGGGAATTAGCTGTGTATACATTGAAACAGGTGTTACTGGATTTGTGGCCAGAGCTATGATATAATAAATTCATTTATAAGTTTTCTTTCTCTTCCTGAAGTAGAATTACCAGCAGCCTTCTGATGGTGTTATGAAAGCAGACAAAAGATAATTGTACGTATAACATAAAATTAGACTTTAAATGATACCGTTTAATACGACTGATTGTACAAAAAGGATTTGTTTAATGTAGGACACTTGAGAGAAGTGTGACTCTCAATCCAAAACTGTTGAAAAGAAAGGACATTTTGTACAAATTAGTAACCTATTTTACAGTAATTATATTGTATGGATGTTAGCTCTGTTTGTAATTTTTTAAAACGTAGCTTTCTTATTGTTTCTATTATACATGACCCTTCTTTCTCTAGCGAGATTGTTATAAAGAGGCTAACCTACTCAATTCGGATTGACAATCAGACCTTCCTAGTCTAAGAATCACAGAATTACCATTCTCGGTGATACTAAACTTTGTTTAAAAAGTTGGTTTTTATGTAAGTGTTAAATTCTTGTATTATTCCCAAGGAGAAGTCTTATTTCATCAGCTATGGTCTCCATAGATGTTGCCATCTACCAAAGCTATCTTCAGAAGTTCAAAGGCTAATGGCCAAGTAGAGAGTTCTCAAATTTTAAGATAATCCTTATGTTGAAATTTTTTGCTGATTTCCACCTCAAAAGAAACTTCACCAGACACTGAAATATATGAGTGTCTGTGCCACTTATAATTTTTAAAAATATGTTAAGTAAATTTAGAAGCTAAGGTGGTATCTTTGAGTGTTTGGTATATAATCCGTGACATGAGATCTCAACTGGTCGGAACCCCGAAACATTTAAAATAGTGTCTCAGGCAGGAAATGAAAAAACATAGTTAAGGTAATTTTTTGTTTTCCAACAGCCATCAGCTAATTGAATAATGGTTTTACATTTCAGCAGCTGCTGGAAAGGGGCCCTAAAATAACAGCTACCACTGAGAAAGGTTAACTGCTTGCTCCCTAGACACCAAGTTAGTGAAACACAGCACCACTGTCCCATAGTGACAAAGGACCCTTGCGGTTCTTAGCTCTCTCTAGCTCCTGATCCCAGCTTTCCTTGGGCTCTGGAGATGGACAGCTGGTGCCAGGTGTGTGCTGAATGAATTCTCAGGAAATTCATGGACATAGGTAAATTCACAGTAAATCTGATTTAAGTTCCCGAGTGGCCCCCAAAATTTACTTTTTGCCTATAGATGTTTCAAAGCCCCAGTAGGGGTCTGCCTTTCAGCTTGTTCCTAAATGTTCACTTCCTTTAGTGAGTAATCATCATTATCAGCATCACCAGAAACACTTTTGGTCTTACTCTTTTCTAGGTACTGTGCTAATAGTGCTGATATGTGGTATTTATTGTTTTTTTTTTTTTTTTATTTTCAGATGACTCTGAGTTGGGTGTTAGCATTATCTTCACTTACGATTATGGAAAATGGTTTACATAGTTCCTGTTTCACACAGGGGCTATGAGGCACCGTCTAGTGTTGAACTTGGGCAGTCTGATTTCACAGTCTACTCTCTTAACCACTATTCTACCAACCACTCTACTCAATAAAGGAAAAAGCGTTCATCATTGTTGGCTATTTCACAGACTGCAACGAAGCCAGTGCTGTATTCATCACTACCAACTAAGTAACCATATCATCTTCTCTAAGAGCTCCTCTTTGTTTTGTAAAATGTCTCATTCTTGCTCTAGGCATAAACACTGGGGAGTGTGGAGGGGGGGTGGGGGGGTGCAGAGAGAAAGGGGCCATCTCACCACTGGAGAGCTGATTAATTTACAATTAGCAAAGGCTAAAAGGTCCCTTTCTGAAACTTTTGCTTGGGGGCCTAGAATTAAAACTTAGTCACCGAATCCTGTCTCTTTTTTGAGAAAGAAGATCCATCACTAGGTCTCATGTGCCCTCTTCCCAGCTCAACTGAGACAGTCCCCGATGGGGAGTTTTAGTGTGGAGCCTCTGCATTTCATCTTTCGTATAATTTTTTGTGCTGATTCTCAAAACTTGATCTTTTACTTTTTCAGCCACATATTATAAAAAAATTTTAAGGTACGGAGAAAATGAAAGTGTTTAGAAAAATCATACAATGGACAGCCCCTCCTCACCTAGACTCAACACCCATATACCCACTACCTACTTGTTAATGTATTTTGGCATATTTGAATTTTTAGTGTCCCTTTACTACTAAACACTGTAGTGTGTATCTTCTAAGACTAAGAACATTCTCTTACAGCATCACATACCCTTGACATATCCAAGAGATATATTCTATAATACACAATCCAAATTCAAATCCCCCCCATTTGTTTCAAACTTCTTTCCTATGGCTGATCTTTTTAAAACCAGTATTAAGACAACATATATGCATTGCATTTGCTTGCTGCATCACTTTTGTGTGTTTTTTTTTTTACATTTTTTATTTATTTTTGAGAGACGGAGTGTGAACCAGGGAGGGGCAGACAGAGAAGGAGACACAGAATCTGAAACAGGCTCCAGGCTCTGAGCAAGCATTCAGCACAGAGCCTGATGCGGGGCTCAAACCCACAAACCGTGAGATCATGACCTGAGCCGAAGTCGGATGCTCAACCTACTGAGCCACTCTGGTGCCCCACTTTCATATTTTTTATTCTAGAAGAAACTTTCCTTATCCCTCCTTTTGTGTGTGTGTGACACCATTTTGAAGATACTGAGAAGTTTTTGTGTGATGTTCCACATTCTGTATACGTTTGATTGCTTACTCTTGGAGTCATTAACTTGTTCCTCTAGCCCTTATAGTTTCTGTAAACTGAAGGTTTAAGGGTTTGAATAGATTTGGGAAGAAATATTTCATAGGTGATGCTTTTGTTGCTTGGGGTACATGATGTCAGGTGTGTCATTCTTTATGATCTAACATGAGATTTTGCTTTTGTAAAGACATTTCTTTCTTCTTGAAATTAGCATGGCATCTGTGGGATTACACTTTGGCATAAAATACACTATTCCACTACGTCTTTTCATCTGATGGCTTTATAATCCATTGGTGATCCTTCTATTTACCATTCCATCTTCATTGACTGGCTTTCATTCTTCTGTAAAGAGCTTGAAATAATTATTTTTCTCCATGTGGTTATGACACCAATTTATCATGTGCTTTTACTTGAGGGGGAGGAGTGAGTTCAATTTTAGAGTTTTTCTTTTTTAAGAAACCTTTTATTATTATTATTATTATTATATTTTTTGAAGAGATAGAAAAGGAGAGCATGAGCAAGGGAGAGGGGCAGAGGGAGAGAGGGAGAATCTTAAGTAGACTCCATGTTTAGTTTAGAGCCTGACACAAGGTTCGATCCCATGGCTCTGGGATCACGACCTGAGCCAAAATCAAGGGTCAGATGCTCAACTGACTGAGCCACCCAGGTGCCCCTAGAGTTTTTCTTTTTAACTGCTTTTACCTTTTTATAAAAATGACACTTAGGGATTTCAAAGTTTAAAGTATATGAAAAGTTATATACCCAAAAGAACTGAAAGCAGGAACTCGAATGGTTACTTGTACACTCATATTCATAGTAGCATTATTCACAGTAGCCAAAAGGTGGAAGGAACCCAAGTGCATATTGAAGGATGAATGGAGAAACAAAATGTGGTACATTCACATAATAGAATATTATTCAGCCTTAAAGATGAAGGAAATTTTGACATGTGCTGAATGGATGAACCTTGAGGACATTATGATAAATGAAATAAGCCAGTCACAAAAAGATAAACACTATATGATTCCACCTCTATGAGGTACCTAAAGTAAAAAATTCATATAAAGAGAAAGTAGAATAATGGGTGCCAGGAGATTAGGGAAGCACAGGATGAAAAGTTGTTTAACAGATGCAGTTTTAGTTCTCAAGAGGAAAAGAATTTTGAAGATTGAATGCATAACAATGTGAGTGTTAGTTAATACTACTGAACTATATATTTAAAAATGGATCAGATGGTGCATTTTATGCTATGTGTATTTTACCAAAGTTAAAATTTGTTAAATTAAAAATAAAAGTATACAGACTCAAGGGGAACCTAGGTGGCTCAGTCGGTTAACTGTCAGATCATCACAGGTCATGATCTCATGGTTTGTGTTTGAGCCCCACATCAGGCTCTGTGCCAACAGCTCAGAGCCTAGAGCCTGCTTCAGATTCTGTGTCTCCCACTCTCTCTGTCCCTCCCCCACTCACTCTCTGTCTGTCTTTCTCTCAAAAATAAATAAACATTTCAAAAATTAAAAAAAAAACTACATAGACTCAGAATGCCTTTACTAGTGAATTCTACAAAAATTTAAAGAATTAAGGCCCATCCTTATCAAATTCTTCCAAAACATTGAAGAGGAAGGAAACACTGCCAAACCCATTTTATAAGGCCAGCATTACCCTTATACCGAAGTAAGACAAAGACCCTTCCAGCTTCTCCACAAGAGAAGAGAATTACAGGGCAACATCCCTGATAAATGAACATAGATGCAAATATCCTCAACAGATACTAGAAAACCAAATTCAACAATAATTTAAAGGATCATACACCATGACCAGGTGGGATATTTCCCTGGGATGCAAAGATTATTCAACATTAAGGAACTCAATAAATGTGTGTTACCACATTAACAGAATGAAGGATTAAAAACTATATGATCACCTCAATAGATGAAAAAAAAAGCATTTGACAAAATTTAATATTTTTTCATAATAAAAACTCTCAACAGGGGCACCTGAGTGGCTCAGTCAGTTAAGTATCCAACTCTTGGTTTTGGCTCAGATCATGGTCTCAAGTTTTGTGAGTTTAAGCCACGTGTCGGGCTATGCACTGAGAGTGTGGAGCCTGCTTTGGATTTTCTCTCCCTCTCCCTCTCCGCTCCTCTGCTGCTCATGTTCTCTAGCTCTCTAAAGAAATAAACTTAAAAAAAAAAAAAAACCTCTCAGAAAATTAGGTAAAGAAGGAATGTATCTCAACATATAATGGCCACATATGATAAGTCACAACTGACAACATACTCAATGGTGAAAAGCTGAAAGCTCTTTTTCTAAGATCAGGAACAATACAAGGATGTCCACCCTTGCCAATTCTATTCAATAGAGTACTGGAAGTTCTAGCCAGAGACATCAGTCAAGAAACAAAAGAAAATGACATCCAAAGCAGAAAGGGAAAAATAGAAATGTCTCTGTTCACAGCTGACATGGGATAATATAGAATAGCTTAAAAATACCACCAAAAACAATTAGATATAATAAAGACAGCAAAAGCAAATATATAAAAATTAGTTATGTTTCTGTATACTAACAATGCACTCTTTGCAAAAGACAATAAGAAAACAATCCCATTTAAAATAGCATCAAAAATGGACAACAGACACATGAAATGATTCTTGGCATCCCTTCTCATCAGGGAAATACAAATCAAAACTATACTGAGATACCACCTCACACCAGTCAGAGTAGCTAAAATGAGCAAATCAGAGGACTCTAGATGCTGGTGAGGATGTGGAGACATGGGCACCCTCCTACACTGTTGGTGGGAATACAAACTGGTGCAGCCCCTCTGGAAAACAGTGTGGAGATTCCTCAAAAAATTAATGATAGAACTCCCCTATGACCCAGCAATAGCACTGCTAGAAATTTTCCCAAGGGACACAAGAGTGCTTATGCATAGGGGCATATGTACTCCAATGTTCATAACAGCACTCTCAACAATAGCCAAAACATGGAACGAGCCTAAGTGTCCATCAACGGATGAATGGATCAAGAAGATGTGGTTTGGGGCGCCTGGGTGGCTTAGTCGGTTAAGCGTCCAACTTTCACTTAGGTCATGATCTCACGTTCGTGGGTTCGAGCCCCGCGTCGGGCTCTGTGCTGACTGCCAGCTCAGAGCCTGGAGCCTGTTTCCGAGTGTGTGACTCCCTCTTTTTCTGACCCTCCCCTGCTCATGCTGTCTGTCTCTCTCTCTCTCCTAGAAATAAATAAAAAACATTAAAAAAAAAAAAGAAATGATGTGGTTTATCTATACAATGGAATACTACATGGCAATGAGAAAGAATGAAATCTGGCCTTGTGTAGCCACATGGATGGACCTTGAAGGTGTTATGCTGAGCGAAATAGGTCAGGCAGAGATGGACAGATACCATATGTTTGCATGTATACGAGGATTAGGAGGAACTTAACAGAGGACCATGGGGGAGAAGAAGGGGGAAAATGGGGAGAGGGAGGGTAGCAAACCATGAGAGCCTCTTGAATGCTGAGAACAAACTGAAGGCTCATGGGGGTGGGGAGGAGAGGATGGGAGGTGATGGGCATGGAGGAGGTCACTTGTGGGGATGAGCACTGGGTGTTATATGGAAACCAACTTGACAGTAAACTATTAAAAAATAAAACAAAATAAAATAGCATCAAAGAGAGTGAAATACTTAGGAATAAATTTAACCAAGGAGGTACAAGATGCATATACTGAAAACTATAAAACACTGATGAATTGAAGAAGAAACAAATAAATGGAAAGATATCCCATGCACATGGATTGGAAGATTTAATATTGTTAGTGTGCATACTACCCAAAGCTATCTACAGATTCAGTGTAAGCTCTATAAAAATTCCAATGTTATTTTTCACAGAAATAGAAAAAAATCCTTTATTTTATTTTATTTTTTTATTGTCAATCCACCTGACATACAATGTAGTCTTGGCTTTAGGAATAGATTTTTGTGATTCATCACTTACATACAACACCCAGTGCTCATCCCAACACATGCCCTTGTCATTACCCATCCCCCATTTTCTCCACCCCTCAACTCCCCACCCCCATCAACCCTTAGTTTGTTCTCTGTATTTAAGAGTATCTTAGGTTTTGTCTCCTTCTCTGTTAAACAGTCCTACTTTTGTATGAGATTATCTGGAATCCTGAATAGCCCTAAATAGCCAAAACAATCTTGAGCAAGAAGAACAAAACTAGAGACATCACACCTCCTGATTGAAAACTGTATTACAAAGCTATAGTAATGAAAGTAGTAAGATGTTGGCATAAAAACAAACACTAGATAAATGGAATAAAATAAAGAGCCCAGAAATAAATCTACACATATAAGGTCAGTTAATTTTTGACAAGGGCACCAAGAATACAAAATGGGGAAAGGACAGTGTTTTCAGTGAATGGTTTTGGGAAAACTGGAAAACCACACACAAAAGAATGAAATAGAGGCCTATATTACACCTTAAAGAAAAATCAACTCAAAATGGATTGAATGCTTTTTAAAAAAATTTTTTTAAAATGTTTTATTTATTTTTGAGAGAGAGAGAGAGAGCGTGAGCAGGGGAGGGTCAGAGAGAGAGGGAGACACAGAATCTGAAGACAGACTCCAGGCTCTGAGCTGGCAGTCAGCACAGAGCCCAATGAGAGGCTCGAACCCATGAACTGTGAGATCATGACCTGAGCCGAAGTCGGATGCTTAACCAACTGAGCCACCCAGGTGCCCCAAAACGGATTGAATGCTTAAATGTAAGCATTTAATAAAACTCCTCAGAGAAAACATAGAGGGAAAACTCCTTGACATTGTCATTGGCAATGAGTGGCACAAACGACAAAATCAAAAATAAGCAAAATTTTAAAATACACAAAAATAAACATGAAACTAAAATGCACAGCGAAGGAAATAATCAGCAAAATGCAAAAGCAACCTATAGAATGAGAGAAAATATTTGCTAACCATGTATCTGATAAGAGGTTTTCAAAATATATAAAGTACTCCTACAACTGAATGACAACAAAAAACTTCATAAAAATACATTTTAAAATGGGCAAAGGACTCGAATAGATATTTCTCCAAAGAAAACATACAAATGACCAATGGGTATGTGTAAAGGTGTTCAACATCATCAGGCAAATGCAAATTAAAACCACAAGATAACACCTCATGCGTGTAACAGTGGCCATTGTTATAAAAACAAAAGAGAAGAAAATGTTTGTAAGGATGTGGAAAAAAGGGAACCTTAGTCTGGTGGTGGGGATGTAAAGCAATACAGCCATTATGGACAATAGCGTGGCGGATCCTAAAATTTTCAAACAGGCCTATCATATGATCCAGCAATCACACTTCTGTGTATACATGCAAAAGGATTGAAAGCAGGATCTTGAAAAGAAACCCACTTTCCCATGTTCACTGCAACATTATTCACAATTGCCAAGATATGGAAACAACCTTAATATTCATCAACAGATAAATGGATAAAGAAAATGTAATGTAGAGGTTCCTGGATGGTTCAATGGGTTAAGCTTCCGACTTTTGATTGGTATCAGGCCATGGTATCACCAATCGCGAGATCCAGCCTGAAGTCAAGCTCCGTGCTAGGCATAGAGCTTGTTTAGGATATTCTCCCTCTTCCTCTGCCTCTCCATTGGTCTCTCTCACAAACAAACAAACAAACAAACAAACATGTAGTATATACAATGGAAAATTATTCTGCCTTTAAAAAAGAAAGAAATCCTGCCATTTGCAACAACACAATGGATCTGGAGGACATTACTCTGAATAACATAAACTAGGCTTGGTAAGACAAATACTGAATAATCTCACTTTTTTTAAAAAATATTTTTATTTATTTCTAGGAGAGAGAGAGAGACAGCATGAGCAGGGGAGGGTCATAGAGAGAGGGAGTCACAGACTGAAACAGGCTCCAGGCTCCGAGCTGGCAGTCAGCACAGAGCCCGAAGCGGGACTCGAACCCACGAACCGCGAGATCATGTCCTAAGCGAAAGTTGGACGCTTAACCGACTACACCACCCAGGCGCCCCTGAATAATCTCACTTTTATGTAGAACCTAAAATAGTCCAGTACATACAAGCAGAGAGTAGTATGGTTTTTACGGGTTAGAGGGAATAGAAAATGGGGAAATGATGATCAAAAGGTACAAAGTTTCAATTATGAAAGATAAAGAAATGGTATATCTACTAGATAGCCTGGTACTCATAGTTACAATACTGTATTGTGTATTCAAAATTGGCTAAGAAGGTAGATCTTGTGTTAAGCACTCTTATCACACGTACATCATCATTACCATCATCATCATCATCATGAAGGGTGTAGAAAGAAACTTTGGGAAGTTTTGGTTGTGTCTATGGCCTTGATGGTGGTGGTTTCATAGGTGTACTGATGCTCAAACTCACCAAGTTGCATATACTAAATATGTACAGCTTTTCATGTGCCAATCACATACTTCAATAACACAGCAAAATAAAGCATATTAAAAGATATACTTAAGAGAAATCTCACTTCTAATCCCTCTCCCTTCTATTCCTATAGATAACTATTTTTATTCATTCCTGAGTTGTCTTTCTGGAGTTTTACCCTACAAACTTAAGGAGCTACATATTTGCATTCTTATTTTCCCTCCTTTCTTACATATAAAGATAACGCAGAGTGCAAGGTGTAGATCCAATTTTATCCCTCTTCAAAAAGATTATAATGAAGTAAATGGATTCATAGCTTCATATGTTTTGGATGTTACAGAAAAGGTATCCTCTCTTATTGATGGAAACAGTAGAAGTCACACAAATTTCTGCAGTTGATTCTCTGGCAACTTCTATTTGCCCTGTTGCTCAAATGGAGAAGACTGTTCCTGGTGCACATGGGTGGACAGACAGATGCACACACACTATATTTAGTCTTATAAAGAAACAAGATTTTAGATTTTGATAACAATTTGAGAACAATCAGGTTCTTTTTTTAATACGTATTTATTTTGAGAGAGAGTGAGCAGGGGAGTGAAAGAGAAAGAGAGTAGAGAATCCCGAGCAGGCTGTATGCTACCAGTGCAGAGCTCGATGTGGGGCTCAGTCCCATGAACCTCAAGATCATGACCTGAGCTGAAACCAAGAGTCAGAGCCTCAACTTACTGAGCCACCCAGGTGCCCAATTTATCATCAGTTTCTAATTGACATTAGTTTCTTTGTCAAGATTTCTACACTTGGCTTTGCTTTTTCTAATAACATTGATAATAAAATCTTAAGAAAACAACCAATGTTTTCTATTCGAAACAAATACATAGAACCCCCAAAATACATAAAGGGAAAAATGATAAAACTGAAAGGAGAATTAGATAATTCTGCTATTATAGTTGGCTATTTCACTGCCTCTCCCTCAATGATTGATGAAGTAGACAGAAAATATACAGAATCAGCTAACTAGGCAGATCTTATTAATGATACCTGCTGTTTCTCTGCTTAAGTTCCAGTTGCTTTGACTACCAATCTTACTCCTTCCAGATGCCTGGCATGGAATGTGCATAATGTGGTCTTTCTGCTTCTGAGAGGTTGAGAACTTGGAGAAATGAGAGCATGAAAGCTGCATAATCAGCAACGCAGGGTATGGAGAACATGTTAAATGATCACCCACTTTCACTGAGACTTGTTCCAAGAACTGAGCTGATGGAAGAACATTTCAAGCAACCCCCGTCACCACCGTAAAATAATCAGGAGGGTCAACCTGAACTACTATGTTTACAAGGACCTCTTAAAGAATTAGAGTTGCTCCTTCCTTCGGTATCTTGGAAATCACCCACCAAGGTCTCCAGAACCCCATCAGGAAATAAAGCCTTTCACTTTAATCTTGCAGGAATTTACACGTAGCAACAATGCCCAAAACCAGAGTGAGTCCTAACGGAAGGTCTAACTCTATGCTAATTAGGAAGTCCAAAAACTCTCCTCCAAGTCACTCTGGTTCAAGTTCTTATATCGCAGAGCTATTCCACTCATTCAGGAAATACAGAAAACTCATACTGCATCTTCTCTCGTTCTCACTGAATAACAAAGGTCAAGCACCAAGCCTAGAAGAAATACCATTGGAGTGTGTATGCTAGCAAATGTGTCATCTGGGAAAGAACGTCTGACCAATGGTTGTGACTTAACAATGGGACATAGAGACACAGCACAGCCACGGGCTCCCAACAGAATTGTTCTCAAAGATTAAGCATTTACCTGAAGCCATGAGATAATCAACACTCAAGGCATGGTGATCCATATGTTATACCAGCCATGGAGGGGCTGGAGGAAAATCAATAGATCACATAGTACCTTGGTTGATCAGTCCAGAACAGAAAGGAATTTGAAGCTACAAGAGAGAACTCTGTGAATATTGGCACCGAGCAACTTTCTTTACAAAGATTCCTGAGAAAAGAGGCTGTTTTACCCGTATCTGGTATGTGGCTTATACTCTAAAAATGAATTGTAGACCATTTTTATCGCTTGTCTACGTGAGTTTTCAAGTTTTGTATGGGATAACTTTCTTAAATGCCTTTGGAAATAGAAATTAGGAGGCTGACACATGTTCTTCAAGAGAATAAACAATTGACCTTTATCACATTTAACCAAATAACATATAAGGTAAATATAAAAACATAAAACTGAGGCACGTGTAGGGAGACAATCCTGAGGCTGATGAAAGTCATTGGCTGCCCAGACTCCCAAGCTCCTCGGTTTCCTCCTTTAAATCTATCTTTTCTAGAAACGGTTGGGCTCCTTTGGTTTCCTTCTTTAAGTCTGTCTTTTCTAGAAAACGGAAAGACCCACACCAACTATCACATAGTAAAGACCTTTGGGTAGACCTAGGAGGTTTAATTTTTCTGTTAAACTTGTATAAATATAAGGAGATGAAAAGTTTCTTTGTTAGGCAGAGCCCTTACCCAGGACAGAACATACTTGCCATGATACACTGCCTGTTTCCTTTGGAGGTGTGTACAATCCCAGTATATGAAAAGCAATAAAAAAGACTCTGAGGCCTGTACCCAAGGAGGCTGGGAATACAGAGGAACCAAGAGCTTTCCATAGTTATTGAACCTCAACTACTAAGTGTGTCAGACAAAGTCATAACACATGCTACCTCCCTTCCCACAATCAAATCCTTCTTTCTATTTTTTGATTCAAGTGCACACGAGCCTGCAGAGTATGAAAAAAGGAGACAGTGGAGAAGGAAGCTCGTCCAGCGATTCTGTCCAAAGTTGCCGTGTTTATACTCTGTGCTAACTAGGTTTGGTGCTAAGAAAGAGTTTTCCGACAGTCAGTCTGTGTCATAAACTAGGCCGGAGCACTTCATTTTGGCCCTTGGGAGATTAACCGGCCACTTGAATGCTGATTTAGTGCTTAAGGAACTAAAGACTTTAAAAGTCATGGGGCCAGAGCTTGCAGAGTTTTGAAAATAAATCTTTCAGGCTGCAACACAGCTGCATATATTTTTAAAGGACCAGGGTTTCTATTCATCTCAAGCAATTTCTGTGAATTCCCAAGCCAGAAAATGGCTTCGAATTATAGCATACGTTCCTCCTGCAAACGTTCACCCCCAGAGAAACTGTGTATAAGGACATTTTTAAGCCTATTAGTTAACATGAATGCATATGCTTCGGGTCCCATTGGAGCAATGGACACAAATAACATCGTTTGTAGGGGGCAAAAAATTTGATCGACAAAGGACATTAAAGGAAATACCCGTTCATGAGTATAAAGTTAAAGATCACTCTCCTTTCACCTAAGAAAATTTTCTGTTCTAGTTTTTGCTGGTAGTGAGGGGAAACCCAGTTAAAATCTCATTAAAGAACCATCCCACCATCACAAGGGCTTAAAAGAAAGACTTAACATATTAATTTGCAGAACAAAGTCCGCCCAAGCCTACAAACAATCTATTAGCACATTTGGCAGCGCAGGGCTTTTAACACCCAGTTATTACTACAACCTCGGGAAGCCAGGGCCTTCCCCAGCCTCATCCTGCACCCCAACCCCTTTGCACCTGGACCCTGGTTTTTGTGTGTGTGTTATGAAGAGGTTTATTTTGCCATGGAGAAGGAGGACTTTCATGACTTCAAACATGGACATTAGATCAAGTTTTTATCTTCTCCCATAATCCTGTCTTTGATGTCACCAGACTGAAACCTCTCAGAATAGAAAGGGGGCGATGTGAAAAGAGGCCTAGTTAATTTATATGTTTAAGTGCTGCTGCCCTAATTCGCGGGGTAGCATTTTCATTGTCTTCTGCTTTGCATCCTAAAGGCAGGCTTACACCAGGCAATTATGAATGGCCCTTCTGAACAAATAATTGAAATTCACAAGTTGTGGGGTAGGGTTAAATAATGTCTGGGTTGGAGGTGTGAGGTCATACATATTCCCGTGGCATTATTCAAGTTACAGGCATTCTCCTCACGGGATGAGTATTTGTCTTACATTAGCTTTAATAGTGACTAATCAGGTAAGCAATGTGTACTAAGGATTAAATAATCCTGGGGAGTCACTCCTTACAAGGCAATCAGGGACCTAGGGCTTCTTTGCCCTGTGAAAACAGCAAATTCTCCAGGAAACGTGGGGTTCCAACATGGCGGTCCTGTTTCAAAAATGGGACTAAATATAAAATGGATTCAATTTCTGGAAAAGAAGTCTTAGAGGTAAGAAAAATGGCGACCCCTGGAAATTCTGAGTTCTACCATTCTAGCACCTTATCTTTTCTACGCAGCCAGGCTAGCGTCTACAAAGGAAGCTTGGTGTGAACATTCAAGGATGAGTATATTTGCACATGTGCATTTATGTTCCCACACCTCAGATCATGAATTAGAAATTAATTACTCCAAGCCAAATTCTACCCTCATGTGTATGTCCAAATTGCCTAATATGGTGGTATGTTCTCCAAGGAAAAGATTGATGCTGGCTTATAAAACATAAACGGATCTTACATTATCATGAGTATTTGTTCTAAAGTTGAATTCAGCATAAGACAGCACAAATTGAATGGGTCCTGTTCACTGAACCTCTAGATTTTATGTTTTTAAATGTTTATTTACTTGGGGAGGAGGGGGGGCGCATGTACAAGCATGGGAGGGGCAGAGGGTGAGGGACAGAGGGTCTGAAGCAGGCTCTGTGCTGACAGCAGAGAGCCCAATGTGGGGCTCGAACTCATGAACTGGGAGATCATGACCTGAACCAAAGTCAGACGCTTCACCAACTGAGCTACCCAGGCACCCCTGGTCACTGAACTTTTATTTTATTATTTTTTTTAATGTTTTTTTTTTAATTTATTTCTAGGAGAGAGAGAGAGACAGCGTGAGCAGGGGAGGGTCAGAGAGAGGGGGAGTCACAGACTGAAACAGGCTCCAGGCTCTGAGCTGGCAGTCAGCACAGAGCCCGACGCGGGGCTCGAACCCACGAACCGCGAGATCATGACCCAAGCGAAAGTCGGACGCTTAACCGACTAAGCCACCCAGGCGCCCCTGGTCACTGAACTTTTAAAAGAATGTCTTAGTAAAGAAAAGGGACTCTCATTTCTGAGTACGTCTTACTACTTAGAGCTCCGAATTAATGGCTCCTACCACATCCTAGTGAAAAAGCCAATGAATCTCAACAGGACTGTTGTAATAAAAACAAACAAAAAACACTAATGAGGAGTCTTGCTTTCCTTCCTTGTTTCTTAGTACCTGTGCGCTACTGTGTGAAGTGAAAACCAAAAACATGCAAATTAAAGAGTGTGTAATGACAGTATTTACTGATGAAAATGGTAAATCATTTGGTGATTCATTTGGTGACTTTTCTCAAAGTTTCTAAACTCTACCAACTATACCTGTGTGAAAGACTCTAACTTTTTCTACCATACAAGAAATTTGTTGTGTTCTCCCAACAAGATTTCCTGAAGTTAAAATTTAGAGCAATGAAAGGGACTGTTTCCCCTACCTAAAATCTGAATTAATATTGTGATCTTCTCATATGAAATTCTGTTTTCTCTTCTTTGTTCCAGAAAGTGTTTGAATTGTCAAGGAAATCTCAGAATGAAATGAAACGGTTGGACTGTAGAATTTTATAGTCATCTATACACATGTGTGCAACACAGGTAAGCAAAAATAAACATAGAGAAAAAAAATAAAATAAACATACAGATACAGAAGTTCATTGCAATGTCATTTGTAATCATAAATTGTAAATTTTGTTCATGCCTCTTAATAGGGACTTAAATAAATATGGTACTTCTGTGAAATGGATGGGGCCATTAAAAAGAATGAGTTTAAGGGTGCGTGGATGGCTTAGTTGGTTAAGCATCCGACTTTGGCTCCGGTCACGATCTCATGGTCCATGAATTTGAGCACCACATCAGGCTCTGTTCTGACAGCTCAGAGCCTGGAACCTGCTTCAGATTCTGTGTCTTCCTCCTTCTCTGCCCGTCCCCTGCTCTCTCTCTCTTCTCTCTCTCTCTCCTCAAAAATAAATATTAAAAAGAATTTTAAAAAAAGAATGAGTTTAGATTCAGAGACAGTTTATGGAATTTAGAATCCTAAACATTGGAAATACAATAGTGTTCCCCTAATACGTAATTCCAATTTAAATTAAATTTAAACCATGAAATTCAAAACTCCTTTCATGCTAAATCAAAATAGCTTCTAGATTTTTTAGATTTTGAAAGTATCTTGCAACACACTTTGTATAAATTTATCAAAGTTGGTTCTTTCCTTCCTTCCTCCCTTCCTCCTTCCTTCTTTCCTTTCCTTCCTTTTTTTCTTTCCTTCCTTCCTTTTATCTGCCTCTCCTTTGCCAGTGCCCCATACAAGTGCCTGTCAAGAAATGCAGCATTTGATCTACATATATTGCCGTCTTGCCATCGCGGTCCTGGTCCTGGGGGCACCCACCTTTGGCCAGTCACACACCTGCTTGAGAAACCTCCTCCATAGATGACAACAGGGTGAGAATCTGAAGTCACTTGTGATATCCCGTACTAGGTATTGACTGTTCTATCAAGTAGTAAGTGTAAAACTTTGAATTGACAATTAGTATAACTGTGGATGGCTTCTGAGTTTTGTTTTTAATTTTGTGGATTGTGTTTCAGCAATTCAGAAGTGTGTTCCTGACGGTGGGATACTAAGTGGTATTGCACGGTTGTCACTTTACTGAATGTGTACAACAGCCCTGTGAAGTTGATAAAGCAAACCCTTGTATAGCTTCAGGTGCTAGAATTAAAACTGATCTGTTATCACACACACAAAAAAAAATTCCATAATTTGTGGAAATTATGTTGGAGGTATTATTGTTAAGTTAAAAAAAAGATAGGATATCATATAGAGTGTGGTAATATTTATCAAAAAATATTAGTTGTGAATGCCTTAGAAACATTTACAGAGGTACCTTTAAGCAACTAGTAATGGTGGCTCACACTAAGAAATGGATAGGATTGTGGGGAACATGAGAGAAATGGATATTCTTATTTTTCACTTCATACCCTTTCATACTGTTTTAAGATGTATTTTATCATAAGAGTGTATTTTTTTAATGTTTTGAAGAAAAATTAGGAAGGTTAGGAAACTGGGAGCATAAAAGTTTAAAAATCCCGTTGGTGTGGCTATAGCTGCCTAGACGAAGCCCCTAGACTTGAGGCTTTCTAATGGCTGATGCTCAACCTCCTGAATGTGAACCAAAATCACAAAGTGAATTCGTCCAATTCCAGCAAGCAGAATGGATTTACTCTGAAATGAAACACAGAGTTTCCATTTTCACTACCATTTGGGTGTGGTTCCTTGAGTCAAAGATGTTTATGATCATCAGTTTTTCTGGTTCAGTAGAGAAAACTAGTACTGGAAAACCAAAAAGTAGAGCGGGACACAGCAGTGGTCAATAGCCAGGCTGTGTCAGAGAGCCTGTGTTTGAATCTTGTCCTCAATACTTATTAACTTTGTGACCTTGGGCAAGTTACTTAATTTCTCAGTTCCTCAGTGCCATCCTCTGTATAATGGAAATAACAGTCCTCATTTCAAAGCATTATTGGGAGCATTAAATAAGACTGTGTACTATGATTGGACCATTGCTCTGCAGATAATAAGCACTTAATAATTACTGGTTCTGATTACAGATTTTTAAAATCTTATTTATTATTTATTTATTTATTTAGAGAGTGCAAGTGCATGCCTCATGTGCGCATAAGTTGGGGAGGGGCAAAGAGAGAGGGAGATAGATAACCTTAAGCACCACCGTGCTCAGCACAGAGCCCAAGACAGGGCTCATCTCATGACCATGAGATCATGACCTGAGTGGAAATCAAGAGTCAGATGCTTAACTGACTGAGCCAACCAGGTACCCCAAGATTTTTATCTTAATATGTGCTAAGAGCACATAGAGAATCTGATTGAATCCTCTGAGCAAGAGATAAGAGGTTCAGAAACCTGAGTGACCATCCATGGGACTAGCCATGGATAATTCTAGCACATATTTTATTCTTTGGTTTTCCACAGATCTGAATGGACTTATTAAACAAGCTGACTTAGTATCCAATACCCTCCATGACTGAGATCCTATCCTCTTGTAGAAATTTCAGACGGATGGACTCAGCACAGGGGACCGTCTCAGGGGAGGATGGGTCAGCCATAGAGCATGAGACCTCACAGCTAGCATTTTCCTTAAGTGAATTCACAACTCAGACTCAGAAACTTAGAGTTTTATTGGGAGGAGTTCACTCTATTTGCACTCAAAGCCTGATATATAAAGCCAAGCTATGGGAAATATGCCTGTGATACAGACATGGTAACTCATGTTGTATGACCAGAGTGGGCTTCATGTGAATGATGTACACGGGAAATCAAATTAGATGGTGTTTGGTGGTTGTGGACTCAGAGCTGGGAAAGCTGCATAAAAATGTGCATTTTTACAGATCTCTTCCAAAGAGCCATTCTTGCCAAAATGACTGAGGAAAAGCCACAGGCTGAGAGTCCCCCTAGGATTGAAGTTAGATGAGCTCCTTTTCTTTAGCTGATATAACTATCAACCCTTTCCAGACCAAGATTTCTTTCCTTCATTACGTTAATACTGTGCCTTCTGTAAGGTCTGAGCAAGCACGATCTCTGGGGGAAACTCATCCTTTGTGTATTCATTATATAAACCACTTTATACCTTAGTCCTCAGATGATAGATTTTGGGGGGAGGGATTAAAGTCTATAGAGCTGTGCTTCTCAAACTATCTGCAGTGAAAAGCCAGCCCTCTCTGCCCCCCATCCACTGTGGACTGATACTTTTTGTTCAATACAATAAAAATGTCTACTAAAACCATTTCTAGGCTGTCCCTGTCACTTTTCGTACTTCCCTTTTGGGACTGGTAACAGTTCAAGGACCTCTGACAGTCCACAAACCGGCTTTGAGGAGTACTGCCCCCAAAATACATATTTGGCTGAATTTTTAAACTATTTTTTCAAAGATACACTGAGTTGCTAAACATACATTTCTCCTAGGCTGTTTCCCCTTCTTCTTTAACTAGGAGGCTCCTTCATCTTTTTTTATCTTCACTTTTGGAAGTCCTGGTAGGTTTCTGAGGGTCTACTCAAATGATAGCTCAGCTGGTTAGTCTTTTCTCCTCCTCAGACCAAAGTAGCACCTTGTGTCTCCCAGATTATACAACAGGGTCTTAGCTGACACTTCCCAGAAACAGACTCTGAGTCAAGGATTCATGTACAAAGAGAGATGGTTTCAGGAAACAGTGGTAAAGGAGTCGTGGTGGGCAGATATGGGGTAGGAGTGGGGTTGGGGTGGGGAATTGGGAGAGAAAAGGAACACAATGAAGTGTTTATTATTTAGAATGAATATGAATTCAAGCAGGGTTCACATATGTGAACATCTTACTTGATGTCAAGTGAGTAGGATAACAGCCTTCACACTTCAAAAGGAGTCAGGAAATAGATTAATTCTTAATGTTTTCTTTAATTGAGAGACTTCAGCTTTGTTGCAATAAAACCTACTACACCATTAACCTGACTGCAGATCCCTGGACGGATAAGCTCTCTGGAGAGCATGGTGTCCTTTCAGGGGCAGGTAATAAGACGCTGTTCTAGATGGAGCAGCGCTTCTCAAACTTTAATGTGTGCACGTTATCACCCTAGCATCTTGTCAGAATGCAGAGTCTGATTCAGTATATCCCAGGTAGGGTCCTCGATTCCCTTCCAGCATCCTAGTGATGCTGAAGCTACTGGTCCTGACACTACATTTGGAGTAGCAAACGCACAGGTATGAGAATGAACTGAGTGATGATCTGCTAGGTGACTGGCTCATTGAATACCTTTGTTGTAAAACATCTCCAAAGGCTTCAACGTCACGTCCACTGCTATGCTGGAGCCAGTTCATACCAGCTCCCAAGAGCCAGTTAAATTTTTCAGGGATTTCACAAGCCAGTTGTTAACACAGTTGGTAGGTACCAATTAGTCATGGAGGAAATAGGTACATGATAGAAATTGACAAATGCTATACAACAGGGTTTTTATTTTTTGGAGAGCCAGTATATCAGCACTTGACTGCTTTCAACCCTCAATACTACCCTGCCCTGTCAGGCACATACCTAGATTGCTGTGAAGATCCTTTGGTCCTAAGTGGGGTGTGGGTTGGGGAGGGACTACAGAACATAAGAACACAAAACTCTCTAACCAGAAATCACCATGGAAATACAGGGCTAGGTGGCGGCTTTTGTTGTTACTATTAGTTTGTGTGTTCTTCGGAATTTTTACTATGAAAATATTTCAACAAAGCAAAGCTATTATACTCATCCATAAAAGTGGAAAGCCTGACATATTATGTAGCCATTAGAAAAATATTACTAAGCCAGTAGAAATGTATCAAATGTATATAGATTATGGTAAGCAGAAAAAAGCAGAATATAAACGTGAAATTTGTTATTTGACTATGGGTTAATTTCAACCATGTAGAAGAATGTATGCACGTGACAAGAGGAAGGAAATATATACAAACAAAAAGTTATAGTATAGCGCTAGTTTTAGAGAATTTTGAAAATTTTTCTGAATATTGTTGTCTTTGCAAATAAAACATAACAAAGCATTACAGTAAGTCTCAGTATGTTTTTTTCCATCTTAAAAAAAAGTACAACTAAAAGTAAGAGCAGCCCAACAAAGTCAGGAGAAATAGTAATAATAGTTAACATTTATTAAGTGTTATATGTGAAGGGCACATTCTTTATAAGAATGAGTTCATTTAATCTGCACAATGACCTGTGGTATAGGAACTCTTGTCATTGCCATATTGCTGGTGAGGAAACTGAGGCATGTG
This sequence comes from Proteles cristata cristata, assembly GCA_017311185.1. Classification (NCBI taxonomy): domain Eukaryota; kingdom Metazoa; phylum Chordata; class Mammalia; order Carnivora; family Hyaenidae; genus Proteles; species Proteles cristata. The sequence goes on along the minus strand of JAESUZ010002644.1, from coordinate 2,066,298 downwards.
GAGATTTTGTAATTTTCCCAAAGATAGGCAGCTGATAAACCATATAGTTGGGTTTCAAATCGAAGTCTGCTTGACGCTGATAAATTCTTGACATTTGAAAATAGGTTTTACAAAATTCTCAAAGGACCAGTAATCTTGTATGGGGCAAGAAAGATTCAACTATAATGGTTCATTTGTTTGTTTTAAAGATGTCCGCTTTGAGCTATAAATGAACAATACAGCTTTCTTTTTTAGAAGTGAATTTATTTTTAAGTTTATTTATTTTTGAGAGAGAGAAAGGGAGAGAGAGAGGCAGGTAGAGAATCCCAAGCAGGCTCCGGGCCCACAGTGCAGAGCCTGACACGGGGCACCAGCTCACAAACCTTGAGATCATGACCTGAGCTGAAGGATGCTCAACCGACTGAGTGACCCAGGCGCCCCCAAAAATACAAAGCTAGGGGTGCCTGGGTGGCTCAGTCAGTTAAGCGTCCGACTTTGGCTCAGGTCATGATCTCCCAGTTTGTGGGTTCGAGCCCTGCTTTGGGCTCTGTGCTGACAGCTAGCTCAGAGCCTGGAGACTGCTTCAGATTCTGTGTCTCCCTCTTTCTCTGACCCTCTCCTGCTTGCATTGTCTCTCTGTCTCTCTGTCTCTCAGAAATAAATTAAAACATTAAAAAAATACAAAGCTAAAGGCAATTTGTAAGAGCCTTGACAGCAACTATCCTGAAGTCATCAGCTCTGTGCTGACAGAGGTAAGTAAGAGGAGGCTTCTTGTTCCTCTAAGCAGGGGTGAGCGACAACCTGGCTCTAGTTTGCCCCCTAAATCTCTCTACTTTGTGTTCGTCTAATAGTGAAAAGATATTGCACGGTTTCAATTTAGGATGTGGGCAAACATCTGATCTCTCTTTCTTCCTGTTCATCATCAACTTTTGTGGATAAATACTATGCCGTTCATCCTATTGTGCTCATTTGTCTGAGAGAGTAATGTATGATGGTTAGTCATTCAACAAACAGTCGTTAAGATTCCAAAGTGTAGAAAGTCTTAGAAAATGTATAATGTAAATACAGTATATACAAATATAAAGCACAATCTTTCTCATATACAGCTAGATGAGGAATTCTATTCAGTGAAATATCATTAATTTTACCAGCACAGAATACCAACTGTCCTATTAAATATAATGGGTGAAATTTCTCCCCTTTCTTCTTTAAAAATGTAGTGTAGTGAAAAGTAACTTCAGACGGATACATAAGTGACTTTGTCCTAACATATTATGAAATGAATTAGAAAATATTGTGATTGCATTATTTTCACTTTAAGATCAAAGGGGTGTTTTCCCTTAGAAAGAGTCCATATGCAATTTTACAAGTAACACAAAATCGGAACCAAACGTAATATGAGTTCAATAAGATTGCATTCGAGCAGCACAGAATAGGTTTTGCAATTATCTCATTGCCTGTCACTGCCAGTTGAACAAGAAATTCAGACGGAACGTCTTTCATTTCAAAACAAAGCTTAGCTGAATGCAAGTTGGTTTTTGCAAACAAGCATTTTTCATTTTAAAACTTGTTAAACAGAATTGACCGTCTTGGTAACTTTCCAGCTCCCAAACACAAATAAATTGTTCTCTCGGTGCTCCTTGTGTTTTGTTACAAAACCTACATCCTTTTCACCTCTTTTATAGTCCCTTTTATGACTATTAATTTTTAATTCTGGAGACATAGTCACTGTGTTTCTGGTTCTCTGGTGGGAGATAAATGTGATTTAGATCCTGTTTTATGTATGCTCGGGGTTGATGGTTCTGATTCTATCTATTCCCCAAGAGAAAAATTGCTGGTTTCCACAACCCTTTCCTGGCTGGTCATAAAACAAATATTAAATAATGGCAATAAGCTATGAACCTTCTATAGTGCTCCAACTTTCAATTAAATGATTGCTGATGAAGGATGGCTGATGGAAAAACAGATCGTGTAGAGAATTCACATGATGTACCCAATGTATAGACAATACATATTGCTTGGACTCTTGAGACCCTACTAATGCAAGTACAGAATGTCAACTCCTATTTCTTGAGCCCTGCTTTTGTAACTTAACAGCCGTCTGGCATGTTGGGAGCCATGTTGGGAGCACAGACGCTACCCGAGGGGTGTTTTCTCCAAATTGGATTGAAGATTCCCAAACGCAACTGGTTTAGGCACCTAAACAAACACTATGAACAGGTTACATTTAATGTTTTGTGTGCCCGCTGCCTCCAACAGCCATTTAATGTGAGGTTTGTGGACAAGTAAATGCTTTTAAAGCATTCAGCTCTTCAATTATCTTTAGCAAAGAATCTGCTAGAAGAATTTATTTATTTATTTATTTTAATTTTTTTTTTTTTTATTTCTAGGAGAGAAAGAGAGAGAGACAGCGTGAGCAGGGGAGGGTCAGAGAGAGAGGAGATACAGACTCTGAAATAGGCTCCAGGCTCTGAGCTGGCAGTCAGCACAGAGCCCGATGCGGGGCTCGAACCCATGAACCATGAGATCATGACCTAAGTGAAAGTCGGACGCTTAACCGACTAAGCCACCCAGGCGCCCCTAGAAGAATTTAAAAAGACAATTATTCATGATACTCCGAAGCTCATCTAAGTATACTCTAATTTAATAACTGATTTTGCTTACAAACTATTTGTTTATAATCAGATGGATTATAAACTGTTTATAATCCACTCAATGCTGTTATTGTCAGTCTTCACAGATTCTGTCACGACATCAGCTAAAATGTATAAGATGGGTCTTAAAATGTTGCAAAGAAAGATGGTTAAGTGGGTATTAGGATCGAATTGTGTGTGTGCATATGCATACCTTCTGCGCCTCCCCCCAAGCCCCCGCCCCCACCTCTGTCTCCACTCCCTCCGCAAACACACATTAAGTCAAATAGGGATACTTTCTTTCTCATCTATCTTTAAAAGGTCTTTTTAGGAAACTGCTGGATACTGGCCCTCTTCTCAAATCCTTAGGATTGATTCCTCCTCCCAAAATTATGTTAAATTTTTTTCTTTGTAGCAGTGAAAATATTCATGAGCCTGATTTAAAGCTGAAGGGTACCACTTAACTAGGGATCTCTTTACAGATGCTACAATGCTGAGCACCCCTTTAGCTGATCCCAGACACACTCAGTCTTTATCTTTACAACGTCAATCAAATGATGACCATTCACAAGAGGGAGGGGCCTTTCAGATAGACGCAAATAAGTGATTTGCAAAGAATCATCAAAAATAGATCTCTTCAGAGCTGTGTGGCATTAAATGAAGGTGGGATTCAATTATGAGAAGGAGGGAGGACAAGCTTTGAGTGCTTATATATCATCTTTTACCAAGAAAGGAAGGAGGGAGGAAGGAAGGAAGGGAGACAATTTTATGATGAGGGAAAAGAAAACTGGATTGGAGTTTGGAGGGTATCTAAAACTTGATTCTGGCAATTAATTTTAGTTTATTTTCTTTTTTAGTTTCTAAACAAGTGTTTGTTACATTTTATTAAATATATTAAATGCTTTGAGTAAGACTTGCTCATCATAGGGAATTTAGGATAAACAGAACAATGAAAAGAAGACATAAAGGTCACCAGAGTCCTAAAACACAAAGAAAACCCCCCAAGAAAACCAATGTTATCTGGTTGTATTTCCTTCCAGTCTTTTTTCTGTCTAGAATTTTAAAATAATATGTAGAGGGGGGCCTGGGTGGCTTAGTCGGTTAAGCGTCTGACTTTCACTTAGGTCATGATCTCGCGGTTCGTGGGTTCAAGCCCCGCGTCGGGCTCTGTGCTGACTGCCAGCTCAGAGCCTGGAGCCTGTTTCAGTCTGTGACTCCCTCTCTCTCTGACCCTCCCCTGCTCACGCTGTCTCTCTCTCTCTCCTAGAAATAAATAAAAAAATATTTAAAAAAATAATATGTAGATAGAGCCATACAATGTTTCCGAGATTTGAGTTTTGTCTTCTTTTTTTTGTTATGAATATAATTTATTGTCAAATTGGCTTACGTACAACACCCAGTGCTCATCCCAACAAGTGCCCTCCTCCATGGCCATCACCCATTTTCCCCTCTCCCCATCTACCCTTAGTTTGTTCTCTGTATTTAACAGTCTCTTAGGGTTTGCCTCACTCCTTCTCTGTTTGTATCTATTTTTCTCCCTTGCCTTCCCCCACACTAGCTATGTCACCTTAGGAAAGTCAGTTCAGTTTTTTGAATATCAATATGCTTTACTGAAAACAGTAAGCCTAATACACACCCTCCAGCAAATGAAAAGAGTTACGTGTAAGAGCTTTGGAAACTGTGTACCCACATAGGTCAATTCAGTGTGTTAATTCAACTGCTGTTTCTCTTACATCCCCTGGGTGAGAAGTGCAAAGACTTGTTTTCTCACTTTACTTGATCTGAGGGTTTTGAAACATGTCCTAAAGAGTGGGTGACTTTCGACATGAGTCAGAACTTCTATAGACCAATGTTTTTTCCAATCTCAGTATTTATACAACTTGCCGGAGATCTAGTCAAAATGTGGGTCTGGATGAGTCTCAACAGCTCACGGGAGGACCGGTGCTTGCTGGCCAGGTTTGCTTCTTGATAACATTAGGGGCTGCTTCGGCACTCCCATGCACGGAGCACACGTTATTTATTGGATCAGAGCACAGAGTTATAAGTGCTGCTGCTGATGTCATTTGGATTTTTTTCCATGGTGATAAATACGTCCTCTGGGAATGATTGCAGCCAACAAAGAGGACTGTAAACAGAATGACAGGGTGAGGCAAGCAAGCGCAAGAGTGGTCTGTGGAAGAATCTGTGGCTTCTTCTCCTTCTCCTAGCTGTCACTCATGATGAATGGCTCTATGCAGAAAGGTTGGACTCAAGTGCAGTGGTGACTTGCAATTAAACTCTGCGTGCATCTTTTGCCATGCCCTTCATTAGCATACTGTCCATAAGATGTACCATAATTATGGTCCGTAATACATACTGTATCAAGGTGGAGACAAACCTTTATTTCTGTGGCTTGTTACAAACCTGAGAGTCTGCCTTTCTTATTAGGGGACTTAATTTGCTATGTTAAAGCATAAGTTTTGGCTTTGTAACATCAAGATGAAGCAATGTTAAGAAATATGGATGCCAAATTAGAATGAAAAGTACAAAGACAAGCCGATCTTCACTGAAGTCATTAATACACCACCATCACCATCATTTTATCAATTCACTCATCCAACAAATACGTATTGAGTCCCTACAACATACTAGATGTTGTTCTGGGACCTAGTCTAGAGTAGTGAACAAAACAAACTCCCTGCCCTGATATAGCTTACAGTTTGTGTACACAAATAAATACAGAACATGCCATGTAGAGATAATTGAAAAGATAAAGCAAAGTAAGGAAGAAAGGGAAAGATGTGGGAGTTCTATTTTATATGGGAGGCTGAGAGCAGGGGTAGTAGGGGCAGAGAGAGCCTAAAGGAAGGGAAAACAAGATACATGGAGATAAAGCTAAAGAGATAATTAGGCAGAGAGAAAGGAAGGAATCAAGAACTCTAGGATTTCTGCCTCGAGCAACTGAAAGAATCAGGCTGCCACCTTAACGAAGACCTTATGTACGCAAAAATAAACCAAGTATTAAAATATTCTGGGCACCGTTCTTCTAAATTCAATTTTAAATTCAGTCTTGAACTGATAGGGAAAAGAGGAGAAGAAAATGGGCATTGTTTGCAAATCCGATAATAAGCAATCCTCTTTAAGATATATGCCAATGATTTTTTTAAGAACTAGAGAATAAGGTTTCATTTAAACTACTTTTTACATAAATGGTAATTATTATTTTCAATATACACTCTTCTTTTTTTAAAGTTTACCTAATTTGCATACATATATTCTATAATCTATTACACATATTAAGAAAAACTGATACTATATATTTATTTTAGATCTGTTAATACATCAATAGGTCAAATCAATATATCAAAAGTCAAAAAGAAACATCTGATTTGTAGATGTAGAAAAAGCTTCTGATAAAACTCAACACTAGGGAGTTTCTGCTTCTAGGAATACATAGCAAATTATACTTTTCCCTATTTGCCTCGCTAAATACAACTAAAAATCCTGGACATCATGTATTAAACAAATATACAAAAACTCTGAAAGGTAAAGAGAAGAAGGCAGAATGCCTAGGGAGCTTGGGACCCAAGGGATGGCACTGTGGTGAATTCCCCAGGTTTTCTTTTTGCCTAATACATCTCAGACTTAGCACAGCAGAAATGAGAAACACCAGTGGATACAGATGAAAAAAAGTGCGAACAAAGCCTTTTCTCTCTATTAAAGGACCATGAAAAGGGTGGTCTTAAAAGAAGCAAACTCTTGGCCAATAACCACCTACTTCAACCAGACACCACAGAGAAGACTAACCCATCCCTACCTCCACCAGCAAAGACTGAGTGGGAGGCATAGACTTCCATCTTGGTGGGGCTACAACAGGAGTCTCAGCAACTTGCCATGATGGAATCAGAAAAGGCCAAATAGGAAGCTGAGACTCTTATTCCCACTGCTGGTAACCAGTCTTCCCCATACTTCCACTGTGTCACTGGAGACCAAGTGAGAAGCCTGGACTTCCACCCCAAGGTGGCAGTAACATAGAGCTTCTTCTCTCCCAGATGGGGTAACGTCAGAGGATGCTAGTGAAGAGTCAAGAATTTTCCCACTGCCCAGCAGTAATCAGGGCACTCTACAGTGGTGGCAGCAAGGACCACAGGAAGGGCCAGAACTCCCATCTCCTATGGACAGTAATGAGGAATCCTTCCAACTCAGGTCTCAGCGGAGGCTGAGCGGAACTGGACTTCTCCTTCCACCTGGCAGTAATGAGGCAGCTCACCCTTCCACTGTGATGGAGTAATGTCAGAGAAAGCCAGCTGGAACAGCAGGTGTAAATAAGATCCCAAGTCTTATAGTATGAAAATGCCCAGGTTTTGCATAAAAATCACTCATCATACCAAGAACCAGGAAAATCCCAAACTGTATGAAAGACAATCAATAGATGCCAATAGAGATAGAATTATCTGGCAAATCTTTTAAAGCAGCCATGATGAAAATGTTCTAACAAGTAATTATAAACATGCTTGAAACTAATGAAAGATAGAAAGCTTTTGCAAACAACTAGAAAATAGGAAGAACCAAACAAGTACTTTAGAAATGAAAATACAGTAAGTGGAATAAAAAGCTCAGTGGATGGGGGACAGAAGAAAAACAAATCAGTGGACAAAAATATAGAACAGTAGGAACTGTTGTGAAAAACAGAAAGAGACAAACTAGAAAAAGAAAAAGAAGAGGAGGAGGAGGAGGAGGAAGAAGAAGCAGAAGAAACAGAAGCAGCAGAAGAAGAAAGCCTCAAAGACCTATAGTACTAAAACAAGAGATCTAGCATCACGTCATCAGATACTCAAAGAAGAAGGGAAAGTGGGAAGCACTGTAAAAGTACTTGCAGAAATAATAGCTGAAAACATGGCAAATTTTGCAAGAGACGTGAACCTACAGATTCAGGAATTTAAGTGAATGTCAAAGAGATGAACCCAGAGAAGTCCATACCAAGATATATCGTAATTAAATTTCTGAAAACTAAAGATCAAAAAGCATTTTTCAAAGCAGCCAGAGAAAAATGACATCATATCTACAAGGGAAACACAATTAGGATTACAGCATATTTCTCATTAGAGAGCATGGAGGCTAGAAGAAAGTGATATAGTATTTTTCAGATGAAATGAGCCTGAAGAGAAAAACAACTAATGCATTGTATCACTTAATTGTGGAACCTAAAAACTGAATACAAGGAAAGAAAAACTTATAGAAATAGAGAGTAGAAAAGTGGCTACCATGGGCTGGGGGATGGGGGAAATAGGGACTGTTTGGTAAAAAGGTAGAAACATTCAGCTATAAGATTAATAAGTTTTGAGGATCTGATGTATAACATAGTGACTATAGTGGATAACAGTGTATTTGTATAATTGAAATTTGCTATGAGAGAATTTAAATCTTCTCACCAAAAAATAAATAAAAAGTAAATATGTGAGGTGATGATTAATGTTAATCAACTTAATAGGGAAGGGTTTTGGGCACCTGGGTGGCTCAGTCGGCTAAGTATCTGATTTCAGCTCAAGTCATGATCTCATGGTTTGTGAGTTCGAGTCCTGCATCAGGCTCTGTAACCACAGTGTGGAGCCTGCCTGGGACTCTCTCTCTCCCTCTCTTTCTGCCCCTCCCCCACTTGCTCGCATGCTCTCTCTCTCTCAAAATAAATAAATAAACTTTTAAAAATAGGGGAGGGCCTTTTCACAATGTATACATGTTTCAAATCAACTATACACTTTAAATATCTTACAATTTTGCCCATTATATCTCAGTAAAACGAAAAGCAAAGAAGAATATTTCAGTCTATTGACTGAAGAATGACATCTAGCAAATGTAGAAGGAAATACAGAAGTGGCAAACCACCATTATGCAGCCACCGCCATAATAGTCAAGGATCATGAATGAATGTTAAAAACAATTTGATGAAAGGTTATGAGGGAATAGGATAGTCACACAGTCTCAAAGCATGTCTGGGACAAGTTGTGACTGCAGGTCTCCTCATGTGATATCATGGAAAGTGCATATCACCCTATAGTGTAGTCTTACCAAAAAAGTTTAACCCTAAGATAATCATGAAAAAATAATTTTGCAAACCCAGATGGTGGAATGTTCTGTAAGACAACTGCTCCAGACTCCTCAGAAGTGTCAGTAATGTGAAAGACAAAAAAGGCAGGAGTTTACTTACTAGATTAAAACAAGACTAAAGAAACAGAACAACTAAACACTCTGTGTAATCCTGAAAAAATCTAGTTTTTTAAGAAACATATTTATTTTTTTTTTAAGTTCATACATTTATTTTGAGAGAGAGAGAGAGACAGAGAGAGGGAGAGAGAATGTGTGTGTGAGTGGAGTAATGGCAGAGAAAGAAAGAGAGAGAATCCCAAGCAGGCTCCGCACCATCGATGCACAGCCCCACATGGGGCTCAGACTCACTAACCATGAGATCATGACCTGAGCTGAAAACAAGTGTCAGACGCTTAACCAACTGAGCCACCCAGGCACCCTGGATTCTAGATTTTTTTTTAAAGCTATACAAAGACAGTTTTGAAGTAATTGATGAAATCTGAATGTGAACTATGTATTAGATAATATTATTGTATTTGTCTTAAATATCCTGAGAACGATAATGGTATTGTGATTATGAAGGAAAATTCATGCTGAAGTATATAGAGGTGGTCGTGATATTTGCAAGTTACTTTCAAATGATTCAGGAAAAAAGAAAGAGAAAGAGACAGTATGTGTGTGTGAGAGAGAGAGATACAGAGAGAAAGAGAGAGAGAAAGCCCACAAAGGTGGCAAAATGTTGATAGTTGATGAATACAGGTGAAGGGTATAGAGCTGTCGTGATTATTTATTGCTGCATACTGCACAAATCCAAACCTTAGTGGCTAAACAAAATAGCCATTCTATTATATTTTACAATTTGGAAAGGGCTTGGATAGATTATCATTCTACTCTATGTGGCATTACCTGGAGTCCCTCTGTGGCTTTCAACTGATGGATGGACTGTTCTGGAGATTCCATACTCTGCCTGGTACCTTGATGGCTATGGATGAATGGCTGGATTTGGCTGGAACCATCTACCTCTCCATGTAGTCCCAAGGTCTCTCTGCATTGTATTTACATCATGGTAGTTGAACTTAGGTGATGGCTCAGGGCTTCAAGAAACCATATCAGAAATAACCAGTCCCTCTTAAAAGCTAAGCCCAGAACTGCTACCGGGTAACACATGCCATTTTCTTTTGCTTAGAGAAGTCACAATAGCCCAGATTCAAAGGAAGGGGATAGAAACCTTTGGTCTCAATGAGAAGAGTGTCAAATAATTTGTGCCCATGCCTAGTCTTCTACCGTAGTTACCATAGCTTGGAATACTTCCAAAATCAAAACTCAGGGTAGGGTAGGGAAACCCAAAATGAGTCTATATGGCAGTTTTTGCAAGTATGTTCATACCCTAGGCTCCTAGAACTAGAATTACTTTCCTTGTTGATGGATATTTCCAAGTTGCTCTCCAAAAAGAATATATCACTTATTTGCCTATCAAACATCTGTGAATGACTGAATTCTCCATATTCAGTGGTAGTTTTATGTATTTATGTATTTATTTATTTACTTTAAATATTTATTTTAAATATTTTAAATATGTTATTTATTTATTTGAGAGAGAGGGCAATCAGAGGAGGTGCAGAGAGAATCCCAAGCAGGCTCTGCGCTGTCAGAGCCTGACGTGGGGCTCAAACTCACAAACCATGAGATCATGACCTGAGCTGAAACCAAGAGTCAGATGCTTAACCAGCTGAGCCATCCAGGAACCCCTGGTGGTAGTTTGAAAACATATTTACAATTTGACACTCCTCCTATTATAAGATAGTCTAATTCTTCCAGATGAAGTGACCTGTTTCTGAAGAACAGATGACAGAAGTGACAGTATGTGATGTCTAAGACTAGGTCCTAAAAGCAAAAGCAGCTTCTACCCAGATCTCTGTCTTGGGACACGCACTTTGGGAGACCTGAACTGACATATAAGAACTCTGGCTAGGAGGGTGAGTAGCTTTTTAGAGAGCTAACCCAGGGCACAGATACACAGATTAAAAAAAAAAATCTTTACATGGTAGCATATTATATAATAAATAAGTACACTTAGGGGCACCTGGGTGGCTTAGTCGGTTAAGCGTCCGACTTTCGCTTAGGTCATGATCTCGCGGTTTGTGGGTTCGAGCCCCGCGTCGGGCTCTGTGCTGACTGCCAGCTCAGAGCCTGGAGCCTGTTTCAGTCTGTGACTCCCTCTCTCTCTGACCCTCCCCTGCTTGCGCTGTCTCTCTCTCTCTCTCTCTCCTAGAAATAAATAAAACAGTAAAAAAAAAACTAAATAAACATTTAAAAATAAATAGATAAGTACACTTAAATTCCCTAGGTTGTACTTTTCATCCCCATGACTCACTACTTCAACATAAGAATATGAAAAATAGGTATGTATTAGAAATGATATGTTCAGTACTATTTACTTTTATGCTAAGGAAATGCTGTCATTTAAAAACAAAACAGCAATAAGCCTGATTAGTGAAATTAGAAGTGATTAATAGAAGGACTAACTAAATAAATAGTATGTGCGAGAGAATATAAGAGTATGTTATGATGTTTCTATCTTTTGATACAGCAGTTTATTTGAATTCCTTTTTAAAACTATTGGACTCAAAAAATTTTTTAAATAAAATATTGCATTTAAAAAGTTTTCAAGTTATATTATTGTACATGCTTCAGATATACAAATGCAAGACTTTTTTAAAAAAATGTTTATTTCTTTATTTTGAGAAAGAGAGAGAGAGAGAGACAGAGAACACGGGCAGGGGAGGGACAGAGAGAGAGGGAGAGAAAGAATCCCAAGCCGGCTTCAGACTGTCAGCGCAGAACCTGACAGAAGGCTTGACTCACAAACTGTGAGATCATGACCTGAGCTGAAATCAAGAGTCAGACGCTTACCGACTGAGCCACCCAAGGGTCCCAAATGCAAGACTTTTTAAAAGGAAAACACAAACTCAATAGAAATAATAAAATAGATAAAATTCATTAAAAAGTGAAATGTGTCTTTCTGTCCCAGGATAGAGTAGATTTTTTTCCTGTTTCCTTTTCCAGTAACACTTCTGGAACTGCCTACGGTCTACAGGACATCCTTTGTTTCATACAGTGAGAAACCTGATTGCAGTCAAAAATAAGACACACTTTAAGTCATGGTGATGAAAAGTACAGAGAATATGACTCTGAGAAAATACAGAGAATATTGTTAATAACACTGAAATGTACTTACCTTACCACGGCAATCATTTCATAGTATGCAGAATTGTTGAATTACTGTGTTTGTTGTACACCTGAAGCTAACATTATACGTCAACTATACTTCAATTAAAAATTTAAAAAGATTTTAGGGGCGCCTGGGTGACTTAGTCGGTTAAGCGTCCAACTTTCGCTGGGTCATGATCTCGCAGTTCATGGGTTCGAGCCCCGCATCGGGCTCTGTGCTGGCTGCCAGCTCAGAGCCTGGAGCTCTGTTTCAGTCTGTGACTTCTCTCTCTGACCCTCTCCCTGCTCACGCTCTCTCTCTCAGAAATAAATAAAACATCTAAAAAAAAATTTAAAAAGATTTTAATGGGCAATGAAGAATTTATGGATAAAAGTCTCAGTTCTTCTGGGAGAGAGGCTTGTGATATTAAAAAAGAAGAGATTTCAGATATCGTAATTTCACCTTTTGAATGGAGATCTACAAAATTAAACTACATTTGCATTTTATTTTTTTATTTTTTTTTAATGTTTTTTTAAATTTATTTCTAGGAGAGAGAGAGAGAGAGACAGTGTGAGCAGGGGAGGGTCAGAGAGAGAGGGAGTCACAGACTGAAACAGGCTCCAGGCTCTGAGATGGCAGTCAGCACAGAGCCCGATGCGGGCTTGAACCCACAAACCGCGAGATCATGACCTAAGCGAAAGTCGGACGCTTAACGACTAAGCCACCCAGGTGCCCCTACATTTGCATTTTAATAAGAGAAAGTTTATCTTCAGTGTTCTCATTTACCAAAAGCAGCCACTGTCTTGGCTCTTTAATTAAAAAGGAGAAGACAAAAGGTAAGATACACTTGGAGTTAGAGTTCTATTCTTACCAAGAGCTCACCTTGCATTCATGCCTGGTGTCCTTGCAAAGGGGTGTCAGTCCAGCTCACATCCTCCCTGCAAAGGCATTTGAGGGCAGAATACTTAGCAACGGTAGGATTTAGATACTAGTGACGGAATGATGCCCCTCCTCTCTGCAAGTACAGGCTTGTTGTGTGGACCACCTTGTTTTCAGTCAGATGTTTTGCACTTCTTCATCACAAACTCTTCGATCTAAATTGTCCATGAGTTTTAAACACTCTGAAGCTCATTCAGGGTCATCACTAATTAAGCCCCTCTTTCTCAAGGCAAACGGTTTGAAAGCGCAGAACTAATTTGAACATGGAAAATCAAAGGTAAATCACGAACAAGTCACAGTTTTAGCAAAGACGTTGAAAAGGTCCTGTTTAATGTGACTGCCTTTATCGGGTGACACTTTTTAATTAACCAATGAATTTTTTTATTTGTATTTTTCTTAAGTTCTGAGGCAGTCTGATTCCAAAACAAGAATTGTTTTCTTTTTTTTTTATTCGGTATAATAGTTTTTGTGGCCACCTGTATATAATATCGAACAATCAGATCAATCGGTTCGTCCTTTATGAGGGGCCTTATGACCTCTTCAGGGATCATTAAAATACTTTTGGGGAGATGGACTCAACTATAGAGAACAAACAGATGATTACAGGGGTTGGGGTGAAATAGGTGAAAGGGATTAAAGAGAGCACTTATCTCGATGAACGCTGAGTAATATATGAAACTGCTGAATCACTATATCTCACAACTGAAACTAATATAACACTGTAAGTTAACTATGATGGAATTAATTTTTTTTAATTAATAAAAAAGGATTCTCACATTAAAATAAACAGGTAAATACTTTTGGGGAAGGCTTGGCCCGATCTGTTTTACTATAATCCTTTAGTCAGCATTCATCCTCAGTGTATTTCCAAGCTACAGGGAATATTCTGTTGGTGCCCCGCTTTGAAAATCTGAGTTTACAGCAGGCCGACAGTTTAACACCTTTCTGTGGCCAGCGTCAACAACAGCCATCCTGTAGGCATGTGACTGGGGACGGCTGGCTCTTTCCGTTTAGTTTGCTATTTACACAAGATATAAGCAAGCGTTTACTTCCCGTTTTCTACAGTTTTATTAAACTCTTCATAGAAATTTTTTAAAACCCGTGATTGGAAACCATTTTTAAAATCAAAGTGCCTAGGAGCAAGGAGGAACAACTTTTGTTTTTGTGATTCAACATGTCCATCTAGAATGTTTAATAGTATTAGAAATCAGATGAGGATTTTGAGCTTGTAAATTTACATTTGCCCAGCCAGATGTCTCAGCATCATTCATTGACTGACTAGTCCATATTTTCCTAACTCTGATGGCACTGTGCTGGGTTGGTTTAGCTCAGCTGGGACTGTGAATTATGCTTCCCATCACCCTTTTCCTCGACGAAAGAGTTAGCTCTTTAAGTCTTTCAGGATTTAAACACTCAAAAATCTGGACTGCATACCATTAAATCAGATTTTTAAAATACTTACCGGAAGATCATGAAGCACGTAGGACCTTGCCTTGTTTCCTTGCCTTTGGTCACTTCAGGACTTACCAGCTCTTACTACGATGGGTTTATGGAAGAGATAAAAGGATTTCGAAAAAATCAGTTGTAGCAAGTCTGCCATGTAGTAGAGGCTCCATATTTACTAGTTCTACTTACTTATTTGAATTTAGAGGAAAGATTTGATGTTTAGAGAAACTGAAAATGATGGTGGGGGTGGGGAAGAAGGGAAGGGGGGTGATGGGCATGGAGGAGGGCACTTGTTGGGATGAGCACTGGGTGTTATACGGAAACCAACTTGACAATAAACTGTGAAAGAAAAAACATTTTTTAAATGATGGTGAATGAGAAATGTCGGTTTATCTCTGGCTTTCGATTATGTTTCCTCTTTGGTTTTCATGACCAAACGTAAGATACACACTTACGTTAGATCTGGCCGGTTCACAAACGACAACCAAAAGCTTGAGATTAAACAATCAAATTAAAAAAAAAACATGAAATTCATTTCCAAAGCAACTGGTTTATCGTCAGCAAGAAGAGATAGCTAGCAACGTGTTGGCGTGAGTGATATAATTGTCATTGTCCGCAAAGGAATCACTTCTCATTAGATTTAGCCTCATTTCTCGAATAAGACATCATCATAAATATGATATAGGATTCATTTCAAAAGATCAGACCTATTAAATCAGAACTGGAGACTGCTAGAAGATATAATTTTTAAGTACATTAAACACTCTTAAACACATGACCCTCCTTCCCCAGATACCTCTGAGAAAATGTAATTAAAATGTAGTCTGTTGTGTGACATTTTTTTGAAGGGAAAACTCATCAGATCTTTACAGCATTAGAATATTGCATACCACGAGTGTTTGACTTTATTCTACTGGATTCCACAGTAAGTGCATAGTACTTATCTCTGCTTATAATGGAGAACATGAAATGTGTGAAGACATGCTTCAAATGATGAAGAAAATGTAAATGCATCTAGTTTAAGGGGAAATAGACTATCTGCTAATTGCTTCAAGAATTGAGTGATTTAGAAGACCTCAGGAGAGGGTTCATTTCTCTGATTTGCATACACTTTGCTCATGCTACCTGGCTTACTACAAATGCCTTGATGATGATGATATGTGTGTGTGTGTGTGTGTGTGTATGCGTGTGTGTGTGTGTGTGTAGTATTCCTCATCAACACCAGAGATTGAGAAAGATCCGGTGGCTCTGGGGACCAGAGCGCTTCTTCCTGCTAAAAAGCCGTCCTTCAGTGATACCCAACCCTTAGGAGAGCAGACTTCACATTTGATAAATGATCTGGTTTTCCTATAGGCCCTTAGGTTACTATTATTATTTTTTTTTATTTGCCGAAAACTAATTGGCTTAATTTTCATGGTGATTCAGAGAGCTTATTGGTTAATGTAACACTTTTATACTCTTGTAGAAACTCTTTCTTAGTCTAATAAAGGGGCAGAAAAAGAAACGATGTTATTATTTCCTTCCAGAGCTTTAAAAACCTGGTAGTGTAAAGAATGGAGGACCCTTAAAACCACAACAATCAAATGCAAAGATGGCTTGTAGCCTGCCTTTTACGCAGGTGGAGAGCACTAACTCCCTAGAGAGAGGTGAACAGGGCTAGAAAGCAAAGGGTAGAGAGAAGCAGTACAAACAGGAGGAGGGAAATGGCGAGCATGCATCTGTAGAGGATGGGGACAGAGGAGAGCTGCTGAGAAGGGAATAAAATGGAGATGGAGAATAAATTAATTAAAAGACAGGGAAGAAATGGGGACAGAAACTGTTTAAAACAGAGGAAAAGAATGGCAAGTTAATGGAAGAGGGAGTGGATTATAAGAAGAAAAGAAAGAACTAAAAAGGAAGAGATATGTACCATATAACATGACATGGATTGTGCATTATAGTAAACCACTAAAACAAAAACAACCACCACCATCCTCCATTATGTACCCCATTTTAAGTATAGAGACTACAATAAAAAGCAGACCATGCATTCTTTTGCATGATTTTCTGAACTTCATCAACCTATGTCTTCCATATTGAGAAGATGAGCAACGCTTGAAAATTAAAGTATTCTTTCCACTCTTTCCATAGCGGGCGAAAAATATTTTAAACGATGCCTCAAAGTAGCAGCTTCTAGATATACATGAGGATAATCAAAATGTTAGGATTTTTCATTTATCTTGAGTACACAACCATGATTTGAAACAGGGTAAGGGGTTGAAAAGCATGTCAAGGATAAAATGCACTTTAAAAATTTAAAAATTCATAAGGTTAACTTTCAGAGAAATCTGTTCAATATGAATGTAAAAATGAATAAAATATAAGGTCATAGGCAAATCACCCTGTTTTCATGAACCTTGATCATATAATAGAAGTTACATTTGCTACTGAAATGTGAATGAAGATGGAATTCAAGATAAGGTATTAATCATAATTAGAATAACTATGACAGGTCGGTGGTGACAACTATTTAACAAGTAGTAAGAATGCTTATTCATAACAAACCTCTTAATTCATTAAATTCTTCATTAAAAGGGCAACCTCTTAATAAGTTCAACATAAAGTTGGTATAACATGCTATTTGCATTTTTCTCTCTTTTTATTTCCATTTTCGGGGTGTATTGTTAACAAATTGAGATAAATCATTTAAAACATATAATTACTTGGAGATAGTCGCATAGTAATTCCCCAAGCAATTGCGTGGTTATAAGTTGTCAGTGTGCATATTAATTTATCATACCCACCAGCCTCATCTTCATTGATTTGCTACTAGCTGTTAGAAAAACAGATTAAGAAGCACATGCTGTCCTTCTCTGAAAGTTTCATTGAGGTACAAGGAGGGCAAACACTGCTTTCCAATTAGAATCCTGCTGTTTGCCAGGACTTGACAATGACTAATTACAGTTCTAAATGACTTAATATGTTTGAATGCATGATTATTTATAAATACATTTTAGGATCTGCAGAAAATAATCATGCCCGTTTTAAACGTGAATGGCTACTTTTTGTGCAACGGGCCAAGACCTGTTGAACACCTAAGGTCAAAGGAAAAAAGGTGTTTAATGTTAACCGCAGAGCTTGCCTCGGCGGCCGCCCCCTTACAAAAAAAAAGAACAAAAAAGAGCGAGTTGTTTATGCGAAGGAAGTTGTACGAGGATAAACGTTAGGTTTAAATCTCAGCTCTACTGACAATAAAACTGACCACCGTAGGATTTTTGGAGGGACTTGTGGTTCTTAAAACATGCAATTACCTTCTTAGCATTGTCGTGAGATGAACAGGTTAAAAGCATGTACAGCACAGCACGTTGACCAGTGTGTGGGACAGAGTAAGCCCTCAATAAGTTTTCGTTTTTATTGTTTTTCCGTACCAGAGTGACAGTAACAATCGTTAAGATGTGGCAGGTCTGGCTGGAGAAGAATTTGTGGATATCTAAGTGATTTTTGGATTTTTGAAATATTTTAGGGAATTCATTTGGTCATCAGTTGTTCACTGCTTTATCATTCCCAAGGAATCTTTCAACTATTTAATAAGTCAGGCTGATAAAGATTTTCGTGATATCTCATCTACAGAGTTAAAACCCATTTCATTATATCCTAAGTCTTTCCTTAATCATACAAAATCGCTGTTTTCTAGCCTAGAAACTTTATATTTTAGAGTTATTATCAATTAAGAATTCTGATTACTTTAGTATTTCCTTTTCCTTTTCATTATGATTTATTTTTTTAATCATCTTTCCCTTTTTTCTCTGGAACTTCCTGTACTGTATATATTCTCTTGCTTTTCCAGATTCACTCTTCTCCATTCTACTAGTCTGGACCCCTGGATTTGATTTATATGGACCACAGCAATGGGTGGCCTTTTCCAGTAATAACCATTTCAATTTCTTTACCTTTTCTTCTAATATTTATCTTTTGGTACTATCTGTTGAGAGCCTATACCTTTTGATTCACTTACACACCACTGCCCCCCACACATATGCTTATATTCCTCTATCTAAACAAATTATATATAACCCTGTTTTTATTAAATAAATATTCTATGTTTACATGATCATAGCTACATGAAAATTGTTCACAATGGAGTACTTTAAACACTGTGATTACCTTTCCTGCCTTGTACACTTTCCCCCCTAGACTTAGTGATTGCACCATATTCTGTCCATATTTTGTTCATTCCTATGAATCCATTTCCGGTTCATCCCCAATCTTTCTTTTTTTAAATGTTTTATTTATTTTTGAGAGAGATCGCACAAGTTGGGGAGGGGCAAGAGAGGGGCAGAAGAGGCAGCTCTGCACTGACAGCAGAGAACCCAATGCAGGGCTCAAACTCACAAACTATGAGATCATGACCTGAGCCGAAGTCGGGGGCTTAACCAATTGAGCCACGCAGGCATCCCTCATCCACAAACTTCTAAACGAAGAAAAAATCTTTTGATCTGCCCAAATATATCAATATATTATCAGTATATGTAGTTTATCTTTTTTTTTTTTCTGGGATATATCCCTTCTGGAGCTTACTTTCTTCCTGATCTACTCTGGACTCCTGCACAGTTGCAATCTTGAGGATCTTCTTCCACCATCATTCTGAAGATCCCTTTTACCTTTCTATTTCTTATATTCTCCATTTTTTGGATCCTATACTCATTCTTTGTTGGTTTGCTTTCTTTTAGTGGCATATATCCTCTAAGAGTTTTCTGAGAAAGGATGCATGAGAATAAATTTGGGGAACCCATAATATCAGTAATCCTCTCACCTGATGGATAGTTTCTTTGGGTATTGAAATCTTAACTGGAAGCCATTTTTCCTCAGGATTTTGAAGACATTCCTCCATTTTCTTCTAGTTTCCAATGTTGCAATGTCAAATTCAATGACATTCTAATAATTGATCCTTTTTGAGGTGTTTTGCTTGGTTACATTCAACAGCTTTCAGAATTTCCTTTCTCCTATCTACTGAAATTATGTGCTTTGAGGTGGAATATATGGGTCTTTTTTCATTTGCTGTGCTAAACCTTCAATAGACTTTTCAATCTGGACTTCTGTTCTTCAGTTCTAGGAATTTAAAAAAATGTATTTCTTTGATACTTTTATCCTGCCTATTTTCTATGTTCTTTCAAGAAGTTCCTAAAAATTATGTAGGGGCACCTGGGTGGCTCAGTGGGTTAAGCATCTGACTTAGGCTCAGGCCATGGTCTCGAGGTTTGTGAGTTCGAACCCCACATCTGGCTCTCTGCTGTCAGTGCAGAGCCCACTTTGGATCCTCTGTCTCCCTATCTCTACTCCCTCCCTGATCCCTCTTTCTCAAAAATAAAGATAAAAAAAATAAAATTTTAAATGTTAAAAACATATGTAAATATTGGACCACATAAACTGATGCTTTTTTTCTTTACTCTCTTTGTTTTATTCATCTAGATATTTCCTTCCATTTACCTTAAAACTCTTTGAATTTTTAATCTCTCCTAGGCTCTTAATTTTAATATTCTTATTCACAGAATGCTTTGCTTTTACAGCCTCCTGTCATTGTTTCACAAAATAAATAACTTTTATTTCTCTGAGGAAAATAATTATGGAGTTCTTCAAATACTCTTTCTGCCAGAGAATTTTTTTTTTATGCCATCTGATTTCTTTTTATCTATTTCCTTTTATTTTAGTCTCTGGCTTTCACTTTGCGGCTTTCCTCAAATGTCTGATGATCTCTTACTGTCTAGATGGAGGCTTTAAAATGATAATTACAGGCATGCCTGGGTGGCTCAGTTGGTTAAGCATCTGACTCTTGGTTTCAGCTCAGGTCATGATCTCATAATTTGTGAGTCTGATCCCCATATCAGGCTCTGTGGTGTCAGCATGGAACCCACTTTGTATCCTCTGTCTATCCCCACTACCTCTCCCCCACTAGCACATGCGCTCTCCCTCTCAAAAATAATAAACAGTTTTTAAAAGAAACAAATAAAATGATAATTATCACTTCTATGTGGTTGTGTGGAGCCTGGGGTTTCATTGACCAGTGATCAGGATTTGGGTAAACTTGACTCCCAAGTATCAGCATATGTAAGTTTTTTCCCTTGGTCTAGCCTGTTTCTTCAGACAAAAACTCACCAGCATTTTGTATTGGGGAATATATCTGCATGCCAGTATTCACAAATCTAGCATGAGAAAGGGATTAAGGAGTTTTATTCTCTATGTCAAATTTCTTTTGATGCCTCTGTTTTGTTTTGTTTTTAATTGTTTTAAGTTTATTTATTTATTTTGATGAAGACAGAGATAGCACCCGTAGGGCAGAGAGAGAGAATCCCAAGCAGGCTCCATGCTGCCTGTGCAGAGCCCTATGTGGGGCCTGAACCCACAAAACCATGAGATCATGACCTGAGCCAAAACCAAGAGTCGATGCTTAACTGACTGAGCCACCCAGGTGCCCCTAAATTTTTAAAAAATGTTTATTAATTGTTGAAGGAGAGAGAGAGAGAGAGACAGAGCATGAATGGGGGAGGGGCAGAGAGAGGGAGACACAGAATCTGAAGAAGGTTCCAGGCTCCAGCTGTCAGCACAGAGCCCCACATGGGGCTACAACCCATCAACCATGAGATCATGATGACCTGAGCTGAAGTCCGATGCTTAACCGACTGAGCCACTAGACTCCCCTTGATCCCTGTTATTCCTGCTCACCGTTGGCCTTGATATTCCTAGTCCAGGGCTTTTCTGATTCAAGCTCTTTGTTGTAAAACATGCTGTGTTTGGCCAGGATGGGGGAGGAATAGTTGTCTGGACCAGAGTAAAAGACGTGATAAGTGAAAGGAGGGGTGTCTAAATCAGCTCTGCCCAACAGAAAATAACTTGCATCACAAATGTGAGCCTCATATGAGACACATATGTGTCTTGCCCACATTTTAAAATAGATTTTAAATGAAGTGAATTGATTTTATCAATATTATACATTTGACCCTGTGTATAAAAAATATTGTCATCTCAATATATAATCAGTATAAAATATCAATGAGATATTCAGTCTCTTTGTCATGTATTTTACATTTTCAAGATTTACATCTCAGTTTGGACTAGCCAGATTTCACATGAGGCTAGTGGTGATGGTAACAAACAGTCCAGTTTTAACATTTATTTATTTTTGAGAGACACGAGTGACAGGGGAGGATCAGAGAGAGGGGGAGACACAGGATCTGAAGCAGGCTCCAGGCTCCTAGCTGTCAGCACAGAGCCCCACCCAGGGCTCAAACCCACAAACGGTGAGATCACGACCGGAGCTGAAGTGGGACATTTAACCGACTGAGCCACCCAGGCTCCCCTCAAACAGTCCAGTTTTAAGGGATGTGAAGTAAAACTATAAAATATTTAGGAGAAAACAGGACAAAATGTGTGCAATATTGAGATACATAAAGATCTCTTGAATGTTGAGAACAAACTGAGGACTGATGGGTATGGAGCAGAAGGGAAAGGGGGTGATGGGTATGGAGGGGGGCACTTGTGGAGATGAGCACTGGGTGTTATATGGAAACCAACTTGACAATAAACTATTGAAAAAAAAAGATTTCTTCGGTAGGCAACACAAAGCAAAAAACAAAAACGAGGAAAAAAATGTAAATGGACCTCATCAAAATGAAACACCTCTGCTCCCCAAGGACACAATTAAAGGAAATGAAACTCCTTGACAAAGGGCTTGTTTCCAGAATATACAAAGAACTCTCACCACTCAATAAGAAGACACACAAACCAATTAGAGTTTCCTATCGCCTGACCTTTCCAGAGTTCCCTCTAGGCTTTGCCTGCTTTGGTGGGGGAAGAGGGGGGAGGGCGGCTTCCATTTCCATGAGTTTAGATTTCAGTTTTTCTCTGGTATCTATCCTCTTTTTAGCACTGATATCTATCCTCTCTTCAATTTCAAAAAAACTTGTTATCTCTTCTATCTTTTCCATCTTCTTCTCTTTGCTCTTATGAGTTTATGCATTCTTTACTCCTTTACTATCATTTCCTAGAGATACCAAGAAGGGGTAAGATGAATACACATGTTTAGTTTATCATATTTAACTACAAGTCTTATCTTAGATGTAACCTTAACAAGATAGTGTAAATTTATTTATTTTTTCTCTCACTGCCTGTTTCCCCAACAGATTATGAACTTCTCAAGAGCAGTGATATTATTTTATTTTTCTCTCTATCTTCAATACTCGGCACTGAGTGGCTATGTGACAAATGTTTGTTGATTGAATGAATCAATGTCCATTTTATATGAACATATTTATTGTCCTTTCTTCCTCTAAAATATAGGTGCCATGAGAGCAAGGATCTTGTCAATCTTGTTCACCATAGAATCCCTGTGGTCTAAACCAATGCCTGTTCACAGTAGATGCTAAAAATTTGTTGAAAGATGAATAAATGAATGAGTGAGTTTGTTCAACTTTATAAGCTTGAGCACATATTTAATTCTTTTTTTATTTTACCCTTTTATTTAGTTAGCAGGAATAGGCACAGTATAAATAATATACTTTAGAGGCTTAATTATATCTATTCATGCAATTTGCTGTTCAGTGTCTATGATTGGAGTTATGTGCATTGTTAGATTGACTCTTCAGAAATTATTGTGGTACCCTCAGTGACACAAGTAGTCAATCCAATCAAGTCATTAACACGATTTAAATGATTAGACATCAACTGGTCAAGGATTCATAATTCAATCATTACAGAAATCAAAAGAACAAAAAAGAAAGGACAAAAGGATTCATATAGACAAGGCCTTAGTTATTTTTGTGGTACAATTTGTTAGGCATTGAAAGCCGTGTACTTATTTAAGCCACTTAGGTGCTATTTTAGCACTGACCACAGTATAATGGAACACATCTTCTCTCAGCTCTACTAAGTTTATTCATCTACTTGTTTTTAAGAATTTCACCCCTGAATGCAAACTGGTGCAGCCATTCTGGAAAACGGTATGGAAGTTCCTCAAAAAGTTAAGAAAAAAAAAAAAAAAGAACCGCCTGCATGGATTGGTCAGTTAAGCATCTGCTTCAGCTCAAGTCATGATCTCACGGGTTGGGAGTTCAAGCCCCACGTCAGGCTCTGCGCTGACAGCTCAGAGCCTGGAGCCTGGTTCACATTATGTGTCTCCATCTCTGCCCTTCCCCTACTTGTGCTGTCTCTCTCTCAAAAATAAATAAATAAACATTAAAAATATTTAAAAAGTAGAACTACCCTACAACTCAGTAATCACACTGCTAAGTGTTTATACAAAGAGTACCAAAATACTAATTCAAAGGGATACATGCACCCCAATGTTTATAGCAGCATTATTTACATTATTTACAATAGCCAACTACGTCATATATATGTGTATACACACACACACACACACACACACAATGGAATATTACTCAGCCATGGAAAACAATGGCATCTGGCCATTTGAAATGATGTGGTTGGAAGTAGAGGGTATTATGCTAAACAAAATACATCAGAAAAAGACAAATACCATACTTCACTCATGTGGAATTTAGGAAACAAAACAAATAAACATGGGGGGAAAAGAGAGGCAAGACAAGAAACAGACTCTTAACTAGAGAGAACAAACTGATAGTTACCAGAGGGGAGGTGGCGGGGTGGGGAATGGGTGAAATAGGTGATGGGTATGAAGGAGGGCACTTGTGATGAACACCAGGTGTCGTATGTAAGTGTAGAGTCACTGAATTCTACACCCGAGACTAATATGATACTGTATGTTAACTAACTGGAATGTATATAAAACAAAATGAGGTTTTTGAAAAAAACAAAAAACAAAAAAACAAAACTCATCCCTTCCAACAGCTTTCTGCAAGACCCCACCATGATTTTCTTCTCAGGAGGGTGGGGGAAATACGCAACTATTTCAAGTTTACATTTCATCTCATTCAGTTCAATCTCTTTTGTAAACCAAAACCTTCCCACTTCATTTATTTGCATATACAAATGCCCCCACCACCAAAATAGATTTTTTTTTTAATGCATATTTATTTTGAGAGACAGAGCACATGCAAGTGGTGGAGGGGCAGAGAGAGAACAACAAAGGATCTGAAGCCGGCTCTGTACTGACAGCAGAGAGACTGATGCAGGGCTCAAACTCATGAACTATGAGATCATGACCTGAGCCTAAGTCAAATGCTTAACCAACTGAGCCACCCAGGTGCCCCAGATTTTTGGTGATTTAAACAACGTCACTTAACACTAACTGAAAAATTCCCACTTTTTTTCTTAACATGACTGGAATCATGAATACAAGTCTAAATAAACACTTAGAGTAGTACCTTTCAAACAGCAAAGATCTTTAGAATTTTGCGATCTTAAATTAATGCGCAGACCTGATTAGTATACGTTAAGCTCTAAAGCTTCAGTAAGGTGAACTGGATTTGGAGGTCATGACAACTGAAGTTTCAAGCTATAGAGTTGTGTTGGTTTGTTTTTCTGAAGAAGCAGTTGAGAAACCATCAATGTAGAATTAAAAAAAAAATGGATCAGGTATCTTAGGAATTCATTAGGATGTTTCACATGGCTTTGTTTTTCATGGCTTTGGAAACTATTCTTCTTTATGGAATGATTCTTTCAGTCTATAACTAAAGTTCTCACTGAATTTGTAAGATTGTATAAAATAAAATTTGATGAATTCTATTCAAAGCATAAGTTATGCATTAAGAGCTGTCTTTAGGAATACTCATTCTTTAAAAATGTTTATCTATTTTGAGAGAGAGAGAGGGATCAGGGGAGAAGCAGAGAGGCAGAGGGAAAGAGAATCCCAAGCAGGTTCCACATGGTCAGTGCAGAGCCTGGGGCAGGGCTCAGTCCCACGATTCCTGAGATTATGGCCTGAGATGAAA
The DNA here is from genome assembly GCA_017311185.1 of Proteles cristata cristata. Taxonomy (NCBI): domain Eukaryota; kingdom Metazoa; phylum Chordata; class Mammalia; order Carnivora; family Hyaenidae; genus Proteles; species Proteles cristata. Next base: position 2,041,141 of record JAESUZ010002644.1, on the reverse strand, counting down.
TCGAGAGTCCAACGCTTAAAGCCAGGTGCCTCAAGAATACTCATTTTAAAACAAAGGTGATTTATAATCTCACAATACCATATATCCCCCCTCCCCCCCATTTTGTCTGTTAGAAAACAGCTCAAATGTGTCTGGGCATAAATTGTACCTCTGAAGTGCTGTATTATCAAATCTAGTTGCTTAAGGTGTAAACTTTACTGGTAATTTCCAGTAAGTAAGAAAGCCTTCCGTCTAGAATGCTTTCCTTTAGGGAGCCATGCTGCTTTTCTGGTTCTTTCTCTCCCACAATTAGTTAAATCTCAGTTTCTTCTTTCAAAGAGGAAGTTTTGGGTTTTTAGAACTTTGGAATGTGACTTCAAGAAACTGAAGTAGAAATGTGGGTTTGCCTTTGGTTGAAGGCGAAGAGCCTAGAGTTTATAAATGTCACAGATATTTTCAATAAATAGGAGGTCACCAGAAAAGATGTTAGGATAATAAATCTAGCCTCTAAGTATACACTCCCTTTACCCAGCGGGGAGCCTCCTGGGATCATTTGTCTGCTGTTCATTATCTTGTCTGCATTATTCAACAGCTCTGTTCTTGCTCAATGGGCTTCAGAGAGCTTTTAACAGCTGCAGGAACCTCCAATTTTTACTTAAGTTCTCTTTCTCTTTGTAATAGGAAAAAAAAAAAAACACTCGAAGAATAGTGAAAGAAAAAAAAAACCTGTCTTTGATGCCCGGGATCTACCTACATCATTGAACCCATGATCTACTTACATATTTGAAACCGAGATTGTTTATTTATTTTACATTTAACCATATTCATGTTATAACATAATATTTGGAATGCTAAAAGAGAAAGCTTACATTTAAATATTAACAATATGAGGTTTTTAAAAAAAAATCCCACGCCATCTAAATTATATGACAAAATGGCAAAAAAAAGTTTAATTTCTCAGAGATGCTAAGTTTAACTCTATTTTAAGAAAAATGCTCCTTTGTACATGACACACCAAGAAAGGTTTTTTTTAAACCCCCCCGCCGCCCCAAATCTACTACGGGATCAAAAGACAATAAACTTCGAAGGAGGGGAGGAGCCTGTTTATTAACTAGCCCAGGTAAAAACCTCTGCATCTGATTTGTTTCCATTAGGACACATTTAGCTACTCTCGGGTAAGCTGGTTCTCAGTAAGATTGACATTATTTATGATCATGATCTGATTTAACAGGACTTTCTTGAATCTAATCAGCCTACAGCTGTTGTGCTAACATAAGGTATGATATTGTATTTATCAACCGAGTGATAGATAAAGTGAAACAGTGTTTGCAGTGACCAGAAGCAGGACACCAACTTGAAAATAAAAATACCTGATGACAAAAACTGCTAAAAATGCCTAGAAGAAATGGGCAGACCAAGCATTAAGCTTGCAAAGAAGTTATGGACCAGCTTTAGGTACTTAGTAAATGTTGACTATTTCACTGAGGTTATGCGAGATTCAGAGGATTCATGAGTATATTTTTAAAATTTTTTAAAAATGTGATCAGGGCAGGGGCAGACAGAGAGGGAGACACAGAATCTGAAGCAGGTTCCAGGCTCTGAGCTGTCAGCACAGAGCCCAGTGTGGGGCTCGAACTCATGAACAGTGAGTTCATGACCTGAGCCAAAGTCGATGCTTAACCTACTGAGCCACCCAGGCACCCCATGAGTATTTTCTTCTTAAAATTAAAAAAAAAATATTTTATTTTATTTTTGAGAGAGAGAGGAGGGGAGAAGCAGAGAGAGGGAGACACAGAACTTGAAGCAGGCTCTAGGCTCCCCGCTGTCAGTACAGAGCTCGACTTGAGGCTCAGACCTACTAACTGTGAGATCATGACCTGAGTTGAAGTTGGATGCTTAACTGATTGAGCCACCCAAGTGCCCTTTCACGAGTATTTTCTAATCAAGACTATGAAGACCCACTCTGATCAATGTGTACTGGTCCCAATATCTAAAGTAAAGAATAGGGGCGCCTGGGTGGCTTAGTCGGTTAAGCGTCAGACTTTCGCTTAGGTCATGATCTCGCGGTTCGTGGGTTCGAGCCCCGCGTCGGGCTCTGTGCTGACTGCCATCTCAGAGCCTGGAGCCTGTTTCAGAGTCTGTATCTCCCTCTCTCTCTGACCCTCCCTTGCTCATGCTGTCTCTCTCTCTCTCCCCTAGAAATAAATAAAAAATATTTTTAAAAAAAGTTTAAAAAAAATAAAGAATATTAGAAGGCTAAGGTGCATGGAAAGCTGCTAAACAAAACAGCATTTAAAAATAAATCTAGTTCATGTCATTCATAAGGAATTATTTAGTTAACCAATAGTAATGTGATTTCTGATTGAAACTTCACGATCTTCTTTTTTTCTGAGAAAGGCTAAGCTTTGGACTAAAATGTGTTCAGGGTGGCAGTGGGAGGAAGGAATATGTGTAGGAAAATAAAGACAGTTAAACTTGCTCCTGTGTCCCCGAGGGTCTCTGATCTGCAGCAAGAGAATAAGGTCTGCAGAGGTAACAGTCCACATCCAGAATGGAATGTCTTGATCTATGTATAATAAGGGACTGCAATTTCCTAGCATTAGATCATCATATTAAAAGCCAAGGGAGCTTTTCAGCACCACCATTTGATCAGATTAAGATCCTTAGTGTTGTACAAAACACAGCTTGTTAGCCACCCAAAGTCTGAAAGCATCTCTAAAGTGGCATAGAAATGCTAAATAGTCTCAGACACCTGGACAATGCCTGACATCCCAGTAAAAACCAGGGGCCTCCTCAATTATCAAGATATTTGTTACTGGGGAGAATCTAGATAATAAGCTGACTCTGTGATTGGGAAATATGTAAATAAATACCGGAAACTTTTATGCAAACCCCTGGCGCACATTTCTCTGGGCCTCCCAAAGCACATTAATGACTAGGAAAGCAAATATGACTTTATCATTTGCTTGATAAGACATAAGAATAGCAGCAAAACAAAACTGTGACAGCAATCCACTGCTGCTCAACATTATTTTCTGAAATATGAAACACCCCAAATCTGAAGCTGCTTTCTTAAACTGTTAGAATTCAGGATGTGAATGTAGCATTTGCTCTGGAATATCAGGTCCAATTCTGCATTTGCTGTACATATGAATTCCTTTTCTTAGTCAACCTTGCGATCCAGTGAATGCTTCTCATCGTTACCATCCTGTGTATGCAGTCAGTTCATAATGGAAGTTTATTTTTTTTAATGGGGCACCATTAAAGCTTCTCCAGCTTTACCAAGTGGGCACCTAGAATGACTGTGAAAATGATGCTAATGTTTTGTTTTTGTTCTGAATTTTACCATTCCTAGAGTTAAGTCTCGGGTTTCAACTATCAGGGAAAATACAAGTAATTCACCAATGTATTTTCCTGCCTGGTTTGCATACTGTTTGCCATTCATGCAATTTCTATAACAATAAGAAAACCAGAGTGTCCCCAATATGGTGTTTATGTCCCGGGATCTCTTTTAAAAACCGTCCAAAGCAAGAAAAGCTCTGATATAATTAGGGAGAAAAGAAGGCAGTTGATTGACCATGTAAGTATAAATAAACCGCATGGTGTTAAACTGACTTTTCACTTTCGCAGGTTTACAAATTGCCCTTTACCATTCACACTCTTGCAGAAGGTGCCCTGGTTTCAGGATAACTGGACACATCTTTATTGAGTTTACTCCTTATATCATAGCTTTCTGATTCACTCCAACTTCCAGATCAGTCCAAGGGAATCAAAGGGAGTTTTTTGGAGGGGTGTGTAGGGCGGGAAAGGGTTTTGTGCATTTGGAGTAAATTGTTGATGAAAGCAGACATCACTACGTGTCCAAAAAAATCCCAGAGACTCTAGCATGAAGCGCTGGCTCAAGACCCCGCGAGGTATAATTCAATTCCTGTCCATAAAGATGGCTTATGCATGAGATATAACTGTGTTTTAGAAGGGACTCCGGCACAGACACAAAGCCTCTATTGCACATTACTACACTCTGTGAGCCAAATCCAGCATGCCACCTGCTGTACTATACATGCGCTAAGAATGATTTTTTACATTTTTAAATAGTTGAAAAGAATTGAAAGAAAAATAATATTCACAAAACACAAAATGGTATAAAATTCTAATAAAGTTTTATTGCGACACAGCCATGCTCACTCATTTACACATTGTCCATGGCTGCTTTTGGAGTCAATGCCAGAATAGAGTAGTTGCTACAGACACCATCTGACCTACAAAGCTCAAAATATTTACTGGGGCGCCTGGGTGGCTCAGTCGATTGAGCATCCGACTTCAGCTCAGGTCATGATCTCGTGCATGGTCATGAGTTCAAGGCCCACAACAGGCTCGCTGCTATCAGCCTGTCAGAAGGAGCTCACTTCAGATCCTCTATCCCCCTCTCTCCGCCCCTCCCCCACCTGCGCTCTCCCCCAAAATAAATATTTTTTAAAAATAAAATATTTACTCCCTAGCTCTTTACAGAAAGAGGGGCTAGACTCTATGCTAAAGGTAATATGTTTTTTATTCTATTTAAACAGCCATTGTTCCAAAACATTCTAGAAATTGAATTCCAGTTTTTAACCATTTGTGTGTTTTCATTTCATTTGAAGAAGTTTCTTCCTCTCAAAGAAATAAATTGCCACTGTCAGAAGTTTCTGAAATTTATGATTGCTAGAATATTAGCACAAAGATTTGCACTTTTCTTTTCCTTATTTCTTGTCTTTGAAAAAAATCCTCTCTTTCCATCTCTCTAAATTTTATCAACTCGACCTCTATAATAGTTGGGAAATTCCACAACCCTTAGAAGTGAATAAAAAACACTAGCTTCTTCGCAGCCAGTGCCAAGAGTCCTATAATATATATACTTTCCTACACAAGGCCACTGAAGCAGCTGTAAAAATGGAAATGCAATCACAGAAGGAGTTATCAGCCTTATGAATTGAGGCGTCTTGACACTACTTGACATTCATTCTCAATTACCAAGTTCAGGCTTCTCGCCTTCATTGAGCAGCACTACAGAGCACCTCACATAAATGAGTGGATTCTGGGCAGCCATGACGCCGTCAGTAGCATGCTTCACTTCTTCAAAGGACTTGGGTCAGCCAACAAAGCTCTGAGCATTAAATTATTTCTGACAGCAGCCACGGGCTATTAGAATGTAACCCGCCTCTCTGTTTCAGATGTTTATCTTTGAAGAAACCACTCATATCTTTATTACAATCGTAAAGTCTGTTGCGATGATAAAAATTTAAAGAAAAGACATTTAAGCTGTACCTACACACTGGAGCAGAGCTCTGGATGTGTTAATTGCCTTCTTTCACACTTTCTCCACATCTAAGTTATAAGATAAGGCTTGTAGAGAGTTCGAAATGGAGAAGAGTTGTTACAGAATCAACAGGAAAGGAGGCTGGATGTATCAGATAACTTGTCTCCCCAAGAATATGGCTGGAAATGACTGGGGAAGCCATGTTTTATCCAGAAAGGCATGTTTTTGCTGCAAAGTATTTACAGTAACCTCAAGATTTAGAAGGTAAAGCAGTATCTATGGCTTCTTTGGAATTTCTTTGACATTTCCTAAAATTGTACAGTGTTTGAACCCAAAGGAATTTCTATTTTTGACATTTAACTTTTTATTGAGTATCTAATATACACCAGACAATATGCTAAACAGATATGTATATAACTTTCAGTTGTGTTCAGTGTTATTAAGGAAGGAATATAGTAGAGGCACATGGGTGGCTCAGTTGGTTGAGCGTGGAACTTCAGCTCAGGTCCTGATCTCAAGATTTGTTGGTTAGAGCCCCGCCTCGGGCTCTGTGCTGACAGCTTGGAGCCTGGAGCCTGCTTTGCATTCTCTCTCTATCTCTCTCTCAAAAATAAATAAACATTGAAAAAAAAATTTTTTTAAGGAAGGAATATAGTAATCTGAGGTCTAGTGGAAATGGTCTACATCAGGTTAGGGGGTCAGTAAGTGTCAAGCTAGCTTTCTCTAAGGAAAGGGATCTTAAACTCAGATGTGAAAGAAAGATGATTTCAGGAAGGAAAAATGTCCCACGGCCAAATGGCCAATTCGCATTGGGAAGGAGTGTGGTCCTTTTAGGTGAGCGAACAGGTCAGTAAGGTTTAGAGATATATTCCAGAAATTTTGATTCCATCAACATGAATAACATTCTACTTCCCAGAAAACCATACTGATTGAAACTGAGATTTTAATTTTTAAGAAAGAAGTGTGTTTTGAGTTAAATTATTTAATTTATACTTGTGCACTAGGTTCACTAAGTCATGTGGTTAGTAGAAAAATTAAAGTTCTGGAAAGTGCCTAACATGAAATCAATAAAATATGTTCATTACCTGAATTTTCTCAGCTTTTTTGTATTATCCAGTCATAACAGGAGATAATGAGGTATGGTGATAGAAATTTGCTTCCTATCTGGGTCCACATTACCATGACTAAGATCCGTTCATTCTAGAAACCATTTGCCTAGGAAGGTGCTCAAGAAAACCCATGAATTCTAGGGCCGTGTTGTAACCTTGTTTCCTATAACACCATATATGACAAAACCTATTTTTCTTTTATGTAGAGCTCTGATGAATAAATCAATAAGGAAAAGGCCAGCAACCCAATGAGAAAAAGTGAATATAAGATTTAAATAGGCAGTTTCTAAGAAATGCAAACAGCATTGAACATGAAAAGATGTTCAACCCCTACTCTCAATGAAAGAAAGTCAAACTAAATTATATGAAGATACCATTTTCAATGGCTCAATTAGCAAAAGTGAAAAGACTTGATGATGTTTAATTATGGCAACACTAAGGAGTTCAGGGGACTTTCCACTTACTATTGATGAGAGCGCAAACTGGTCCTCTCTATTTGTGGGGAAATTAAGAATATGTATCCAAATGAAAATTCACATCTCTTGACTGAGCAGTCTCCACTCTAAAAGTTTATCTTACAGCTATGTCTCCATTTGTAAAAGAAAGTATAATTTTGAAGATACTATGGTAGCATTGTTGGCCAAAGAAATAAAAAGTGGAAGCAGCCAAATTGCTCAACAGTTGGGTTCTGAATAAATAAAATGCACTATCTAGGTGATGAAATACTATGCAACCATTAAAAGAATGAGGTAGGTGTAGACCTATTTATTAATATGAAAAGACGATCAACATATGGTAAATGCAAAAGGCAAAGGACAATATGCATAGTTAAATTCATTATTATTTTCCTAAAGGTAACCAAAATGTGTGTATGTGTGTATATGTGTGTGTGTGTGTGTGTGTGTGTGTGTGTGTGTGTGTTATGGCCTGAATTTTGTCCCCCCAAACTCATATGTTGAACTTAACCTCTATAGTCAGAACATGACTCTATTTGGAGATAGGAATTTTAAAGGGTTAATTAAGTTAAAATGTGGCCATTAGGGAGGCCCTAATCCAACCTTCTGACGTCTTTATAAAGAGAGGCAAGTCTGGGACACACAGAGGGACATGAAGAATGCGCAGGGACAAAGCCCATGTGAGGATACACTGAGAAGATGGTCATCTGCGAGCCACGGAGAGAGGCCACAGGAGAAAACAAACCTGCTGATACCTTAACCTGGGACTTTCAGCCCTCGGAACTATAAAAAAGATCTCTCTGTTGTTTAAGCCACCCAGTCTGTGGTTCTTTGTTACAACAGCTCTAGCAAACTAATACAACATGTACATGCATAAATGCAAACGGCACATTTCTGGATGTATACCCAAGAAGCATTGGTAATATTTACCTTTGCAGAGGGTGACTAGAGGTCTAAGATGGAAAAGAAACTAACGTTTGCACTGCTTTAACTTTTACCATGTATGTTGTGTTGAGTTTGAGAATTTCAGGGCTGATCAAGGAAAAGCCAGGACCATGAGATGGTATTACTGCACATCATGCTTTATTGGGCAGCACTGAATGGCTTGCATGAGAGAGGAAGTCTCGCAGAAGAGACCTTCCAGAAGTGTAGCTCTACTAACCAGAAGGTGAAAGAGGACTGGAGAATTCTCAGGGGGCAAGGGAATTAGAGAAGGGATTCACATGTCCAGGCAATGTTACCCAGCAGCAAGGTAGGGGGTCTCTGGGTCAGAGAGCTCTGAAGGGCAGCAGCGGTCTGCGGTCTTTTACAGTTACAGGGTTTGTCTCATGCTATGGCTAGCAGATTCAAGTGTAGTTTTGTGAGCCATGCAAAACAACTGGCTCTAAATGGCTAAAAATTGGTTTATTTGGGTTATATTTAAAGCAATTAGATGTGTAAGAAACTGATCTTGGTATCAGCAGGCTTTTGAGCTCACAGTCCAAGACTGATGCAAAGAAGTAAACTTTATAGGAGCCAATATACAGGAGCCATATTTAACCCATTCATACATCACTGCCACAACCACCACCATCATCAGTCATGAAATATTTAGGAGGAAAAACAAAATCTGTCTGGGTAGACGGTTCACCCTCTGAAGAATAAGATATCAGGCATTTTTCTCTCTACTGTCCTCCACTGGGAGACCTCACACCAAAGATTTCCACGATCCATTCATTAAACAGCTACCTCCTCCCTTATTCTGAATACTCCTCTACCATGTTCTTTTTTTTTTTTTTTTTTCTTTTTTTACCTAAAGCTGACAAGCTGTTATGTTCTGAACAGGAGGATTTTTACCTCTCCTGGGTATTCTTTCATATTTTCTTAAAATGAATCTATACACATTCATTGGTAATATTTCAGAGCCAGTATTTCTAGAGAAGAAAATACCATCTGAGATATTTAGGTTATTCCCACAAAGAGAATGGCTGCTTTCCTAAGCAGCAGAATTAGAATTAGAACCAACTAATTCTAGAATTAGAACCAACTAAGGCTTGGTGAGGAATATAGGACAGTGATATCTTGCATGGGATAATTTGACTAAACATCCTCTTAGGTCAATTTAAAAAATTCATTCTATGATCTACTGCCAGATGCGATGCAGGTGGGTACTATAAGAGTCCAATATGAGAAAGAGCAATGAAAGCTGATACAGTAAAGAGAGGGAATTTTCATAGAACTGTCAGGACTTGAGCTAAGTCTTCAATGATGGACAGCATTTGAATAAAAAAGCAGAAAAGTTTGTAGGCAAGAGGAATATAGGATCAACATGCCAAGTTCCCACTCCCAGCAGGGTGAACCTGGCATGGGCATCCATCCCAAGAGCTTCTATCAAAGGAACAAGATCCAAGACCAGGTAAGAGGTCTAGACTGAGTTCTTATTCATAGATAGGGGCCACAGCAAAAGAATGGGGGGGGGGGGTGTGATCACTTGGAGGGAAATCAGAGTTAGATCTAGAAGAGCAGATAAACTTTTCTGGTCTGAGAGATGAGGCAAAATCATAAATAAAACAAGCTCAATAGTCAAAAGGAAAAAGGATTAACATTAGAGTTTGGGAAACAGAATGCAAATCAGTTTAAGATACAACATTCAGAGGCACCTGGGTGGCTCAACCAGTTAAGTGTCTGACTCTTGGTTTTGGCTCAGGTCATAATCTCATAAACTTTCATGAGTTTGAGCCCAGCATAGAGTTCTATGCTCACGGTGCTGAGCCTGCTTGGGATTCTTTCTTTCTCTCCTCTCTCTCTCTGCTTCTCCCCCACTGATGCTGTCTCTGTCTCTCACAAAAATAAACAAACTTAAAAAAAAGATAAAACATTCAAATGGAGGCCATGAAAATCTGACAATGAAACAACCCCATTTTTATATAGTGCTCTGGGATAGGATTCCAGAGGTGAGGGGTTATATAGGGTAAAACATAGTAATTTACAATCAGACGTGATCTTGTGCTGGCTTGCCAAACATCACATAACTTGCAGCTGATAAGAATGCAGAGCAAAAATGAAGAAAATGGAAACATTTGTTTTGTTTCGTTTTGTTTTAAATATATAGGAAACTGGTTGAAATACAATTAAGAGTGTGTCTAGGAAAATAATGGGAAGTAAAGCGGTTCCTGCCTTGGGAATCCCGAAAGATGGTACAGAGTAGGGATATGATGTAATAAGAAAATATTAATTTCTTCAAGCTGAGAGGATGAAAATATTTATAAGAACAGAAGCTATTCATAAGGAAATATTCATAAGAATTCATAAGAAGAACCTTTGAATAAGAAGTCAAATTTTCATAAAAAATTCACAAGTATTTCATTGTGTTGTGTGTATGTTTATGTGCACACAATTATTTTTAATGGAGGCAGTGTTGATATGCTCTCTGTGAGGGATAAAACCCTGAGAAAAAAGGTGAGGAGAGTAGAAAACTACCCAACTTTGCCTGTCAGGTGTTTTAATCATCTCCTTGAAAAGAGGAATCATTTAAGATTATACTGGATGATCATAATTCTATTATTAAAAAAAAGTTTTTAACATTTATTTTTGAGAGAGAGAGAGACAGAGAGAGAGAGAATGAGCAGGGTAGGGGAGAGAGAGAGGGAGACACAGAATCCAAAGCAGGGTCCAGGCTCCAAGCTGTTAGCACAGAGCCTGATGCGAGGCTCTAACTCACAAACTGTGAGATCGTGACCTGAGCTGAAGTCAGATACTTAACCGACTGAGCCACCCAGGCGCCCCAAGCCAGTACTTTTTAAAGAACACAAGTGAAAATGAGCTGTGCACGTATTTGTGGTAAGATAGGTGATACAACAGGGTCTCTCTGTAATGTCATATTGCTTCAATGCCAGAAAGATGAAATAATTCTTATGAGGAGAGCCCCTTGAGGATATAAAACATGTATTTGCCCTAAGTAATAAATCAGGTCTTTAATTGACATAAATCATCCTAAAGTTGGGGTTTTTAGGGACAATATTATTTTTTGCTGATAAAATTGCTGAGATAGGATTTGACTCAGTCATTTGTAATAAATAAACACTGCGTTTGTTGGCCCTCAGTCTCTATATGGCATATTCATAATTGTCTTTATGACTATAACTACCACTCTGTCCCCAGTGTAGTTACTATATCACTCTAACCAGAAATGACTATCAAGTTGTACTTTTTTTTTTTAATGTTTTATTTATTTCTAGGAGAGAGAGAGAGACAGTGTGAGCAGGGGAGGGTCAGAGAGAGAGGGAGTCACAGACTGAAACAGGCTCCAGGCTCCGAGCTGGCAGTCAGCACAGAGCCCGACGCGGGGCTCGAACCCACGAACCGCAAGATCATGACCCAAGCGAAAGTCGGACGCTTAACCGACTAAGCCACCCAGGCGCCCCTCAGGTTGTACTTTTTAAATGTTGATACTGATAGGTGGTCCATATAGTGGAGTAAGAACGATATGAGTTTCTCAGAATTTGTATAAGTAAGCTTTCTATAATTAAGCTCAGGATGTTTTAGTAAGCAAAGCTTGTTAAAGTGCAAACAGTCTTTGTGAAGACTGCCTGAGCTTCTAACCATTTACCTAAATAACATAAATTCCTGGTGATTTTCAAGCCTATGCAAAGTACATCAAAAGCTTAAAAGTAATATAAAACTGCTTTATCTGTATCCCAAACCCCAGAGAATCTATAGTTGACATGCCAACAAAATATCACAGGTGAAGCCAAATGGCCTTGGAGACCAATTGAAACTCCATTGTGACACAGTACAGCAGAGAACATTGCAGAAAGAAAAGTGAAACAGAAACGGGAAAAATACCAAAACTCCATAGGATTAATAAGACATCACCACTATTTGTAAATGTTCAGCCAATTATAATCAGCCCTGGAAAAGTTTAACACAGGAATGTATGTCTTTGCTCTGAGCCTTGTGACCATATATGGCATATACTTCTCATTTCACTGAACACAAATATGATTATCATAATGAAGAGAAGAGAATTTCCTATACATTTGGCAGTTTCAATCATCATTTGTAACTCACAGAGACAGATTATTGATGAAGTCAGTGTGTAGCATCTATCTCCATCACTTAGAGTGCAGTTACTGGACTCGATAAGTGATATTAAATTAAGAAAAACAAAATTTCCGGTTGTGTCTATAATAGGGAAATAAAATATGTTAAGATGTCATTAATGACTATTAAGGATGCTCTTGAACTGTAAAATTTACTGTGTGTTTCCCAAATTATTATTTCGTTATTTGAATTTTTTATAGAACTAGAAAATAAGACTCAGAGGGATTACTTGGCAAAGTTGGAACTGTAACCTATGCTTTCTTTTCTAAATGAAATGTGTTAGTCATCAAATTATGTTGATGTCCAAAAAAGCAGAGTTCCCTCCAGCCCGTTTCTAAAAGCACACTGTTACTTGTATTCAGCATGGATGCAAGTTCAGCCCCGACACTCAAGTGTGACAATATCTGTTCTGCTTATTGATGATTTTTAAAATATTTTAAATATTACCCTTCTTCTATCCAAACCTATTCAGGACCAAGTTTTCAAGAGTATTAAGAGTGCAGGGAATATATACATTCTGAAAATTAATTGCATAATATAAACACTAGTCAAGTGACTGTTACTGAATTCTGTTTAATGAAAGATAGATATAATTACTGAATTACTGAATAAGCATTGGACTTCAGCCAGTGTGTAGCTTTATTACACAGGAAATTTTAATTGAGAATGCAGTAAAATAGCAGGATGAACAAAATGTAATCCCCAGAATAGAGTATTTTCCATGGATTCTATATGTAAGAGTTCCCATATTTTAATATTGTGCTTTATTCACTTTACATGGTTATGAATATTTCCTTGTCTCTACATAGTTTTTCTAATCATATTTCAATGGCTGTATACTATGTTCATGGATATAGTTTTGATTTTAACTATGGCATTATCACTTTAAGGTTAAATGCAATGGGGCGGGGCGGGGGGTGCCTGGGTAGCACAGCTGGTTAAGCATCCAGTCTTGATCTCAGCTGAAGTCATGATCCCACAGTTCGTTATTTCTGTTTCTCCTTCTCTCTGCCCCTCTCCCATTTGTGCATGTGCACTCTTTCTCTCTCTCTAAATAAATAAATAAATAAATAAACTTAAAAAACTTTTTTTCAAGTTAAATATAATGATAATAATTTCTTTGGTAAACCTCAGGTACTTGAATTTAAATGATACAAGCCACGAAAAAATTTTTTTCAGTAAGTTATTATTGTAATGATTTAGGCTTTGAAGTCATTACAATCCTAAAGTATGAACTAACTTAATACATTTGGAAAATGTGAAAATGTACCTTAAAGGTACAAATTACTTTCAGAATACATACCAGGTGATTTTGATTTGTTTAGCATAAAATTTATATGCATATGTTTTGTGCTTCTTTGGGGACATTTCCTCCACATTATTTTTGTGAGAAATAATGAAAAAATATCAACTTTGGTATATTAGAATGTAGTGAATTTGGAATAAAAAGAATGGGACCCTGTTTGTGATCATTATGTTGTTAGGATGTGCTATAATTGTAACATATCTGAAAACACCATTTGGATATTTGTGCTATTCTGGCTGTTTTTTTTTTTTTTTGAAAATTTTTTCTTTAATGTTTATTTTTGAGAACGAGAGAGAGAGAGCTGGGGAGGGCAGAGAGAGAGAGAGAAACACAGAATCCAAAGCAGGCTCTGAGCTGTCAGAACAGAGCCCAATGCGGAGCTCAAACTCATGAACCATAAGATCATGACCTGAGCTGAAGTCAGATGCTTAACTGAGTGAGCCACCCAGGCGCCCCTGTCCTGGTTGGTTAATACTTGATTGCCACCCCTGCTTTCAGATCACACAACAACAGTGTGATTTCACTTGAGGTCAAATCCCATGCAAGCATAGTTGACTGAAGCAAATTTTCATCTCACCAAAGCATAATGCATTTTGTCAAGCCTGTTCGTGCCAACACTGATCATTTAGGGTATAATTGGCTGCAACTGGCACTCACACAAGCTGTGACATTTTCTATCAGCAACTGGGTAGTATCTGGAAAGCCAACAAAACTATTACATTCTTCAGAAGAGAATTGGATTGGGAAGGAAGGAAATAGAAAACAAGCCAGCTATTTTCCATGTCAAACAGGTAGTGAGGAAGCTACAACACTGGCCATCTTCCCCTCTTCCAACAGTGTGAGATGTCAGGGAGAGAGAGAACACTGATTTGACTAAAAGAGGGTGAAATCATTTGGAGTCTTCCATTTAAAGAATGCAAATAAAATAAAAAGAATATTAATTAAAAGGACCTAGAAACCACCAAAAATTAAAGGACAGAAAATGACATTGACAAAATATTCAATTGGCAAATCAAGGAGAGAAAATCAGAAGGTAACTGGAAGAAAAAGGAATGAAAGGAATAAGGTACAAGAGGGGAAATAATTCTTAAAACATCAACCAGGGCCATGTGGGAAAATACAAAGCCCAATAAAAAACTGCAGCACAAATACATTATTTTACGTGCTTCCTTTCTCTAATAATTAAGTTCAAAACAATATAACAATGATGCATCATTTTGCCTAGCCCATTAGCAAAAATTTAAAAGAATATTATTATCTAGTTTGCGCAAGTAGATGGGAAAACAGTCTCCTATACTATTGATTTATTGTTTTATTTATTTATAAGTAAACTGTGTGAAGCTAATGGGGAAAGCTTTATTAACATATTCATACTCACTGACTCAACAATTCCCTTCATTGGGGAGACACATAAGTATGAAAAGATATATGTATAAGGATATTCCCTGCAGAATTGTTTATGAATATGAAACGTTGGGTGGGAAAATCTGTGTATGAGTAGGGCATTAGTTAAATAAATTACTGTATATCCCTATATATAGCATTTATATATATGCTATACCTAAATTTTAAAACATTAAGAAAATCTTATAGAGGTGCCTGGATGGTTCAGTCAGTTGAGGTTCAGACTCTTGATTTTGGCTCAAGTCATGACCCCAGAGTCTGGAATGGAGCCCTGCATCAGGCTCTGTGCTGTCAGTGGAACTCTCTCTCCCTTTCTCTCTGCCCCTCCCAAAATAAATAAATAAACTTAAAAAAGAGAGAAAATCTTACATTAATAAAACATTCAATATGTATTAGATGAAGATACCTGTAGTATTAGCAGCTTTCATGTAGCAGTTAATGTTGTAATAGCAGTAATGTTATTACTCATAACAACCATAATAAAAAGTTAATATTTATTGACAATGTATTTTGCATGTTGTACTAAGCCTTTAATAGGCATTACCCCATAATTTTCACAGGAACTTTATGACGCGAGTAAGTATTTTTATCTGCATTTGACAGGCATGAAGACTTGAGACTCAGAGAAATTAAATAATTTGTCCAAGGTGGCTAGAAAGGGCCGATGCTAGGTCCTGAACCTGAACTTGGCTCCCAAGAATGGGTTCTTACTCTAGACTCCCAAAGCATAGTTTGATCCAATCATTTTTTTTTTTTTAAAGTAATCTAGTAAATACATACAGAAAAAAAATGCAGGGTATTCACCAGACTGTTCATATTTATCTGCCATGGAGGAAATCATGAAGTTAGATTCCATTCCTTTTTATTTCTGCAATGTTAATAGCTTTATAGTAACATATATTGTTTTGTAACAAGAAGAAAATCAGTAAGATTAATAAATCGCTCGCCTTCTGAAAGTTAATTGCAAAGCAGTACTCTAAAATTATTGAAGATGTCTTTAATCAATGTTCTCAGAACTTCCTAATCAAGGATTCCCAAATGCCAGCGCATGAACTGAACACATCACAATCACCTTAGGAGTATTTTATTGCATATACCAATTCCTTGGCCCCAAATGCCTCATCCTATCCAGTTCAGTACATCTGGGATGGGGCTCTGGAATTTACATCTTTTAAAAGCTCCCTAGGTGATTCTGATACCCAGCCAGGTTTGGGAATCACTGTCTAAGAGAATGTGATTTATGTAGATCAAAAGAAAAAAGAGAGAAAGTGCACCATATGGTATGTTAACTCTTTCTTTAATTTCATTTCAGAGGTGGCTTCGCAGAGAAAGGATTTCTAAATCATTGGTATATATAATTTAGCAGATACCTATTCCCGAAAATGTGCCAACAGCTTTGGCCATCTGAAATATGACAATAATTCAAATTTATCATGGAATAGAGGAAGGAAAGATGTTTGGAATGTTTCATAACTGAGTAATTAATCAGTGTGGTATTAGAGCACAGATATGCATCTAGACCCACAGAGCGTAATAAAGAGCACAGAAACACATCCAATCTTATGCAGGGCATTGACTTACTATAGGGGTGGACATAGGTCACTAGGGAAGGATGCTTGGGCAGCGAACTATTTCTATGGGGGAAAATTAGTATTAACAATCAGCAGAATGCTTGGGGCTTATTGGGTATGCAGATTTCTTTTAAAAGAGGGATAGCTTTTTTCTAACCCTCCAAATTCTTCTACCTTCCCAACTGCTGACAATCAATTGACTTCATTAGCTCTTCCCCACTTCCCCCATCAGCTTCCTTCAAAGTTTATGTAATTTAAAAAATCGTTTTTAATGTTTATTTATCATTGAGAGATAGAGAGAGACAGAGCATGATAATGGGAGGGGCAGAGAGAGAGGGAAACACAGAATCTGAAGCAGGCTCAGGCTCTGAGCTGTCAGCACAGAGCCCGATGTGGGATTCAACTCGCAAACCGTAAGATCATGACCTGAACCGAAGTCAGACGCTCAACTGACTGAGTCACCCAGGCGGCTCTTATGTATTTATTTATTTTTTTAAAAAATTTTTAAATGTTTTATTTATTTCTAGGAGAGAGAGAGAGAGAGAGAGACAGCGTGAGCAGGGGAGGGTCAGAGAGAGAGGGAGTCACAGACTCTGAAACAGGCTCCAGTCTCTGAGCTGGCAGTCAGCATAGAGCCCGATGCGGGGCTTGAACCCACGAACCACGAGATCATGATCTAAGCGAAAGTCGGACACTTAACCGACTAAGCCACCCAGGCGCCCCTTATGTATTTATTTCTGAGAAAGACAGAGAGAGTGCAAAAGCAGGGGAGGGGCAGAGAGAGGAAGACAGAGGATCTGAAGAGAGCTCTGTGACAACAGCAGACTGCCCAGATTGCTCAAACTCAGCAACCACGAGATCATGACCTGAACCATAGTTTAACAGTTAACCAACTGAGCCACCCAGGCACACCCCTCTCCCCACCCCATCAGCTTCCTTTAAATACTAGTATTTCCTGGAGTTCTTTCTTTGGTTGACTGCCATTTCCTTCACTCTATATGGCCTCCTGGGCCTGCTCATCCATTCTCATGACTTTGACTACCAAGGTCAAAAGGATACTCCAAATCTATTCTATTCTTTCCAGTGGAGGCTTCTGTTCCAAATGCCAGAGCCATATTTCTAATATTTAACAGATCTGCAAGGTGCCTTACACTTAACATACCCACTCATTATCATCTGTCACTGCATCTTCTACTATAATCACAATCTCAATTAATAAAATTACCACCCAACCAGTCTTCCAAGGTGACTACAAAGTCTTGTAATTTATCCTTCAAAATTAGCTTTTGACACCTCTCCATCCTATGATCTCCTGTCTAGTGTCCCTTCCTTCCCTCACTCCAGTGTATTCACCATATTCCCATGGAGAGCAGTATGCCTTAAAATAAAAGTGGGGGGAGGGGGCGGGAATCCATCCCTGCTATTCCCCTTCTCAAAGGACTGGTAGGTGCAGAAGTCTACACAATGAAGTCCAGATTTCTTTGCTTGGCAAATGACAATAATAATGGCAATATTGTATATTGAGTGCCTATTTTACATATGAACCAAATGAGGCACCAAAAGGTTAAGTATCTTCCCCAAGGTGATGAACTCCTTAAGTGGCAGAGCCGGGAATTCGGTCTAGGCTGACTCCAGCTCTGCAGCCCAGGCTCGATTCCAGTCTCTTTCTTGACCTAATCTCTCTGTGCACTGTCCCCTCAAATAAGCTGTGAAATCCCTAGGACAGGAAAGATGTCTTATTCATCTCTGCATCCCAAGTTCTAACACTGTGGCACAGGATAGGTGCTTAATATATGCTTATTTAAAAAAAAAAGTGGATCAAGAGTCAGAGAAAGAAAGGAAGGAATTGAAGAAACTAGTGAGGATGATTAAAAAAAAAAAAAAACATGATGTCAGGGCGCCTAGCTGGCTCAGTCGGTTAAGTGTCCCACTTTGGATCAGGTCATGATCTCATGGTTTGTGAGTTCAAGCCCCTCATTGTGCTCTGTGCTGACAGCTCAGAGCCTGGAGCCTGCATTGGATTCTGTGTGTCTCTCTTTGCCCCTGGCCAGCCCACAATCTGTCTTGCTCCCTCTCTCAAAAATAAATAAAAAAAGGAAGAAGAATATGATGCTATTTTAAATATCTGAAGAAGTGCCATGTAGAAATGACTTTATCCTTCCTGCAGTATGGATGCTCTAACCTGAACTCCATGAATGAGCTCAGGGAAGCATGTTTCTAAGATAACAGCCGTACCATTAATAAATCTCACAAAACCTTCAGTGACCCCAAATAAAAATGTTTAGAACGATTTCTCCAGAGGAGAACCAATGAACAGATGTTACTGGGCAGCCAGTTTCAGATCTCTGCAAAAAGGAAATTTACAACAAGAAGAGCTATTTGAAAATAAAATCTTTACAGCAAAATGTCAAAAGCTCTGGATCAATGGAAGCAGTCAAGCAAAGGCCAGATAAATATGTCCAAAGAACAAAGAAAGGAATCCATAGAGTACTCGGGAGCTGAGAGATACTCTAGGAAAATGTCCACACTTGACCTTTGTGATTCTATATTCTAAGGTGCGATCCATAACACGTTTATCATTTCCTTTTTAACTTTGTAAAGGTTTTTATTATTTTTAGAACTATTCACAGCATCTTCCTTAGTCTGTTATCTAACAATTATCTTCAGGTTTCTCTGCATTTCTTTTTTTTTTTTTTCTAGGAGAGAGACAGACAGCGTGAGCAGGGGAGGGTCAGAGAGAGAGGGAGTCACAGACTGAAGCAGGCTCCAGGCTCCGAGCTGGCAGTCAGCACAGAGCCCTATGCGGGGCTCGAACCCACAATCCGCGAGATCATGACCTAAGCGAAAGTTGGACGCTTAACCGACTAAGCCTAATAAACCTAAAAACTCTCGTGTAAATTCTGTTGGCACTGGTAGACACTGGTAATTCCTATTTTTCAAGTCAGATCGCCTTCTTACTCCATTAGGAAACCGGACTGCTCACTATCCATATAGGTTCACAGGTTATTGAAATTTTAGTTTACGTTATATCAAACTTTGAAGCATTAACTGCAAAAATAATTGTTCTGCAGACCAAATCCCCTCGAATGCCCAAATTACTTTGCTGAGTGTTAATTTCCTTTCTTCTCAAAAACATTATTTATTCCACACTCACTGTTAACACAACAAAAATGGAAAATACTTACCTTGCTATTCTTCAACAGATGACTTAACAAAAAGTTAATTTAATGACATACAGAAGATTTTACCAGTAACTTTTCCTTACATTTATCTCATTACTTGCATGTCCAGGTGATTGAAGGGATGCAGTGAATTTCAAAGAAGATAGATTTGAGCAAATCTGGGAGTTATTCATTAAATAACAATAGTAAATATTTACCATTTTGTTTATACCCCAAAGTCATTGTATTCTACTTAGAAACATTAAATAAATTATATTCTTTTATGAGACATAGTCAAGATTAAATAAGTAATCCTTTTTAGTGGTATGTATTAAAGTTCCTTGTGTTATCAAGGAATAAATTAAGACCTTTGCTCCACTATTTCAATAGTTGAACTTTTGTGATGACCCTTTCAAAAGAATAAACGAGGTATAAAATGGATTGCCTTCTTGCTTTTCAGTGTGAGAAGTCACAGTTGAGGCAAATGTAAATGACTTTCATCGTTTTTGAAGACACAAGTCAAAGAAAATGCATGGAAAAAACATTTACTCTGAAGGTTAACTAGTGCTCAAGTTGGTCGATATTTGCTGCCATCTGCTGGTCAAAAGCAAAAGCTTCAAGGAATAGAGAAACGTAGAGGGAATTGCCAGCTCCTTTTGGAAAATTCGAACATCAGACCACATGGTCTCCATTCCATATGGCTGGGGCAGGCTCTGGCTGGGTCTACTAGAGGAGGGGCCTGCTTTTCAAGTAACACTACTTACCGGTAACCCCCAAGGGAGCCCAAAGGTCAGAGGTCACTTATTATTCTCGATAGATGGATAGATAGATCTCCTATGTGTGTATATATATGTGTGTGTTTAAGTGAATAATTTTAACCTATGGAATATTTTAACCTACTGGTCGCCCACTCTTGCATCAGATAGTAACTGATACCTATATTATCAGGGATGTCATGGACTTGACTAAAACTTATGTTTCCCCTTTCCTCTTGCAAATAGTCATCACCAACGAGATATGTAGCAAAGCTTATAGACCAGGCTTCTGGGAACTTTCTGTTAAGATGGCTGGCTGGGGCTGCCTGGGTGGCTCAGTCAGTTAAACGCAGATTTCCGCTCAGGTCATGATCTCACAGTTGGTGGGTCTGAGCCCGCTCAGAGCCCAGAGCCTCCTTTGGATTCTGTGTCTCCCTCTCTCTCTCTGCCCCTCCTTGACTTGTGATCTATTGCACTCTCTCTCAAAAATAAAATAAACATAAAAAAAATTAAGATGGCTGGCTGAACTACAAGGAAATTACTTTTTTGTCTTTCCACCTTTCTTTATTCTACGGCGGACCAGATGGCAGGAGCTTCAGCAGCTAGCTTGGATCCTGAGTAAACATGAGGCTGGAGGTCAGGGGCTCAACATGATGAAGAAAAAAGATGGCACAAACTTAAATCTCTGATAACCATGGAGCTGCCTACCATTCCAGCTCTGGACTGTCCCCAGGAGTCTTCTTTTACTGGAGAGAAAACTCAAACTCGATCTTGTTTAAGCCACTTACCTGAGTTTTCTGTTAAAAGTAGCTAACACTGACATAGCGTATCTTTAACAAAACTGGGACAATGAAGGAGAGACTGAGAAGGCTGTGTGTTTGAAGAAATATAAGAGATTCTCACACTTGATATCTGAGTGTTCTAATCAGCTGGGTTTACTGTAAAAGTAACAGAAGGGATATGGATATTAGCTCAATAAAATTCCCCTCGGTGAATGCCATTTGCTTCTTTGGGGCAGGTGCTGCCTTAGGTCAGTTTTGCTGGAACACAGAGTTGGAGGCAGAGATTTGCATGCAGGAAGGGAGGGAAGGAGGCAGGATTAGACAGAGACGCTGAGCTACAGAGCAGTCCCGGAGCTGAGACAGCCTTGCATATGTTGTGCTGTGTCTTGACAAGGGCGCTGAGTCTTTTTATCCTTGCATTAGCCAGTCACTGATTGTGAGCTGCCCCTGGAGGGGAGTTCTGAACCCGCAGGAGGAAACACTCTCCTGCCCAGGGCAGTGCTCAGAGTGGGGCTCAGTCGTGAGCCATCTGCACCCATCAGAAGTTAAGGGGATGAATGAGTCTTGGTCCTGAGAGGAAGCAGATAGGTACCTTACAGCAGTCTCCTGGTTATTTACATACTAGGGTGTAATTTATGCATTTTAAATTTTATATAGTATTCTTATAATTGTTTCATTTCTTAATGAGTCAGGACTCACAGCCCTTCTGACCGTTCACTGTGTGCTCTTGGATCAAAGATAGGGGGGGTTTACACCATTACTAGGATTAGTGGCTATGAACAGCCAGGCTGAGTAATAATTCATTTCATTCACCCTGTTGGGGGAAGAGAATATTACCTAGAAGAGTGAATACACAAAACTTATTCAAGTACTGTATTTGGAGGGGCAGATGTTCAGGCAGATAGATACAGTAATATAAAGCAACCAGGGACAAAGGAGCAGATCTTTTCTCATGGCAGATGCCTCCCTGTTGCCTCCTGGAAGTTTCCCTAAGACCTTCCTAATCCTTGACAGGTCCCTTACCTCCCATCAATGGTGGCTGGCATGGCGCCCCTCTGGCTTTCTTTGCAAAGCTCTCAGCTGCTCTGCCCACCGCTGCCCTAATGATTCTGGTATCAAGATAAAAGTCACTATTGACTGTCATTAGTTTTGAGATCAGAGCGAACAGAAGTAGATTGTTTTTAAAGCAAGGTGAGCTTGCCCACCGTATGGGTGTTAATTACAGATCCATGTTAGTTCGTTGACTTAAAAGGGAGGAGGGGCAACTGAACATATCTGTGGTTTCCACTGACCCCACAGCAATGCTCTTTAATTGCTTGCATAGACTAATAGCTTCTGTAATGCTGAAAATAAACCTTTGAAGTAGGCCATTTGGGAAAATAGAAATTTAAAGACTGAAGAGGAAATTATGATTGAATCCACAGTGATTACGTACCCAGTTTCTTAAACAGTATTGAAAAGGGCACTTTCAAAATTATTCATATATTGAAATATGTAAATACACATTGTATACATATAATTTAATCCTTTACAACGATTGGGTTCTAGTAAGACTGAAAAATAAACTCAGTTAAATAGAGTTCCTTTTTACAAACTGGGTGCAAACACTTTCCCAAATTTACGTGATGTTGCAAACACTTTCTCAAATTTATGTGATATTGAGTGAAATTCTTGAGAAAGGACTATCCAGATTGGCTAAGATGTATTTAAAGCATCATAACTCTGACAGCATGTTTTGTCTTTATTGGTTTTTTTAGGTACACATATAGTAATGTGTAAAAGTTGAAAGTGTGGGGCACCTGGGTGGCTCAGTCAGTTAAGTGTCCGACTATTGATTTGGGCTCAGGTCAGGATCTTACAGTTCATGGGATCAAGCCCCACGTGGGATTGAGCCCCGAATAGGTGCTGCCCTCACAGCGCAAAGCCTACTTGAGATTCTCTCTCTCTGCCCCTGCCCTGCTCATGCTCTCTCTTTCTCAAAATAAAAAAAATAAACTTAAAAAAAGTTAAATGTGCAAAGACTTCTAATTTTATAGTACATCAATTGCATGTCTCTTCTACCTAAGTGTAGTCAAGATAATATACTTCATATTGAAAACAGTATGGAGGTTCCTCAAAAACTTAAAAATAGAACTACCCTGACCCAGCAATTGCACTACTAGGTATTTATCCAAAGGATACAAAAATGGTGATTCGAAGGGGCACATGCACCCCAATGTTTATAGCAACACCATCAAAAATAGCCAAAGTATGGAAAGAGCCCAAATGCCCACTGACTGATGAATGGATAAAGATGTGGTGTATGTGTGCGTATATATACACATATATATAATGGAATATTATTTGGTAATGAAAAAGAATGAAATCTTGCCATTTGCAACAACAAGGATGGAACTAGTGTGTATTATGCTAAGCAAAATAAGTCAGTCAGGAAAGACAGATATCATAGGGTTTCATCCATATGTGGAATTTAAGATCACATTTCCTTACTTTAATTAGAATAAACCATATGAAATCACTAATAATCAACTATTTCTTACCTAGGAGACCCAACACTATCATGTGGCTCAACCTAATAACATCAGGGAAGATAGAAGGCATAAACCTGTCAATGTGTCTAACAGAGGAATCATTGAATATTTTTGTGAGCTTTGGGATCTTCTGACATCTAGAACCTTCCCCTTAGAACTGAAAAGTTTCCAGGGCACCTGGGTGGCTCAGTCGGTTAAGTGTCTGACTTCAACTCAGGTCATGATCTCAGGGTTTGTGGGTTCGAGCCCCGCATCAGGTTCTGTGCTGACAGCTCAGAGCCTGGAGTCTGCTTCGGATTCTGTGTCTCACTCTCTCTCTCTCTCTGCCTTCCCCTGATTGCACTCTGTCTGTCTCTGCCTCTGTCTCAAAAATAAACAAACATTAAAAAATTAAAAGAAAAAAAAGAACTGAAAAGTTTCCATATGACTCTGGTTTCCTCACCATCTTTGCACTTAGGTTTCCTCCTTTATGAAAAATATCAGTAGATTACTAAGATTACAAAGGGGAAAGACGAAGGTAAAACAAAGAAGAATGCAGATGATCACTTGGTGGATTTAATAGATAGGAAACTTGGTGATGTCAGAAGACTGTTACATTCCTAATCTGGTAAACACAGGTCGGAGAAACACTAATACTCACATAGTAAAATAAAACCTTGTAAAAAACAGAAGAATGAAAAATGTATATGTGTACACATGAAAGTGTATATATTTCAATTTTATATTTTATAACTGTTGACAATTATAATTTATTTTACAATGAACTTGACTGTCAAAAAAGGAATGGGAAGAAGGAAAAGGGAAGAAGAAGAAAGGATCTTTCTGTTTATAAGAAATTAACCATTCATTGGTGTTTAATGGAACAGAGCAGCTGCAAGGACCCACTGAGAGAAAAGGGTCAACAATTCCATTGACCTCTCTGAAGTGAGCAAGTTGATAGTGGCAAAGTCAAGGATGGTAATATCAAAGTTCCTGGCTCACTGGTGTACCTCAAAGACACATTCCTGTCACCAGAAACTACATCATGCAGACAACAAGAGGCCAAGCACGGGATAGGTGACAGAGAGGGAATCTGGCAAACTACCTCAGGAAGAGCTGGAGCCACTCAGGATCCTGCCATGGCTAAGGACGCAATGATGTGCTGGGATATAGTGATGTAGCAGGAGAGGCCTCTATTGTCATTACAACCTACATCCTACAGTATGGCTGTACCCATGCTCTGGGAAGGAGGAAAATGAAGACCTGAGTTACATGTGCCAATCTATTAGAGAAATCAGAAACCTCCAGCGTTTATTTCATTTGGTGGTGTTCTGAAATATTTCAAACATTTTGAAGACTAAATCATAACTACAAAGACTTCATTAAAGAAACTACAATAAGATATACTGATCATTTTTGAAATTGTAGCACTCAATTTTTTTTTTAGTTTTTTAATGTTTTATTTATTTTTAGGAGAGAGAAAGAGACAGCGTGAGCAGGGGAGGGTCAGAGAGAGAGGGAGTCACAGGCTGAAACAGGCTCCAGGCTCTGAGCTGGCAGTCAGCACAGAGCCCGACGCGGGGCTCGAACCCACGAACCGCGAGATCATGACCTAAGCGAAAGTCAGACGCTTAACCGACTAAGCCACCCAGGCGCCCCTGTAGTACTCAATTTTAAGATAGAAGGTTTAAAGACATGGAGGCATAGCACACTCTCCTGGCTCATGTGCGTATGGAACAATGTGAATAAACTCCACTTGTTTCTTACTTTACAAGATGTTTTTTCCTCTCTCTTTTTTCTTTTTCATTTTTCAAGTTTTTTCCACCTGATTACAAAATATATACATGTCAATCGATATGCATTTGATTATTTAAAAGAAAACTAAACAAGGACTCACAAATTATTATCCCTAATTCTACCACCTGAAGACAACCATTGTGCGAATCCTTCCAGAATATTTTGTATGTAAATACTTAGAGAGTTGAATAAATGTGTGTGAAACACCCATTAAGTAGCAAGTGTTTTTTAAAAAGCCATTATTTTGACACTGTTTTTCTACCAATTGTTTTAACAATGTATTTTAAATACATTTCCTTTCAAAATTTATATGATTATTTGAAAGGATGTAATTTACATAATATCCCCTATTAATGGGTAATGAACACTATTTTCTACTTTTCTCTGTTATAAACTTTTCAGTAAACATCTTTATTCTTATAGATGTCCGTTTTTCTAAAAATCTTATGGACGTGTATATAAACTCCTATTCAGACTGTTTGATCTCCGGGTGGCTGTTAAAATTTTCTGTGCATTACTTTCCTCACCTGTAAAAGTTGATAATTTACATCTGCATACAAACCTGTTGTAAGGATTAAATCTTACTACATTTGTAAAAGGTCTGCTACCGTTGCCTGGCTCAGAGGTCGAATTCAATAAATGATATATTTTATTTAGAATAATTTACTATAAGAGGAGTGTTTTGGCCCAATGTTAAGCACAATTTATAGAGTTTTTTTCCTTCTTAAATGATTACTCATTTTTGAGCCCCTGGGTGGCTCAGTCGTTAAGCGTCTGACTTCAGCTCAGGTCGTGATCTCATGGTTTGTGAGTCTGAGTCCCACTTTGGGTGAGCAAGGGAACAGGTTCAGGTAAAACACGAGCCTCGAGTGAGCCCCGCTTCTCTCTCTCTCTCTCTCCCCCTCGGGGGATTCTCTCTCTGCCCCTTGACACTTGCACCCTCTTTCTCCCAAATAACATAAAATAAAACAATGTTTATTCTTTTTTGAGAGAGGCCATGACCATGAGAGGGGCAGAGAAAGGGAGTCAGAGGATCCTAAACAGACTCTACACTGACAGCACAGAGCCCAATGTGGGGCTAGAATTGATGAACCGTGAGATCATGACCTGAGCAGAAGTCCGACACTCAACCAGCTGAGCCACCCAGGTGCCCCACATTAAGCACAATTTAAAGACTTTTGATGTATATTGTCGAATGGCTGTCCAGTAAGATTATACCAATTATTATACCATCTATTACTATTACTGATTTTGAGGTTGTTCATTTACCATTTCCTTCAGAATGCTGGCTACTATTAACATTATTTAAATTTTTGTCAATTTTATAGATGAGAAGTGTTTTCTTGTTTTTATTTATATTTATTTTGTTACCTGAAAACTTGAACACCTTCTCATATATTTATTAGGCATTTATATCCTTTCATGGATTCTCTATTTCAATCACTTGAGTACTTTTCTGTTCAAGAGTTCTTTTAAATTTATAAGAGTAGGGGCACCTGGGTGGCTCAGTCGGTAAAGCATTCAACTTAAGCTCAGGTCATGATCTCATGGTTCGTGAATTCAGGCCCCTGGTCCGGCTCTATGCTGACAGCTCAGAGCCTGGAGCCTACTTCAGATTCTGTGTCTCCCTCTCTCTCTGCCCCTCCCCACTTGTACTCTGTCTCTCTATCCTTCCAAAATAAAAAAACATTAAAAAAATAAATTTATAAGAATACCTTAAATTTTAACATCACGACTTTGAAAATTCTTTCCTCACTTTATCACTTGTCTTTAAATTTCCTTGGAATATTGGCTTCAGTGTCATGCTTGGAGAATCAACATACCAAGATCATATTATTCACCTATATATATGTCTGTACACATACATACATATATAATCAATTTTCTCAGTTTTGATATAAATCTTCTGAATCTTTATTTTTGAGAGAAATGTGTTAAAAATTGCCACTCTATTTATGGAAAGTCAATTTCTCCTATAACTCAAATAGTTTATGTTTTATGATTCTATGTGGTTTGGTACATAAAATGATGTAATTGCTCTACCTTCTTTGTATATTGTACTCTTTATCGGTGTAAATATTTCTCTTTCTCCTATTCTTTTTGACCTGAGCCCTAGTTTATTTTATATTGATGTTAGCATCTTGAATTTCTCTTGCTGAATTTTCTTATTTTAACTTTCCCTATCTTTAATAGCAATCTTTCTATGTTTTTCTTTTAGAGAAATATCTATATACCATATACATATAGTTCTTTGACCCAGTCTAACAAGAGAGGAATTAACCCATTCACATTTAATATAATGACTGATATTTTATTTTTAGTCTTCCTATCCTACTTTATATTTTGGCTTAGTAGGCTTTATTGTTTTATTCTTTAAAAAGTATTAATTCTCTTTGGGGCACCTAGGTAGCTCAGTTGGTAAGGCTTCCGACTTTTGATTTTGGCTCAAGTTGTATCTCTTGGTTCATGAGTTTGAGTCATGCGTCAGGCTCCCCCTGACAACGCAGAAACTGCTTGAGAGTCTGTCTCTCTCGGCTTCTCCCCACCAAAATAAATAAATAAATACACTTTTAAAAATACTAATTTTCTTTGATATATTGACCATTTGATTTTATCCCCTTATATTTTCCTATGGTGTAACTGACAGATATAACTTTTACTACTTCTACTTATTCTATTAATGGATTCTTTAAGCTTTTTTGAAATGTATTTGGCCCTGTATTCCTTCACAACCCACGGCTATTACCCCTACAGAAGTTTAAAAAAATCTTTCATATGGAGCATCTGGGTGGCTGAGTCAGTTAAGCACCTGACTTCAGCTAAGGTCATGATCTCATGGTTCATGAGTTCGAGCCCCACAATGTGCTCTCTGCTGTCAGTATAGCTGCTTTGGACTCCTGTCCCCCCTCTCTCTGCTCTTCTCCTGTTCACATGCACTCTCTCTCAGAAATAAACATTAAAAAATTTTTAAATATCTCCCATATTCATTGTGGTGTTTCTGACATCAAAGCAAAGAAAGAGAATTTATTGTTTTCTCAGAAGCAATAGTTTATTGTAATGATAAAATAGCTTATTGTAATGATAACAATACAAACAACTGTTTTCACAAAATTTCCTAGGTGCTAAGCACTCTGCCAAGTGCTTTATATATTAAGTCATTTAGTCCTCAACACAACTTTATGAGAACCTTATTAGCCCCATTTTACAGTTACATTTTATAGATAGAGGCATAAAGATTTGTAATTCAAATCATATATGCCCAGGTCCATTATGAGACTAACTTGTGTACCTATTCATTTTCATTTTAAATATAGTTCAAGATGATCCTTTGATCAGCAGTTATACCCTGTGCCCACTTCTATGTGGAGGTGAAATGGCTTTCTTACATTTCTTTGTTAGGCTACTCAATGGTCATAAAAGGAAGCCATTCACAACACCATTTCTTTAGAGATCATTATGATAGCATTATACTGTGCACTTAAAATAGCTACACTTAAGATACTTGGTAAGAGGGATGCCTGGTTAACTCAGTCAATAGAGTAGAGAGCAAGTGACTCCTGATCTTGACATTGTAAGTTTGAGGCCCACATTGTGGTGCTTAAAAATAAAAGAACACTTGATAAGATACCCAACCTTGAACTCACTACTCCTTATACATATCAAAAGTTTAACGGAGAGAAGAAAATCATATTTGAAAATTGCTTGTGGGATAAGTAGTCTACCCATTTATTTCCAGGTTATTGAATCTATCTGTAAATAAAGATAGACCATCAAAATAGCTATTACTTAGGCTGTATTATATGGTCCAACTACCCTCCCCCCATTCATTTATGCAACTTGCCAGGCACAGTGCTGGGTGGTATGGATGTAACGATAAAGAAAACATAGATGATCCCTGCACCCAGGGATTTTCTAGGGAGGGTGTATGTGTATATATAATATATACATACATATATATATATATAATATGTAATATATGTAATATATATGTAATATAATATATATACATATACATATATAATATATACATATATATATTATATATGTATATATTATATATATATAGTTATTGCTATATAACAAACCATCCTCAAATGCAGTGACTTAACAACAATCATTATTGTTAGAGTTTCCAAAACACAAGGCTGAAAGGCAGCTTAACTAGGCCAGCTGGAGCAACCGGGTCAAGCCTGGTGACGTGGCACCTCCCCAGGTATCATTCTTCCTCTACTAGCCCAGCCCAGGTGTGTTCTAGTTGCCACAAGGGAGACTGTAAGCCCAACTAAGCAGGTGTTTGTCTAGCTTTGCTCACTTCACATCTGCTAATACCTCACTGGCCTAAGCAAGTCACACGACTGAATGTGGAGTCAAATAGCAAAGCCCTACAGAATGGGATCCAGCTCTAAATCAGGTTCCTCACTGAGTGTGGGTTTGGGATTCTATCCCTCTCTTTCTCTGCCATTCTCCCCCACTCTGGTGACAAACTTGTATTCCCATCAGCACATATGGTTGCATGACCACTTTTATGCATTTGTTTTATGTGTTTTCGGGATTGAGAAGACATAAAACCTTCATTTGCTGCTCACATTGTTCACAGGACCTCTGGTCTGGTGATGAAATCACTATCCCAAGCTGAGGCGTCACCATATTTATCTTTTTAGATCAAATGTATTGATGAATTTTATGCAAGTCAGGGAAAAGTCAAATAGTTTGTACTGGGCATAGCCACTAATGGATAAGTTGGAATTCTATATCTAAATCTTTCTTTAAAAATTTTTTAATGTTTATTTATTTTCGAGAGAAAGGGGGAGACACAGATCTGAAGCAGGCTCCAGGCTGCCAGTGAATCGCCAGTGAACAGAATGACATTTTCTTTGTTTAGGAACTGATCCACTAACAAGCAGTGGAAAAACAAAGCCAAACTTGTTTTCAGTAACAAAAAATTGCAGTCAATTATGACTTCATTTAAAAGATATAAATCTGCATGAAAAATAAGAAACTAATACAATTAAAAATAAAAACTAATAAAGTCCGCATGAAAAGAAAAGTAAATATGCAATAATACTTAAATGAGAGAAAAGCTGATTCAGGAGTTAAAATATGTGGTTAAAATGTCATAAACGAATTCTCAATTTTGATTTTGAATCTTAAGGTTTGTTGAAAATATGTTTAGGATGTAGTTTAGAAAATATATGAGTTGATTTATAGTCATTATTATTTAAGAGTTAAAATTCTTAATTTTAAGAAATTTAATTATTTAAGAAATAGTTCTTATTTAAGAAAATAAAATCTATATTTAAAAATTCACTAAATTTGAAGAACAATTTGGAAGGATCTTATGTCAAAAATTCCACTAGATGGTGCTCTTTTAACTTCCTTTAAGGGAAAACTTAAGTTTGAATCAGTAGCCGATGCTTGCTTGACTTAAGCTAATTTAACACTAAGGAAATCAAGTTAGTGCATCTGACTCAGAATTTCCTTGGATATAAAGAGCACAGTGTATAACTTAAGAATAGTATACATGTGATAACTAATTGACGGAGACTACTTTCATTAGAAGTAGAAAGATACTATGATTACTTTCAAGGAAGAGATTCTGGGAATATTATGTTGTGCTCTTTGGAAAATGAGGTCTTGTAAAATGTAAACATTGGAAAACTTTAGACATTAACAGGTTTTGCTTAATAAGCAATTGTTGAATTAAACAAAATACTTTAAATTGAAACACTTCCGGTATACATGGGGCTCAAATGTGCCAACAATCTTTTTTTTTTTTAATGCTTTATTTATTTCTAGGAGAGAGAGAGAGAGAGACAGCGTGAGCAAGGGACAGTCAGAGAGAGAGGGAGTCACAGACTGAAACAGGCTCCAGGCTCTGAGCTGGCAGTCAGCACAGAGCCCGACGCGGGGCTCAAACCCACGAACCGCGAGATCATGACTCAAGCGAAAGTCGGACGCTTAACCGACTAAGCCACCCAGGCGCCCCACCAACAATCTTTTTTATAGCTGTTATTAAAAATCCATGCTCCATATGTGACACATGTGAAATACATATATATATATATTGAATTATACATATATAATGTTAACTATATGTATATACTGTGAACTATATATATATTATATGAATTATATGTATGTAATTATATAAAGTACATAATGCTATCTTTACATGACATGGGCAATATTATTAAAATTCTGGAGCAGACTACAACTTCTACGTCACATCTGTGTATGTGGACATCTATGTAGACTAAGGAGCAAGGGATTCGTATTCTCAGAATCCCATATGCGTGTCTATGGTGTTGGTAATGGAGTATCTTGCCAAGACTTACAGAAGTATATAAATTAAAAAGTTTTTAATGTTTATTTATTATTGAGATAGAGAGAAACACCGCATGAGTGGGGGAGGAGCAGAGACAGAGGGAGAATATGAAGTAGGCTCCAGGCTCTGAGCTGTCAGCACAGAGCCTGACATGGACTCGAACCCACGAACTGTGAGATCATGACCTGAGCCAAAGTCGGACCCTCAACTGACTGAGCCACCCAGGCACCCCCATAAATTTAGAAAATAGTTTTATAGTTTGTTAAATATTTATTTCCAGGCAAGTAGTTGTTAAGTAAAATTGCAGGGACAGAGTGTGATTAAAGCAGCCAGAAAACAGGATATGTGGAGGGGACCGTTTGGATTATTTTTTTTTTTTAATTTTTTTAATGTTTTATTTATTTCTAGGAGAGAGGGAGAGAGAGAGAGAGAGCGCGATGAGGGGAGGGTCAGAGAGAGAGGGAGTCACAGACTGAAACAGGCTCCAGGCTCTGAGCTGGCAGTCAGCACAGAGCCCGACGCGGGGCTCGAACCCACAAATCGCGAGATCGTGACCCAAGCGAAAGTCGGACGCTTAACCGACTAAGCCACCCAGGGGCCCCACTGTTTGGATTATTTAAAGATCAGTTTAGATTCTTATCAGGAATGATGTTATATTGTGATGATAAAAGCATATACATTAACAAGAAAGGCTTAAATATGGCAAATACAAAGAATAATGTGGACATGTATTGTGTTAATTAATGAACCCTCACTGAAAATAAACCTCTATATTAATATTGAAGGAGCTGTTTGCATTTGAGCCCTTAATAGGTGCTGACATGAACTCAATTTTCTAAACTTAGCATCCTATTGGTAAACATAAGGTTCAAATTTACTAGTAACCCCTTTTTTACTAAAATCTACTTTTTTAATGATGTTGGTTAGACATCTTTTGGTAGGTGAATCAAAAGACCTTGCAAGTACTTGTTAAGAGCTAAATTTGGTTGCGTTTTCTCAGTATTTCTCTTTCTAAACATCTCTGCAATTTTCTATTGTTATCCACCCTTCATTCTTTACATCCTTCTTGGATATCTGTGTACACTGGCTTCTTTCCTAGGCTTCCTGTCTCATATCTGTTTAGCTCTTCCCTAAGTGAGAATGTTCCTTCACTGTTCAATCCTTGGTCTGCTTTTCTGTGTCTACATTCTTTACTTCCAAATGGCATCCACACATGGAAGATAATTGTTTCTGTCTAGGGAGGTCTGAAGTGTCTATGTTTTGTCCTGGACTTTCACTGGGACCTCATTTCTTAATTTCTAACTATCAGTAGACAAACTACACTGTAGTTTGGATATTTTCCCCTAGACTTTAACTCTCACGGAACCAACCAAAAACTGAACTCCTCATCTCCTATAAAACCAACACCTTGCTTTCACATCCCAGTTACTACGAACAACACAATCTTAGAATTATTTTATTTACCTCATCCACTATAGTTAATCCGTTTCCAGGACTCATGCATTCTACCTTTATGACCTCCATTTCTCTTATGCCTTTCCATTCATTTACATTGCAGTGATCTAGTTGAGATCCAGAATTGTCTTATACCTACATCTCAACAGTGGCCTTCTGGCTTCTCTCTAACTCTGGACTTCCCCACTCCATCCTGGTCAGTGGCTGCTATCCGCATGTTTCAGGTTACTTGCATTAACACATAGGTTGGGGAGGGTAGGCAAGGCAGAGTGACCGGGGCTGGCCTTAGAACCACACACGGAGGTGGCCCAGGCTCTGGGGAAGGGTTCACAGAAACAGCAACACAGAGACAATCACGGAGCCCCCAGTGCTCAATGGTTTACTAAGAAAGGAAAGAAAAGAAGCAGAAGATAGTGGTCAATATTCAGAAGTCTAGATGGGCAGAGAGTTCATATCTGGAAGGTGCTTCAAATACTGTCTAAACTAAGTTTGGCTCAGGAATGGGGAGTTTGGACTTAAACACAGAGGGGAATGGTTATCAGCGGATTCAGCTTGTCCCGAGCCACCTTACCCCACTGCCCCTGTTTCATAAGACGATTAAGGTCAGCCCCCAGCACTTCACATGGGTAGCCTATCTTCTGCACCCATTTTCTTGACCCACTTCACACTCCCCTGCTGACCTGTTCTAAATTATCGGAGCCCTTGATCCTTGGACTCATTACTATTTATGGTCTGGCAGTTGCTGCCAATCCAGACACTTAATACTCTCTCTGGCCCCAGTCTGGCTTCCCTGCTCACCCACAATTTGCATGTACTCCCTTTAATGATACTGCCTCCCTCTCTCAGCCAAACATGTCCTGGGCAGGGTCTCAGCTGCAGGTCTTGACTCTGTTCCCGACAGAAAAAAATATATATGTACACAGAGCTATGAACAAAGTACAAAATCGGTCCCTGCAACAAAGTGAACAGGGAGCTTTACCGTCTCACCGCGGTAGTTCCTGCAGGAAGCGGACATCACCCCAAGCGGGCTGAGCGAGCAAAGGGACAGAGTAGGAAACGTAGAACTGGTGCCTCGAAGGCGGATCCGGATCCGCCGGGCTGCGCGGCTCCCAGACAGGAGAGGCGAGCATCGGAGGGGGAACGGCGAGGTCGGTTCCGGTGAGAAGGTGCTGATTCTGCAAGACAGGGGAATTGCAAGTCAGATTCAGGTGCTGTAAGGAAGGAC
Organism: Proteles cristata cristata; assembly: GCA_017311185.1. Taxonomy (NCBI): domain Eukaryota; kingdom Metazoa; phylum Chordata; class Mammalia; order Carnivora; family Hyaenidae; genus Proteles; species Proteles cristata. Next base: position 2,006,932 of record JAESUZ010002644.1, on the reverse strand, counting down.
CGTTGTCCGCGCGAAGAAGGGTCGCGGGGGGTGAGGATCCTAAGGAAAGGAAGTAGACCCGCAACCCTATAGGTAACAAACAGAAGGGAGCGGTTCTCTCTTTCCTTCTCTAGCCCCTCGAGCGCCCCCTCTTGGCAGAGCCCAGCCAGAAGCCAGCTGCCGCCGCTGAACGTGGCTGCAGAGTGGGCCCATCGCCAGGGCCCAAAGCAAGCAGGTGGGTTTGGAGCTGACTGGCAGTAATTCAATATTTGGCAGGTATGTCTGGCCTGCCTTCCAACAATATGGGAGCGCCTCCCTTGTTCTAGGCACAGAGGACAGAACAATGAGCAAAACGCTTATAATCATTTCTCCTCCAGTAGCTTACATTGTATTATATACATTATGGCGGGGAGAGATAGCCAAAAAACAGGTAAGAAACACATAGCATGTCAGATGTAAGTGCTCCGAGGAAAAATAAAGCAGGGAAGGTAACAGAAGAGCGCTGAGGGATGGAGGTAGGTATCAATGTTAACCAGGCTGTTCAGGGAAGGGCTGAGAAAATGACTGGAGAGCAAAGACAAGAGTGAGTTGTGCAAATAGAAGAGGAAGGAGCATTCTAGATAAGGGTAGGGTGGAGTGTTAGGCCAATTATGTAGGGCCTGATCTGCCATTGTGAGGGCTGTGGCCATTCCCATGATGATGTGAGCAGTACATTAGCTGCTTTGGAGCACGGAAGTGACACAGTTGTTTTTGTTTTTAAAGTTTATTTTGAGAAAGAGAGAATAAGAGAGAGTGAATGTGCTTATGTGAGCAGGGGAGGGGCAGAGAGAAAGGGAGAGAAGAGAATCCCAAGCAGGCTCCAGGCTGTCAGTGCAGAGCCCTGATGCAGGGCTGAAACTCATGAACCCTGAGATCATGACCTGAGCGGAAATCAAGAAGCAGATGCTTAACTGGCTGAGTCACCCAGATGCTCCAGAAGTGACACAGTTTTTAAAGTTCTGGATACACTTTTGAGATTATATTGTGCTCCCTGGATTCACCTCAGCCCTGCCAATGGGAGCCTAATCCTGGGTCTCGAGTCTTGCCATCCACATGCCTCATCATTCTCTCTCCATATTTGCCTGTCACAGCACAGCAGTGGTGGGGGCAGGGGGGTGTGGTTCCCATGCCTCTTCTCCTGGGGCTGCATCTTCACTCCACAGTCACAACCTGTTTTTGTTTTTGTTTTCCCTCTGAAGAGTCTCTCCTTGAAATGTTTTTGGGGCTATTAATCTACTTCTCTGGTGGTATGTTCAATGTTGTGAGAGTTGGACGTGACTTCATATCCAACATTTGTTCATTCTTGCAACAAACATGTATTAAGAACCTATATGGGGACGCCTGGGTGGCTCAGTTGGTTGAGCATCCACTCTTGATTTCAACTCAGATGGTGACCCCAGAGTTGTGGGATCGGGCCCCATGTCAGGATCCATGCTGAGTGTGGAGCTTGCTTAGGATTCTCTCTCTCCCTCTGCCCCTCTTGCATACGGTTTTTCTCTCTACGAAGCAAAAGCGGAAACAAAATAAAAAACCAATATGTACCAAGCACTCATTTGTTACTAGGGATACATCAGTGAGCTGGACACATTAGCTTCCACTTCTAGGAGTGCAATGATGTGGGAAACAGAACTTGATTGTTTAATATGTTGTGATATTCAGATACTTTTCCTATGAAAAAATCTTACCAAGCACTCTGCACAAGGATATTAAAACATCATGTAGAATCTTTTACCACTCATCTCCTTCTCAGGGGCACCCCCTATTAGACCCTAAATTATCAGAGCCTTTAAGAAAATTCCTTCAAAATATGGGGTGCCTGGGTGGCTTAGTCGGTTAAGCGTCCGACTTTCGCTTAGGTCATGATCTCACGGTTCGTGGGTTCGAGCCCCGCGTCGGGCTCTGTGCTGACTGCCAGCTCAGGAGCCTGGAGCCTGTTTCAGTCTGTGACTCCCTCTCTCTCTGACCCTCCCCTGTTCACGCTGTCTATCTCTCTCTCTCCTAGAAATAAATAAAACATTAAAAAAAAAAAGAAAATTCCTTCAAAATAATTATACATTTATAGAGAGTTGCAAAAAACTTACAGGGAAGTCCCATGTACCTTTCACCCAGTTTCTCCCAATGGTAACATCTTGCATAACTATAGTGTGGTATCAAAACCAGGATATAAAAGAAATTGGTACAATCCATAGAGTTTATTCAGATTTCACCTGCTTTATATGCTCTCATTTGTGGGTGTGGGTGTATGTAGTATTATGCAATTTTCTTTAACCACTAACACGATCAAGATACATAAGCGCTCTGTAAACACAAGGCTCCTCCTTGGAAATCGTTTGTAGCCACACCTGTCCCTCCTCCCCATACTAACCTTTGGCAACTGCTAATCTCTTTTCTATCTCTATAAATTTGTTTTTTCAAGAATATTTTGTGAATGGAATCAGCATAATGCCCTGAGATTTATCCAGATTGTTTATAGCATCGATAGTTCATTCCTTTTTGTTGCTGAGTGGTATTCCACAGTACGGATATACTACATATAGTCTGTTTCCATTCATCTGTTGAAAAGCTTTTGGGTCATTTCTGGGTTTTGCCCATTATGAATTAAAGTGCTGGGAACATTCTTGTACAAGATTTTGTGGGAACACAGTTTTCATTTCTCTAGGATAAATGCCTGGAAGTACAATTGCAGGTTCATATGGTAGGTGCATATTTAGTTTAGTTTTTTGGTTTAGAAATTGTCCAGAGCACAGCTATACCATTTCACATTCCCATAACTAACGCACATGTGATCCATTTTCTCCACATCCTCACCAGCACTTGGTGTTACCACATTTTTTTTTTTTCTACCATGCTGGTTGATATATAGTAATAGATATCATTTATGTTTTTAATTTTCATTGGCTCAATAGTTGATAATATTGAACATATTTTAATGTGCTTATTTGCTGTATTTATATCTATTCATGCCTTTTGGCAGCCTTTAAAAAATTTTTTTATTTTTAAAGTTTACTTATTTATTTATTTATTTATTTAAATAGTTTATTGTCAAGTTGGTTTCCATGTAACACCCACCCAGCTCATCCCACAAGTGCCCTCCTCCATACCTATCAACCCCTTTCCCCCTCCCCCACCCCCATCAGCCCTCAGTTTGTTCTCAGCATTCAAGAGTCTCTCCGTGGTTTGCCTCCCTCCCTTTCCCCAACTATTTTTCCCCTTCTTCTCCCCGATGGTCCTCCGTTAAGTTCTTCCTAATCCACCTATATGGGCAAACATATGGTATCTGTTCTTCTCTGCCTGACTTATTTCACTCAGCATAACACCTTCAAGTTCCATCCATGTTGCTACACATGGCCAGATTTCATTCTTTCTCATTGTTTGGCAGCCTTTTGAAAGTTCACACGAATCTTTATATCAATTTGCCACCAGGGTTGAGAACTTGCTCACAAACTTCAGTTGGCTCTAATTTGGGGAGAGCAATTTTCCCAAAGAATTATAAAAGAATATACAATATAATAATGTTTCTGATACATCTCTCTCCACCAATTTAGAGGAACAAATTAAGTTTACATCTTCTTTTTTTAATGTTCCAAGTATATGGCATATAGTTAAATGTAATGAAATTCAATTTCCATGGTTCACAATCTCCAAAGCTGATTTGCTTTAGACTAAAAACATTTCAATTAGTATGATAAGAAAAGTCTGACTATACTTCATTTGTAGTAATCTTAGAATATTAATAGCTTTTTTTTGGTTTGTTTTGGGGAAAAAAATCCATGCTCACTGTAGAAATGACCTTGAAAGGACAGAGACAATACACATGATCAAAGTCTCACCATCTAAAGATAATCACTGTTAACAGTTGGCGGGCATACTTTTCCATTTCTTTCTGTGTACGTGTGTATATATATGTGTATATTTATACATATATTCTCTGTACACTTAAAATATGTTTATAATTTATATTATTGGTATGATGCTACTCTGTATCTTGTTTCTCACAGCATATATTATTGTCTTCCATAGATGTGCATTATCATTTTTATTTATTTTATTTTTTTTGTGCATTATCATTTTTAAAGCCTGCATAGTAACCCATTGTGTAAGTGTGTGTGTTTGTGTGTGTGCGTGTGCACTTAACCAGCTTCCTTACTGATATTTAGCTTATTCTAATTTTGGGCTGTTATAAATAATGCTTGAATGAATGTTCTTGTGGGGATAGCTTTTTAAGTTTCTATGTTTTCTTAGAGTAAATCACTAGAAGCTGGATTGTTGAGTCAAAAGTCATATATATGTATTTACACATGTGAATATGTACATATGAATATACGTCTGTACCAAAAAATGTATATATTGGTTTGTAGATGTTTATAAACTGCCTTTTAGAAAGACTGTATTGATTTACATTTTTACCTACACTGCCTAAGTAAGGTTCTTGTAAGTTTCTCAACCTTTTACTTATATCTCCTTTCCCACAAATTTGTTTTCTTTTTTCCCTAAGGCTTTGGAAGGCATAAATTGAAATAACTTTTAATTGTTTATAATTTATTTTATTTTTTAAATTTATTTATATTTGAGAGACAGAGAATGAGCAGGGAGAGGCAGAGAGAGAGAGAAAGTCACAGAACGGGAAGCAGGCTCCAGGCTCTGAGCTGTCAGCACAGAGCCTGATGCCGGGCTTGAACTCATGAGCTGTTAGTTCAAGCTTGGCTTGAATGAGTCACCCGGTGCCCCAAATTGTTTATAATTTTTAAAGCATTTAACTGAGGGGGAAGCACAGGGCTTTTCAAGGCTAACTCAGTAAAAGCTTTTCTGTAAAATGGCCATCTTGTAGAACTGTTCCTCCAGGAACAGAATGTGTTTGGGAATGTGATCTGCTTCAAAGCCTTTCCTATCTGGCCATCTGGCATGATACCACAATGCTAATCTTGCTTGGGGAATGAGGTCAGGACAAACAGTACACAAATGATATTTACTTGTGGACACACGAATTACGAGAAAAAATGTCCAAAACTTCAAAGATGGAAAGCTTTGGCATGTAAACTAAGCATAAAACAGCAAATCCTGCTTGCAAAGTTAGAGATTTATTGTAAAGTTGGATGATATTGCAGTTAGGGTTCATGCAAAAAAAGATTTTTTTAATATGATCAAACAATGAAGTATAACACTTTAATTATGATCTGGAAGAGAAAAACACTTTACACTGAATATTTCCAAATTTGAAACTTGGGATATTTTTTCTCTTTTGGCAATGCTTGGACTTATTTTTCAAGGTCCACCAGATTCTTGGTTTAATGGTTTGGTAAGTGTACTTTTACATAATGACATTACTGTATCTTGGCTTACAAACTTCCTCACATGGATTAAGCAACAGGAGGATCGACTGCAAAATTGTACCTTTTAGTAATTAGGAAATGCGTGTTTATGATGAAGCACCTAACACTAGATAAGAATTCAGTTACACCATGCATCTTCTTGTATGTTTCTAACACTTTATCGGCAGAATTTTTTTCATTGCTCTTTTGCAATGAAATGCTTGTAGTTCCAAATTTTCAGCGGCGCAGTCCTCCTTCATCCAATTCGACAGGCTTTTTCCGGATTATAGAAAACTCGCATGAAGTGTTTGCAAGCTATGTCAGATGCATTTTTGGACTGAGTTCTGGAGTTCTTGCACTTTAAATTCATGGTGCTAGATTTAATAGTGGAATCTAGTTACCGTCTATCTGGCTTCTTCTAAATAAAGTTATAATAGCAAAATACCTCATTATGGGCTTTTCCCTTTTCTGGGCATTTCGGCCTCTATCAGTTTCCATATACGGGTATTCTGAGGTAGATTTCCAACGCTGCTGGTCAAATGCAAAGAGGATCAGGTGGGGTGGCAGAGCGGAGTCAGTCAGAAGGGCGAGGTTCCAGCTGTGTTTCTGCAGAACGTTAGTTACGTCACCTTGGATCAATGCCTAACAGCTTGATTCGTTATTGTTAAGGTTGAGAGATTGAACTGGTGACATAATAAAGACCCTTCAAATATGAAATTACCTGAAAATAATTTACGAACTCATGTGAAATAAGATTTTACATTTTTTTGTTTTCGTTTTGTTTTGCCAAGCATTCTACTGCAAAGGCAAACCTTAACCTTAAAAAAAATTGGGTGACTAGGTATAGAAAGTACTAAAATGGTACAGGAATTAACAGAAAGGTATCAGAGGCATTATTTATTCGTGATACTGTTACCCTTAAAAATAAAATTGCCGGTTATTTTGCCAGCAAAAGATGGGTTTATTTGGGAACAGCAGAGGATTGTAACTCGGCACCAGCAAGCTACTGCAAAACCGTAGGCAAGTCCACAAACAAAAGCCGGGGGGGTGGGGGCATTATCCTACGACTTTTGGCTTGAACAAACGTCAATTGAAGAGGAGCTGAGGGTGATGCAAGTTTCTCATCACCTGATTGCAGGTGTAGTTGATGTCTTACAGGAGATGCAACGTCCCTCTTCCACGGTTGGGGGCCTGTAATTGATGATTGTTTCCTGTTGAGATTCTTCTGTTAGGCCTGTAATCGTCAATTCTCCCTGTAATTGACATTGGGCGCTAAGCCTCCCTAGCTTCTCCTTCTAGCGTTGACAGTCCACTTTAGCGAGCTTTCCCTTTCATGTTCAGGATGCAAAGAGAAAAAGTTCAAAGTACACTCCTACATCTTAAGCCCTTAGGAGGGTGGTCATTATGGTTCTCCACACTTCACATCCGGCGTCTCTATGACCTCAGGCGTTTGACTGTATTTCTTACATAAGACGAAACGGGGGTGGGATGGGGCTGAAAGAAGAGTTCTCTTTTGTATTTAGTTGAGGTCACTCGTAAGGCTGAAGGGTTGAGTCTAGACCTCACTGTGTTTCTTGGAGGGCGCTCAGCAGTTTCTGGACTGGTTGACCTAACTCTGAATCTGAAAGGAGGCTCCTTGTAAATAACTTGACCAAAAGAAGAGTGACTCGTCAGATGAAGGGAAGGGGGGCGTGGCATTCCAACACCAAGTTTACTCCGCACTGCCCTTCCACTTTCTGGCACTGTTTGCGCAGAGGCAGTTAAGTCACCCAAGGAGCGTCCTGGCCTTGCGCTGAGAGCACGGGGCGGGGCAGTTACAGCGTCCAGACACAGGCTAGCCTGACGCAGCCACCCGTAATAATGTGTGCGTGGGGGGGGAGGGGGCTCCTTGGGACCCTCCCTTAAGACGCCTCCAGCCAGACAGCGAAAGGGCTGGAAACGGCCCACGCCTTGCTCAGGTGCAAGTCCTACGGGTCCGCGTGTGGGGTCGCCTCCACTGTAGGGCAAGGGGCGTTCCGTGCCTGGTACACGGCCGCGCCCCGCCCCGCCCCCGCCGCGGGTCCAGACCCGGGTCAGCCGGTGAGGGCGGGGTCGGGGAAAAAACCTGGCAGCTGCCTCCGCTCATCCCGTTGCTAGGCGATGGGGAAAAGGCGGGGCCAACGAGTAAAAGGAGGCGGGTTCTGCAAGGAAGAATCTCGCGTCAGAGAAGCGGCCGCGCAGCCGCCCTTGCTTTGCTCCGGGAGGCGCGCCCTGGTCGGCGTCGCGCTCCGCCCCCGCCCTAGAGCCCGTCCTGCGCACGCGCGGGAGCGAGCGCCCGCCTCCGCCCGTCGCTGGGCTCGCGGCGTGGCTGCGCGTCCGGCACTGGGGCAGCTCCGGAGGGAGCCGCCCGGGAACCGGTGAACCGAGCGGTCTCGGGGGAGGGCGTGGGCGGCCGGGCGCTGGAAGCAGGAGCGCGGGGGGCGGCTGCTGTGTCCACCGCGGCTGAGGAAAATGGTGTTCGAGTCGGTGGTCGTGGATGTGTTGAACCGGTTCTTGGGGGACTATGTGGTGAACCTGGACACGTCCCAGCTCACTCTGGGCATCTGGGGAGGTAACGAGACCGCCGCCGCCCCCTCAATCTCGTTTTCCTTCCGGCCCTTGGTTCTCGGGGCCTCGGGCCCCTCGCTCCCTCGGCGCCACCACCTGCCGTCTCCCTCCTCGGGGTTAAATTACGTAAAGCCAGGCGGCGGTTCCAGGGCCTTTGCCCGCAAGTTTATATTCCGGCAGGAAGGGGTTGGGGTCGGGGTGCGGGTCGTAACGTCCCCCTTTTCCGAGCCGGGCGGCTGAGGGGGCCCGCGGGGGACCGATTGCGCCCAGGCGCCCTTTCCTGCCCGTCGCCCCGCGCGGGCGGCACTCAGCTGCGCGGGTCGTGGAGAGGCCACGAGACGCCCGGGGGTTGGGCCCACCCCTGGCCTTTGGCACCCCCGTGGGTTATGGCGACTGCTCGGGAGAGTCCTTGGAGGGTGGCACGTTGTCCCGCACGTGCAGGCAAGGCGTTGAGTCCAAGGACGCCCTCTCGCTCCCCCAGCCGGGGCGTGCGGCTGAACCGTGGTGTCTCGTCGGCCCCCCGGCTTCCTGGCCACCGCACCTGCAATCCGGGTTGCCGGCCCGGCCCCTGCGGATAACAGAAAGCGAAACTCCCGTGCACAGTCAGCCCAAACGGTGGGTCAGGTGTTTCCAGTTCACGGCCTGCCCCGGGAGGGTGTCACGTTTGTCAGGCTCTGGAATTTGGTGGGTCCGGGTGAACTGTGAGAAAGCAGGTGCGCCGCGCAGCCTCTCAGACCCACAAAAGACGGGGAGGAACGGGCGCTTAGGTTGCTTAGGGTGAAGGATCGAAGCTCTCTACTTTGTATCCATCTGCTCTGGCGCGTTCCCTTATTTGGAGCCTCGATTTTCGTGCTGCCCCGTGTTTTTGGAGGGTACTCTATTTATAAACATCCATTGTAAGTGGAAGGGAATCTCTTAGGCCAAAGTTAGGGCTCATTTGGGGGGGGGGGATTAACGGTTAATATGCACACACTTTCAGTCTAGCCTCCTTCTAAGACACTCGTTTATCTTGATGTTTCTCCTTGACGAAAGAGCGTGAGTAGGTGCTGAGTTCGGTTTCGATAACCGTTGGTATCCGTGGTTGGGACCGAGCTAGAGCCCGACTGCACGGAGTAGGGACCTGAGCGCTGGCGCCGCATCTCCGACTAGTATCAGAAACGTGAAGATGGGTTAATTTGTTCAGCTTCTCGTTTGCTGAGTGGAACTAATACAGCGTGCCTTCACCCCTTTCAGAAGGAAGCGTCGAAAACACTTTGTGGTGTGTGTTGATCCTTAGCGGAGGGTTGCCGTGGAGGTGCGTGTAGACCGCGATTTAGGGATGCATTCGTTTAAAATTTGCGTACTGTAAAATTCACTCGGCACGGAAAGTACTGCCTTTCTTGTCAAATGCAGTGTTAAGGAATGTATCCACCACAATCACAGTCATGATGCCAAAAAGTTCATCAAGACATCCAAATTCCCTGTGCTGCCCCTTTTTAGTCCACCCTTCTCTACCCCCATTTCTCCTGGCAGCCACCCCTCTGTTTCCATCCCTAGAGTCTGGTCTTTTCTTGAGTGCCATATAAATGGAATTATATGATAGGTAGCTTTTGAGGTCTTCTGCTTTTGCTTTATTTCACTCCTTTCACTTTTTTACACAAAATGAACTTGCTCATTCATGTGTTGCATGCACCAGTATTTCATTCCTGTATTTTTGAGTGGTATTTTATTGTATGAATGTGTTGGAAATATTTGCTGGTTTCCCTTTCTAACCATTGTGAATGGTTTTTGTGTGAACATAAATTTTTATTTCTCTTGGGTTACTACCTAAGAGTGCAATTGTGAGGCCTTATGTTGAGTTAATATTTAATTTATGTGAAACTAAGGAGCTGCTTTTCAGAGTTCCTGTGCCATTTTGCAATCTCACCAGCCGCCTAGTGAAGTGTAGAGTAACTAAGCTTTGAGTGCTCACTAGCACTTCGCATTGACATTTAAAAAACTTCTAGCCTTTCTTCTAGGTATATAGTGCTGAAGTATTGTGCTTTGACATTGCATATCTAGTGATTAAAGATGTTGAGCATCTTCTCATGTTCTTTGCTGTTTTTATAGTTTCATTGGTGAAGTGTTCAAATCTTTTGCTCCTTTTAATTGGATTTTTTCTTTTTCTATTGAGATTCAATTTACATACCATTTAAAATGGTATTTTAAAATGCGATTTACGAAATGTTATTAATGTAGCTGACGTACAATGTTATATAGATTTTAGGTGTACAGCAGTGATTCAACAATTCTAAAGGTTATGTAATGCTTACCATAATAAGGGTTACCATCTGTCCCTTTACCACATTATTACAGTATTATTTAGCAAATTAAAAATAATTTATTTTTTTAAGTAGGCTCCATGCCCAACATGGGGCTGGAACTCCTGACCCTCAGACTGGGTCACATGCTCTACCGACTGAGCCAGCCAGGTGCTTCCTTTATTACAATATTATTAACTGCATTCCCTATGCTTTACTTTTCATCTTAAATTTACCCTTTTAAGATGTACAGTTGAGTGCTTTTTAGCATAATCACACAATTGTGTGACTACCGCAAGTCATTCCAGAACATTTTCAACACCCCCAAAGTAAACCTCATACCCATTAGCAATCACTCTCAAAATCTCTCTTGATCTTCCTAACCCCACCTGCAGCAACTTCTGATTTAATTTATGTTTTCTATAGAGTCACCAGTTCTGGATATTTCACTTAAAAGTAATCATGCAATGTGGGGCGCCTGGGTGGCTTAGTCGGTTAAGCGTCCGACTTTCGCTTAGGTCATGATCTCGCGGTTCGTGGTTCGAGCCCCGCGTCAGGCTCTGTGCTGACTGCCAGCTCAGAGCCTGGAGCCTATTTCAGAGTCTGTATCTCCCTCTCTCTCTGACCCTCCCCTGCTCACGCTGTCTCTCTCTCTCTCTCTCCTAGAAATAAATAAAACATTAAAAAAAAAAGTAATCATGCAGTGTACATGGCCTTTTGTTTCTGTTTTCACTTAAATTTATATTTTCAAGTTTGATGTAGGATGTATCATTTTATTTCTTATTACTGAATAATATTCCATTGAATGGATATATCACATTTTGTTTATTCATTCATCAGTTGATAGATACTTAAATTATTCTTCCTTTTTGGTCTTTATGAGTGATGCTGCTGTGAACATTCATGTACAAGTTTTTTGTGGGTGTATGTTCTAAGTTTTCTTGAGTATATGCCTAGGACTGGAATTGCTGAGTCATATGGTAATTCAGACTTCTTAGAGTACTCTTTTCCTAAATATTTTCTTATTGCTAAGTATTGAGAGTTCTTTACATGTTATGGATAGGAGTCTTTTGTCAGAAAACTTAAAATATTTTTTCCCAGTCTCTTCCAAGTTTGTCTTTTGGAAAGCAAAAGTTTTAAATTTGGATCAAGCCCGCCTCAGCAAAAACTTTTCTGAGTCCTGTTTTTGATATATCTTTGAAATCTTTGCCTTCCCCGAAATCACAGAGATGTTCTCCTATGTTTTCTTATACAGAATTTATAATTTTGTATTTTACTTTTAGATTTCTGATCCATTTTTGTATAAGTTGTATATGTTGAAAGTTGACATTCATTTGTTTGCATGTGGACGCACATGTTCAATTGTTATAGTACCATTTGCTGAAAAATCCTTTTCTTCATAGGATTATTTTTGCACTTTTGTAAAGAAAAAAAGGACTTTATATTTGTGGGTGTATTTTTGCGTTGTCATCTGTTTCAGTAATAACTTGTGTACATCCTCTCACCAATACCACCCTTGATAAATCTAGCTGATAGTAAGTCTTGAAATCGGATAGTGTGATTCCTCTAACTTTGGTGTTTATGAAAATTTTAAAACAATGTCAGTGTTTTATGTATAGAAGTTATATTTTGATAAGCAAAACTTTATTTTACTTAATTATTTTTTTTAGAGAGCACACGCAAGAAGGGTGAGAGGCAGAGAGACGATTTTTTTTGTTTATTTTTGAGAGAGAGTGTGAGCAGGGAAGGGGCAGTGAGGGGGAGACAGAGGATCTGAAGCAGGCTTTCTGCTGTCACTACATAGCCTAATGTAGGGCTCAGACCTACAAGTTGTGAAATCATGCCTTGAGACCAAGTTGGGCGCTCAACCTACTGAACCGCGGAGGCGCCCTGAAAGACAGAATCAGAATCTTAAGCAGGCTCCGTGCTCAGTTCGGAGTGTGATGCAGGGGCATGATCCCAGGATCATGACCGGACCTGAACTCAAGAGTCAGATGCTCAACTGTTTGAGCTACCCACATGCCCTTAGTGGAGCTTTAAATAAGAACTTTTTTAAAAAAAATCCTTTGAGAATTTTTTTTATTTAAAAAAATTTTAATGCTTATTTTTGAGAGAGCGTGAGAAAGAACAAGAGAGAGAGGAGACAGAGGGAGACATGGAATCTGAAGCAGGCTCCAGGCTCTGAGCTGTCAGCACAGAGCCCGACTGAGCCACCCAGGTGCTCCTGTTTTGAGAATTTAAAAAGCAGAATTTTATTTTTTTTAATTTTTTTTTTTTTTTTTTTTACAAATAGTTTGTCAAGTTGGTTTCCATATAACATCCAGTGCTCATCCCCACAAGTGCCCCCCTCCATGCCCATCTCTCCCCTCCCTCCCACATCCATTAGTCCTCAGTTTTTGTCAGCATTCAAGAGTCTCTCATGGTTTGCCTCTCTCCCTTTTCCCCACCATTTCCCCCCTTCTTCTTCCCCATGGTCCTCCGTTAAGTTCCTCCTAATCCTCCTATATGTGCAAACATATGGTATTTGTCCTTCTCTGCCTGACTTATTTCACTCGGCATTACACCCTCAAGGTCCATCCATGTTGCTACACATGGCCAGATTTCATTCTTTCTCATTGCCATGGAGTATTCCATCATATAGATAAACCACATCTTCTTGACCCATTCGTCCGTTGATGGACACTTAGGTTTAGCTATTGTTGAAAGTGCTGCTATGAACATTGGGGTACATGTGCTCCTATGCATCAGCACTCCTATATCCCTTGGGTAAATTCCTAGCAGTGCTATTGTAAAAAGCAGAATTTTAAAAAATTAAGTTATTTGAAAATTTCAATAATAGAAACTAGATGATGCATGGGAAAATTGTTAAGATTATGGAGTTAATATTTTACGGTCTAACGTCAGAAGGTTTTAAATGTATGCTTTTGCTAGGTGTATGTAATCCAGCTAATTTCACTGTTAGCATATTAATAGTGTTAGTGTTCAGGAATTACATGGATGATTTCAAACCTGATAACAGGTAGTGCTCTGAAAATTTGTTTCTGTCTTTTTGGAAGTTAGAGTCCATTTTTCCTTGGAAACATTGTTATATATGAATGAAGACTTTCTAAAAACGTGTTTAATTATAATGTAGCAGAACAATGCTACTATACTGGGCCCTACAGGAAATAGACTTGAGTGCTGGATGCATCTATTTTGTGAGGGAGAAAGAAGGATTGAGCTTTATCTCACACTCTTGAGGAATTTTGATGTTGATAAGGTATACTTTTTATACACTGCTACTGACAACCCTCCACCCTTTTTATATGTCATCTACTTAGGGAGGTGGTAGTACTTCATTGTTGCATCTGACATTAATCTCCCACCTTTTCTAAGCTGGCATTTTGTGTTTCCTTTAAGAGCTAGGCTGTATCAGAATCAGCCATATGTGTTCCTTAGAGATAGAGATTTCTGAACTGCTTTCTAGATTTATAATTGTTTTATCTGGAGTAGCACACCAAAAACAATTTTTTTTTTAAACAAATGACATGGGATTGTGATGCATAACTAGGTGCATTTTAAGAGCACTTTGAGGGCAAACATTAGAAATTCAGAGGCAGAAGCAATAATAAAAACTCTCTCTTGTTTTCTCTAAAATTATAGGATTCATAAATTTGCAGGTTTTTTTTTTCCTTTTAGTGGTGGTGCTTATACCTGGTAGTGTTATGTAACATTAGAAACCAATTTCTTGTGGGGCGCCTGGGTGGCTTAGTCGGGTAAGCGTCCGACTTTCGCTTAGGTCATGATCTCGCGGTTCGTGGGTTCGAGCCCCGCGTCGGGCTCTGTGCTGACTGCCAGCTCAGAGCCTGGAGCCTGTTTCAGTCTGTGACTCCCTCTCTCTCTGACCCTCCCCTGTTTACGCTCTCTCTGTCTCTCCTAGAAATAAATAAAACATTTAAAAAAAAACCAATTTCTTGTTATTTTTTAAACTAATTTGCATATTTTTTTTACAATGTTACTTAGTTTTCTTTTTATAATAGAATTTAATGGTAGGTGGCCACTTACTGCATACCCCCAGTATACTAGTGGTTCTGTAGGAAGATCAGGGTTCATTCAGGGCACAATTCCTGATTTGAAGGAGTCACTTGTCTGTGAAAAGAATATACTGGGAGAGCTAAACAGATGTTTGTTGAAATCTAGTGGTAGTTACCAGTTTTAATTCCTTAAATATTATTTTTACCTTTACATTCTGAGAAACTTTTATAGAATGTTAGCACTGAAAGGGAACATTTTATTATGAAAAGTTAAACCTACAGAATTAAAAGATTTTACAGTCCATATCCATATACCTGTAATCTCGATGGTACCACTAATTATGTATTAACGCCTTTATTGAAACATAACTGACATAGTAAAACGCACATATTTAAAGTCTGCAGTTTGATAAATCTTGACATGTATGCTCTTCGGAAATAGTCATGGCGATCAAGATAATGAAATATCCGTCATATTCAAAAGATTTTTTTGGCCCATCTCCAGAGGCATCCAGATGGCCTGGATCTATATATCCAGTGTTCCGATATATATATGTATTTTTCCCCCTCTACCGTACGTAACTATGCCTCTATTCTTGACTTACTGAGTGTTTTTTGTCCGTCCCCCCACCCCCACCAAGAGTGTGTATTGGGTTTTGTAAACTGGTTTTTCTGTGTCTATTGATAATGATAAGATTTCTCTTCTTCAGCCTGTTGATGTAATGGATCACATTAATTATTTTTGAATGTTGAATGAGCCTTTCATACCTGGAATATATTCCACCTGGTTTTGGTGTATAATTATTTTGCATTGTTGGATTCAATTTGATACTTTGTTGAGGATTTTTGCATGTATGTTCATGGGAGATAGTGGCCTGTAGCTATTTTTTTTCTTTTTCTTTTTTCCTCTTGTAATGTGTTTATCTGGTTTTGGTGTTAGGGTAATGCTGACCTCATTAAGTGAGTTAAGAAGTGTTCCCCCTGGTTCTGTTTGCTAGAGGAGATCGTCAGGGTTTAGTATCACTTTTTCTTAAATGTTTGGTAGAACATTAGTGAGACCATCAGGGCATTATGATTTCAGTTTTGAAAGACTGTTAATTGTTGAATCAATGTCTTTAATAGATACAGGCTTATTTCAGTATCTTTTTATCTTGTGTGAGTTTTGCCAGAATATATTTTTTGAAGAATTGTTACAACTTTTGTGGGCATGTTTGTATTCCTTTATTATCCTTTTACTGTCCATAGAATCAGTAATGATGGCCCTTCCTTTCATTTGTGATACTGGTAATTTGTGTCTTTAATTTCATAGTTTACCTGGCTAGAGAGTTTATCAATTTTATTGATCTTTTCAGAGAACCATCTTTTGGTTTCATTGGTTTTTCTCTTGATTTTTCTGTATTGAATTTCATTGATTTCTGCTCTAATTCTTATCTCTTTTCTTCTGCTTACTTAAGATTTAATTTGCTCTTCTATTTCTAGGTTCCTAAGGTGAAGCTAGGTTATTAGACCTTTCTTCTTTTCTAATAAATGCATTCAGTAGTATAAATTTCTTTCTAAACCCTGCTTTTCCTGCATGTCATGTTTTGAGAGCTGTATTTTCATTTGATTCAAGATACTTTTCAGTTTCTTTTGAGACTTCTTTGACTTCTGTGTTATTTTAAATTAGTATTTACCAAATCTTCAGGTATTTTGGGAGTTTCTAGCTTTTTTTTTGTTGCCTATTTCTAGTTTAAGTCCATTGGTCTGAAAACAAATTATGTGTGACTTTTATTGCTTTAAATTTGTTAAGGTATGTTTTATGGCCCAGAGTTTGGATTATTGTGGTGAATGTTCTGTATGAACTTGAAAAGAATATGTATTCTGGTATTGTTGAAAGAAATGTTCTATAAATTTTAATTAGATCTCTTTGCTTTTAATTTGTTTATGCCTTTATGTTTAGAATGGGTTCCTTGCAGACATTATATTGTTGGGTTTTGTTTTTCTTACCAACTGTGTCATGTTTTCTTTTTTCATTGGTATATTCAGACCATTTATATTTAAAGTGATTATTGATATGGTTGGTTGATGGTTATCTATTATATTTGTAGCTCTTTTCTATTTTTTGCATGCATGTCTTTGCTTTTTAAAATCTTCCCCTTTTTCTGCCTCTTCTGGTTTTAATTGAGCATTTTCTATAATTACATTTTTTCCTCTCCTAATATATCAATTATACTTCTCAAATTTGTTATTTATCTTTTATTTTATTATTATTTTTTAGTGGGTGCTTTGGGATTGCAACGTGCATTTAAAACTAATCTAAGTCTAGGGCACCTGGGTGGCTCATTTGGTTAAACATCCAACTCTTGATTTTGGCTCAGATCATGATCTCATGGTTTGTGAGTTTGAGCCCCACATCTGGCTTCACACTGATAGCATGGAGCTTGGTTGATATTCCCTCCCTGTCTCTCTACCACTCCCCTGCTCACTTGCTCTCTCATAATAAATCAGTAACGAACAACAAAAAAATGAAACTAATCAAAGTCGAATCAAATAAAGGTATATTGCTTCAGAGATAGTGGAGGCACATTAAAGAGTACTTTACTTCATTCCTTTTGCTTTATATAACATTGTTGTCATTTATTTCACTTATCCGTAAGCTGTACTTACCCAGTCGACTATTGCTATTATTATTATTAATGTTTTATTTACTTTGGGAGAGAGACAGACAGAGACAGAGATAGCGTGAGAAGGGGAGGGTCAGAGAGAGAAGGAGAGATGGAATCTGAAACAGGCTCCAGGCTCTGAGCTGGCTGTCAGCACAGAGCCTAATGCGGGGCTTGAACCCAGGAACCGCAAGATCATGACCTGAGCTGAAGTCTGATGCTCAACCGACTGAGCTACCCAGGTGCCCCTTATTATTTTGAACAGCTTTCCATTAGATCATTAATAAGAAAACTAAAAGGCTTAATTTTACCTTTATTCCTTTTCTAATGCTCTTATAGATCTAAGTTTCTACCTATATTGTTTTCCTTCTCTGTGAAAACTTTAAAAATTTCTTGCAAGGGAGGTCTGGCAAAAAAAAAAAAAAAGCCATCAGTTTTTGTTTACCTAGAAAGTATTTCTCTTTTACATCTCCACCACTTAAAAAAAAAAAGGTCGTGAAATACAACACAAAATTAATCATCTTAATGATATGTTTAGTTTCAGGTGTACCGTACATTGATTCAACAGTTCTGTACATTACTCAGTATTCATCCTAAGTGTAGCCACCATCTGTCATCCATTAGTATATTTGCAACATTATTGACTATATTCTCTTCGTTGTACTTTTCATTTCTGTGACTTATTTATTTTATGACTGGAGTCTTAATCACTGTCACTTATTTTGCCCATCCCTCCTGACCGATCTCTCCTCTAGCAGTCATCAGTTTGTTCGGTGTATTTGAATCTGTTTGTTTTTGTTTCATTGGTTTGTTTTTTAGGTTCCACATATAAGTGACATCATGGTATTTGTCTTTCTCTCACTTATTTCACTTAGCACAATACCTTCTAGGTCCATCCATATTGTTGCAAATGGCAAGGTCTCATTCTTTTTTATGGCTGAGTAATATTTGCCGGTGTGTGTATGCATTCATCTACTGATGGATGCTTGGGTTGCTTCCATATGTTACCTATTGTAAATAATGCTGCAGTAAACAGAGATGCATATATCTTTTTGAATTAGTGTTTTTGTTTTTTGGGGGGGTAAAAATACGGTAGTGGAATTACTGGATCATATCTCTTTTTATAATTTTTTGAGGAACCTCCATATTCTTTTCCATAGCAGGTGCACCAGTTTACATTCCTACCAACAGTGCATGAGGGTTCTTTTTTCTCCACATTCTCACCAGTACTTGTTATTTCTTGTCTTTTTGATTTTAGCCTTTCTGACAGGTGGGAGGTTAATATCTCATTGTGGTTTTGATTTGCATTTCTCTGATGATGAGTGATGTTGAGCATCTTTTCCTGTGTCTGTTGGCCTTCTGGATGTCCTCTTTGAGGGAAAAAAAAGTGTCTTCAGGTCCTCTGCCATTTAAAATCAGATTATTAATAGTGTTTTTGCTGTTGTATAAGTACCACATAGAGTTTGGATATTAACCCTTTATTGGATATATCCTTTGAAAATATCTTTTCGCATTCAGTAGGTTGTGTTTTTGTTTTGTTGTTGATGGTTTCCTTTACTGTGGGAAAGCTTTTTATTTTAATGTCCCTATAGTTTACTTTTGCTTTTGTTTCCTTGCCTTAGGACACGGATCTGGAACAATGTTTCTATGGTGATGTCAAAGAAACTACTGTCCCTGTTTTCTTGAGGGGTTTTATGGTTTCAGCTTGCACATTTAGGTCTTTAGTCTACTTTTGAGTTTTATGTATGCTGCAATAAAGTGGTCCAGTTTCATTTTTTTTCAGTAGCTCTCCAGTTTTCGTGTACAATCTGTTGAAGAGGCGGTTTTCTCTCCATTGTATATTCTTGTCGTCTTTGTCATAGATTAATTGACCATGTAACTGTGGGTTTCTTTCTGGTCTCTCTATTCTGCTCCACTGATCTATGTGTATATTTTTGTGTCGGTACCATACTGTTGTGATTACTACAACTTCATAGAATATCTTGAAATTTGGGATGATGATATCCCCAGATTTGTTCTTTCTCAAGACTGCTTCGGCTATTCAGGCTTTTCTCTGGTTCCATACACATTTAGGATTATTTATTTTAGTTCTTTGAAAAATGCTGTTAGTATTTTGATAGGGATTGTGTTGAACCTGTAGATTGCTTTTCATAATGAGATTTTAATGATAGTGTTTCAATCCATGAACATGGAGTATTTTCCCATTTGTTAGTGTTTGCTTCAATTTGTTTCATCAGGATTTTACAGTTTTTCAGAGTATAGGTCTTTCATCTCTTTGGTTGGGTTTATTCCTAGGTATTTTACTATTTTTGGTGAATTGTAAGTGGAATTGTTTTCTTAATTTCTCTTCTTCATTATTACTGTGTAGAGATGCCATAAATTTCGTATCCTGCAACTTTACTGAATTCATTTATCAGTTCTAAGTTTTTTTTTTTTTTGATGGAAACTTTAGGGTTTTCTATATACAGTATCATGTCCTTTCAAGTAGTGAAAATTTTACTTCTTCCTTGCTAATTGCAGTGCCTTTTATTTCTTCTTCTTGTCTGAGTACTATGATTAAGACTTCCAGTACTATGTTGAATAAAAGTGGAGAGAGTGGAGATCATAGTTTTGTTCCTGGTTTTAGAGGAAAAGCTCTTAGTGTTTCACCACCAAGTATGATGTTAGTTAGTTGTGGGTTTTTGATACATGGCTGTTATTATGTTGAGGTATGCTCACTCTAAATATACTTTGTCTTGGGGCGCCTGGGTGGCTTAGTCGGTTAAGCGTCCGACTTTCGCTTAGGTCATGATCTCGCGGTTCGTGGGTTCGAGCCCCGCGTCGGGCTCTGTGCTGACTGCCAGCTCAGAGCCTGGAGCCTGTTTCAGTCTGTGACTCCCTCTCTCTCTGACCCTCCCCTGCTCACGCTGTCTCTCTCTCTCTCCTAGAAATAAATAAAAAAAAAATTAAAAAAAAAAATAAATATACTTTGTCTTATTATTAATGGATGTTGCATTTTGTCAAAATGTTTTCTGCATTTACTGAGGTGATCATAGGGCTTTTTCCCCTTTTGTTAATGTGAGGTATCACATTGATTGATATGTAAGTATTAAACCACTCTTGCATCTGGAATGACTCCTACTCAATTGTAGTCAGTGATTTTTTTTTTAATGTATTGTTGGATTTGGTTTACTAATATTTTGTTGAGGATCTCTGTATCTTTCATCATCAGTGATACTGGCTTTTGGTGTTTCTCTTTTTGTAGTGTCTTTGTTTTTGGTGTTAGGGTATTGCTGGCCTGGTAGAATGACTTTGGAAGTTTTCCTTTCTTTCGGAATTTTTGGAATGATTGTAGAATAGGTATTAACTCTTTAGATGTTTGGTAGAATTTACCTTTGAAGCCATCTGGTCTTGGACTTTTGCTTTTTGTGGATTTTTGTGGTTACTGATTCAGTTTCCTTGCTAGTAATCAGTTTGTTCAAATTTTCTATTCATTTCTGATTTACTTTTGGAAGATTGTATGTTTTTAGGAATTTAGAGAATGAAGTATGTCTATTTATTTTTAGATGTTTTCATTTTTGAGAGAAAGAGCATGAGTGGAAGAGAGGGGCAGAGAGAGAGGGGGACAGATGATCCAAAGTGGGCTGTGAGCTGACAGCAATGAGCCCGATGTGGGGCTCAAATTCACAAACCGTGAGCTCATGGTCTGAGCAGCAGTTGGATGCGCAACCGACCAAGCCACCTGGGTGCCCTGAGTTTGCCTTTTATTTTTTTAATTTTTTAATTTTTAAAATTACTTATTTAAAAAGAGTGAGCAAGCAGGGGAGGTGCAGAGAGAGAGAGGGAGACAGAGAATCCAAGCACGATCCATGCTATTAGCACAGAGCCTGATGCAGGACTCAAGACTCACAAACAGTGAAATCATGACCTGAACTGAAACCAAGAGTCAGATGCTTTTCTGAGCCATCTAGGCAACCCCCAAAGTATGCCTTTTTAAAATGAAAAATATTTTAATATTTTAATTTTATTTTTGAAATCTTTTTTTTTTAGGAGCTGTGGCTTTGAAGAATCTTGAAATTAAAGAAAATGCTTTGGTAGGTTTTGAGTACAAAAAATTTGTAATGTCAGTACATTTAACTGTATAGACTTTTTGATTTTCTTTGTCATTTTAAATTATTCAAGCTTGTGAAGATTTTTAAAAAATAATTTCTGCAAAATGTGTATTTTAACAAGTAGACTTTTAATCTCCCTTAAAAGCACAGAGTCGTTTCCCAGTATTTAAAAATACTTCTAATTTTTTCTTTCTATAGGACTTTCTTTTAAATGGTTAATTCATTTTTTAATAGTCTGCAAATTTTAATACCATGGTTTGTCTTTTTTTTACTATAGAGTATTTTTTATTACAGAATTCAGTGGTACTAATTACATATTATACAGTCATTAAGCCATATCTTTTTTCTGTAACTTTTTCATTGGGTCAAAGGAATCCTGTAACCGTTAAGAAATGACTCCCCATTCCTGCTCTTTATAGACTCTGCTAACCTTTAATCTACTTTCTGTTTCTATGAATTTGCTTGTGTACCTCATAAGTGGAATCCTGCTATGTCTGTCATACTGTGTTTGACACATTCACTTAGCATAATTCCTCTAAGGTTTGTCCATGTTGTTTATATCAGAACAACATTTGATTTTGTAGCTGGGTAATATTCCAGTGTATCTTTATGCCATGTTTTGTTTTTCCATCAATACCTTGATAGACACTAGAGTTGTTTCTGCCTTTTGACTCTTGGGAATAGTGCTGCCGTAACAGTGGCGTACACGTCTGTTCAGTTCCCTGTTTTCAGTCCCCATGGCTAAATGACTTCCAGTGGAATCGCTGGTTTTATGGTCATTTTATGCTTAATGTTTAAAGAACTGCCCTTCCGTTTTCCATATTAGTTGAACCATTTTATATTCCTACTACCAAAGCATATAGTTTCCACTTTCTCCACATCCTTGCTGACATTTATTAATTAAAAAAATATTTTTTTCATTTATCTTAAGTATATTCTATTACCCAAGGTGGGGCTTGAGCTCATGACCCCAAGATCAGAGTCATATGCTCTACCAGCAGAGCCAGCTAGGCATTAGTTTTGATTTTCAGATTATACCCATCCTAGTAGAAAGTGGTATTTCATTTTCGTTCCTCTTAGCATTTCCCTCATGACTAGTGAGACTGAACATTTTTTCATGTGCTTTTTGGCCATTTGTATGGCCATTTGGCCATTCTTTGGATATGTCTATTGAAAATAGTTGCTGACTTTTTACTTGTTTTTGTTTGCTTGTTTGAATTGTATTTATTTATTTTTGATATTTTCCTTTATCAGATACGTGATTTGCAAAATTTACCCCCATTCTTTGTGTTGCCGTATATCTCTGTTGGTAGTGTCCTTTGATGCACCAAACTTTTTAATCTTGGTGAAATTTCATCTGTTTTTTTTTTTTTTCCTTTTGTTGTTTGTGTCTTTGATGTGCTATCCAAGAAATCATTGGCAAATCTAATATCAAGATTTTACTGTATGTTTTCTTGTAAGGGTTTTGTAGTTTTAGTTCTTATGTTTAGGTCTTATGTCCATTTTGAATTTTTATAGATGGTTATAAGATAAGGGTTTAACTTTATTCCTTTGTGTGTGGATGTCCAGTTTTATCAGCACCACTTATGGAAAAGGTTGTCCTTCGTTCCGTTGGATGGGGAGAAATTCTTTTGAGGAGATTTTTTTGCAAAATGGAATTTTAACTTTCCTATAAGGCAAATCGATAGTGAAATTTCCTACCTTATTTTCCCCTCAGACAATATAAAAGTATGGTTTTGCTAAGAGTAATTTAGGTGGTCTGTATTACTGAAGAACTTTCCCCCTACTTATTTAAAAATGATCAGTCTCCCTGAATGTTATGTAGTTGAGAATAATATTATAATTAATTACTGAAGAATTTAAGTGTTGAAGGTAAAGAGAAGGTACAAGTTAACTTAAACCTTTTAAATAATTTTGGGAACAAAAAGTCTTCTGTTTTGTTGACCTGTATATATACTAATATTTTATGTATATATATGTTTTGTAGAGTCAACTGGATGTACCATTTAAAGTTAAAGTTGGTCATATAGGTAAGCTGTGCTTATTATTTGAATGTCCTTGCTGGACATGCAGTAAGAATGATATGCTTAGTATCTCTCTAATGTGATATTGTTAATGTTTCTGAGCATTAATTGAAAATCATGTATTTTCATCTAGATAGCTTAGTTGTGTAACTTAAAGATACCGTGTGGTCCATATATCCCTTGTTTAAAAACTGTGAAATTATACATTTACTAGGTATTAAAAATGAGTTGAGAGCAGTGTGTTAAACCTCATAGCATAACTGTCTCTGTTTCTTAGGTTTCTGACTAATTATTGCTGTCTTCTGATCATTGAGGTCTGTGGTAAGGAGTAGGGTCTGGGTTGCCCAGGCAATTTGGAGTGAGTCAGAGACTTAGCTTCTGAGGTTGTCATACCTCGGTCCTAGCAGCTGTCATTCTTTAATATCATTATTTATTTTTTTCTTCTACTAGACAATAAGTTTCTTAAGTCAATTTAATTTTTATTCTCACCACTTAGTACAATACCTGACATATAGTAGGGACACAATTTGTTGAGTGAAGCAAGTACACATTTCCAGATGTACACCATTATAACCAGTTTTAAAGAAACGTATTTTCCCCTTGCTGTTCTTGGGTGGTGTTAATCTTACTAATCCTTCAGAGTTTCCTTCATTTGGCATTTAGAGTCATATATATAGTAAATATAAATATATGCCTACTTTAAAAGTGGTTGTATTTATGTGGAAGATTTTTGGAATTGCCTTTGTTTATTTTTCTGTGTATTTTCCAAATTTTCTAGAAGTCTGTGCTTTTAGAAATGAGAATTTCTGGTAATGAGAGGAAAAAGTTTTTTTTTTTAAGATTTAATAGTGAAAGTGCTACATTATTAACTTTGTGTGTATTTCTTCGATAACTTAATGCTGTTTTGTCACTATTCTCTGTTCTTTTATTTACTTTTTTGAATTATCGTATGTGTGTCTGTGTGTGTGAACAGTCTATCTGATACATTTGTAAATTGTATCAGATTTGTCAGAATTATTTTTTCTAATGTGTTTATTTCATTCTGCTTATATTTTGGACTGTACACAAATTTAAAATGGTCATTGTCTTCTCTGATTTTTTTTTTAATGTCTTTTTTTGAGAGAATGTGAGTGGGAGTAGGGCAGAGAGGGGGACAGGATCCGAAGCAGGCCCTGCACTGACGGCCGCCTGCCCACTGTGGGGCTTGAACTCATGGCCTATGAGATCGTGACCTGAGCTGAAGTGGGACATGCCACCGACTCAGCCACCCAGGCGCCCCAGTCTTCTCTGATTTAAAATTTGGGAAGTCATCCCTCTTTAGAAATCAGATAGTTTATTTCTTTTTCTCTGGATTGACGTTGTAGGATGAAATCTTTTCCTCAGTTTGGGGTTTTTAAAAATTTTTCATTTTTTTACTTTAAAGTTTATTTGTTCATATTTTGAGAGTGAGCGAGCAAGCAGCAGAGGGGCAGAGAGACCGAGAGAGAAAATTCTGAGTATGCTCCATGCTGTCAGTGTGCTGTTGGAGGCAGGGCTCCAACTCACAGAGAGACTATGACCTGCGCCAAAATCAGGATTTGGATCCTTAACTAACTGGGCCACTCAGGCACTCCAGTTTGGGGTTTTTTTTAAACAAGAATTTTTGGGGTTTTGGGATAAATCTGTGTAGAATTTTTTTTTTCCCTTCTCCAGTTACTGGTTACTGCAGCCATTGTGTTAATTTTCCCTTCCCAATCATGGCAACTATTTCTAAGTCAATAGACTCATGCTTTCTAAACAAATTTAAAGTATTTTAAAACAATTAGGGAAATTTTCTGAATATGCAAGACAAGAATCAGTATAATGAATACCTTATGTTTTTTAGTTTAAGATCCATAATGCTTTAAAAATATTTTACAAAACGTTTTGTAAAACATTTTGAATGTTTGAATAGTTAGAATACTTTTCTAATCTTGTTCACAATCCTTGATTATTACCATAGAAATCTATGCATACATATACTTAGAGTGATAATCGTACAAACATACGTGTATATCATCTATGTGTATGAAAAATACACCTTCAGTTTTATAATTTACTTCTTGACAGTGTACTCTGAATACTTATTATAGTGATTTAGAGTAAGAATTGGGGAAATCAGAATTCTAATAGCAAGGATTGTTGGTTAATAGCAGAAGAGTATGGTTATGTTTGTGGTGCAGATTGCCATAAATAGAAACTTGTAAATTTTTAGAATAGCATTTAGTACATTTTCCAACAGTACTAATACAGATAATTTCAGATCACCACAACAAAGGCTTATTGCTTTGGGTTGTAAAATAGCATTCTGTAAAGTGACTCAGCTTGTCATTTTGCTCTCTATTCTACTACTACCTGACAGAAAACAGACTGGCAGTAAATACAGGTTGAATGAATAATATTTTTGTCCTTTTTTTTAAAAAAAAAATACATGTAGGTAATCTAAATCTTACAATTCCATGGAAAAACCTCTACACTCAACCAGTTGAAGCTGTCCTGGGAGACATTTATTTACTCATAGTGCCTTCTTCTAGTAAGTCAAATTTTTAACATTATAACTTAAAGTACTTTTATTTGTGGATGTAAAAATCTTTATATCTGATAATTCAAAATACTTTTGGTGAATATTTTGAGATAGTTTTATATTTAAAGTAGCATTTGGGAAATCAAATTAAATTGGTTTTTACTCTAAATTTTTGCAGACTTAGAATTAGTGATTATTTTTCAAGGGTATGTTTGGAATGAGTATCCTTAAACTTTAGGCAGTTAAATGTTCTTTTTTGTGCTTCCTGTAGAAATAAAATACGATCCTGTAAAAGAAGAAAAACAACTCTTGGAAGCAAAGCAATATGAACTTAAGCGAATAGAAGAAGCAAAGCAAAAAGTAGCCGATCAAGGTAAAGGAAACAGTAAATGGGCATGGTAATAAGGAAAGGAGAGAAGACCTAAATATTTTTCACATGTGGATATTATTTTTCTCTGGAGGCTTTGAAATTATTTAACAAACATGAGAGAAACCTATTACATGAGGAATTTTAATGTGGTTTGCATATTTTTATCATGTTAGAGAAATTTTACTTACAGAAACTTTGACAAATAATATACCTAGCTTGTAAGGGTAAGATTAGTTTTTAACTAGAATAATTAATTTCATCAAGTATGTTTTCTTAGTTTTCTAGCTTTTTAATTTTTAAAATTCTTACTAATTTTTTTTCAATGTTTATTTATTTTTGAGAGAGAGAGGGAGAGGGAGAGACAGAGTGAGACCAGGAAAGGGGCAGAGAGAGAGGGAATAATGGAATCTGAAGCAGGCTCCGGGCTCTGAGCTGTCAGCACAGAGCCTGATGCGGGGCTTGAATTCACAAACTATGAGATCATGACCTCAGCTGAAGTCCAACGCTTAACTGACTGCCCTCAAATTTTTATTTTTTTTTTAATGTTTATTTTTGAGGGACAGAGAAAGGGAGAGAGAGGGAGGGTCAGAGACAGGAAGACAGAGGACCCGAAACAGGTTCTGTGCTGACAGAACCTGATGCAGGGGTTGATATCACAAATAGCAAGATCATGATGTGAGCCAAAGTCAGATGCTTATCAATCAGTCGACTGAGCCACCCAGGTGCCCTGGTTTTCTAGCATTTTTTTTTAAATTCCCCTTATATCAGTTCTTAACCTTTGGGAGATACTTAGTTGTTTGATATAATTATGTTCTCCCAAATCTTTTTGGTTACTCTCTGGTTCATATCCTTTCCTATTCAGCCTAAGCCAAATAGTTCATTATTTCAACCCTTTCTTTTCTCAGTGGAAGAGCTGTCTTGGAGGAATATAATTCCTTTCTACTTGTGGTGACTAACACCAGGTATTTTTTGTACTCTGTTCTCTTTAGTGAAACTTTCTCCTTAGCCTGTAAATACACTGTAGCTGGTCTTATCTTCAAACATAAAATGCTCTTCATAACCTGGTTATCACTTCTGTTCCTCTGTCTTTTGTTTAATAGCTAAGCATCTTAAAATATATATATATATACCTACACCACTATCCTTGCCTTGCATTTATTTTTTTTTCTGATAAAAAATAAAACCCACTAATAAACATTTTACATTTTGACAAAGAGGTAAAAATCCTGAAGGAGATTTCACACAATTTCTGGAGACACTTCTTGTAATTATATTTTCTTCTCTCTCTGCGTTCTTTCGTACCCTTTGTAGTTGTTTATCTCTATCCCCAGTCTTCATTTTTTACTTTAATATTTTTTTATTGTAGCATACATATGACAAAGTTTACCATCTTAACCATTTTTAAGTGTACCGTTCACTGGTATTAAATAGGTTTAGAATGTTGTACAGCTATTACTACCATCCATTTCATATCTTTTCTTTTTGTAAAATTGAAACTTAATAGCCATTAAACCACCCATCCACCCCCCTCACTTACAACCCCTGGCAACCACAACTGTACTTTCTTGTCTCTGTAATTTTGACTACTTGGAAGTACTCTGAGTACAATTATACAATGTGTCTCTTTCTAACTGGCTTATTTTACTTAGCATCATGTCTCCAAGATCTGTCAGTGTTGTAGCCTATGTCTGTGTATGTATGTTTGCTGTGGCCTTTTTCTATATAAATTTTATTATGTTTCCTTCTAGTCCTAGTTTGTTGATTGTTTTTATTACGAAGGAATATTGAGTATTGATCAACCGAGATGATATATATATTTTTTATTTGTAAATGTTTGATTTATTTGGTAATTTTTGGTAAATTTATTTGGTAAATTGATTTTTATGTATCTACCCATCCTTCCATTCCAGCAATAAATTCTATTGAGTCATGCACTATTTTTTTTATAACATTTTTTAAATGTTTATTTCTGAAAGAGAGAGAGACACACACACACACACACAGAATCTGACGCAGGTTCCAGTCTCTGAGCTGTCAGCACAGAGCCCGATGCAGGGCTCGGCCTCACGAACTGTGATGAGATCATGACCTGAGTGGAACAAAGTGGACGCTTAACCAACTGAGCCACCCCACTGCCCCTATAAGTTTTTTTAACGTGCTGTTGAATTTTGTTTGACATTTCATTATTTGTATCAGTATTCATCAGGAATATTGATCTGTAGTTGTTTTTTTTTGTAGTATCTTTGTGTGGTTTTGGTAGCAGATTAATACCTTATACGTTGAGTTTGGAAATATTCCCTTTAATTTGTTTTTTGAAGAGTTTGAAGAGGATTGATGTTTTAAATGTTTGGTAAAATTCACCAAATAAGCAATCAATTCCAGGGCTTTTATTTGTTAGGGGAGTTTTGATCACTGATTCAATCTCCTTATTTGTTATATATATGTTCAAATTTTCTATCTCTTTGTAATTTTGTCTTGGTAGGTTTTGTTCTAGGAATTTGTCCATTTTATCTGGTTACTCCAGTTTGTTAGCAGACAGTTTTGCATATAATATATATAATCCTTTTTTTCTGTAAAATCTGTAGTAATACGCCTACTCTCATTTGTAATTTTGATAATTTAAGCCTTATTCTTTTTATCTTGGTCCATTTAGCTATTTTTCAATTTTGTTCACCTTTTCAAAAACCAACTTTGGTTTCATTTTTTTTTCCCCATTTTCCATTCTTCAGTTTATCTCTACTTGAATCTTTATTTTCTCTTTCCTTCTGTTAGCTGCAGATTCAATTTGTCTGTTTTTCCCCCTATTGTTTAAGTGTAAAGTTAGGTTCTTTTGAAATCTTTTTTTTTATAGCTATAAATTTCCATTTTAATACTTTTTTGCTGTGTCCCATAAATTTTGGTACACTGTTTTTGTTTTCATATATCTAAGTGTGTTCTAATTTCCCTTATAATTTCTTCTGTGATCCATTGGTTATTTAAGAGCGTTTTGTTTAATTTCCACAAATTTATTAATTTTCCAATTTTTTCTTCTATTTTCTTATTTATTTTTTAAACTAATTTATTTTTTTAATTTACATCCACATTAGCATAAGTGCAACAGTGATTTCAGGAGTAGATTCTTTAATGCCCCTTACCCATTTAGCCCATCCCCCTCCTCCCACAATCCCTCCAGTAACCTTCAGTTTGTTTTCTATATGTAAGTCTCTTCTGTTTTGTCCTTCTCTCTGTTGTTATATAATTTTTGCTTCCCTTCCCTACGTTCATCTGTTTGTATCTGAAAGTCCTCATATGAGTGAAGTCATGTGATATTTGTCTTTCTTGACTGACTAATTTCGCTTAACATAATACCCTGTGGTTCCATCCACATAGTTGCAAATGGCAAGATTTCATTCTTTTTGATTGCTGAATAATACTCCACTGTGTGTTTTATTTTTTAAAGATTTCTCATTCTTGAGTAATCTCCACATTTTTTAAAGATTTCTCATTCTTGAGTAATCTCCACAGCCAGTGTGGGGCTCGAACTCACAACCCTTAGATCCCTTAGAGTTGCACGCTCCACTGACTGAGCCAGATGGGAGTCCCTCAGTCAGTATGTCTTCAGATACTCTCTCTGACCCTTTCTCTGTCTTTTTTCCTTTGAGTTGTTATCTAGCGAGGAAGATAGATTTTTGGTGTTTTCTACTCTGCCATTTTCCTTTTCTCAATCCTTTCTTTGCTAAGTCTCCTAGGCTTTTGCCTTTTAAAAATTATATTCATCTTCTCAAAATAATATGTATACATAGATTTAAAAATTAGTAAGTAATATTAGTACTCACAAAAATACTGTCTCCTGGCTTAGTTCCTAAGCCTACTCCATATGTATACACTTTTTAAAAATATTTTTATTTACTTTTGAGAGAGTGTGAGTGGGGGAGGGGTAGGAGGGGACAGAGGATCCCAAGTGGGCTCTGCACTGACAGCAGTGAGCCTGATGAGAGGCTTGAAGTCACAAAGTGTGAGATCAAGACCTGAGCCAAAGTGAGATGCTCAACTGGCTGAGTCACTCAGGCACCCCTACTTTTAAGTTTTAAACTGTTGTGTTTATTTCCATGTTACTATATAAGATGATTATACCTCTATTACTTGATTTCTTACTTTATACATCATTTATATAGAAAGGCTTCCTTTTATAGACTGTAAAGTCGGCCCATTTTTCTGTCTTTACAGTATAATTGCATGTTGTTTAAATCAATATTCATTATTTATATTATTATGGCTATACATAAATGTTTACTTCTGAGCCAAATATTATATATGGTCTGATTACATCTGTTTTGTGGTGCAACTTTATTATTTGCTTGGCAATAGTAGGTGTGATTGCTTATTTTATAGAAGTTTTTTTTAATGTGTCTGGTTTCACGATGGTGGATCTCCCTGTATTGTAAGTACATGGTTTTAGGGTCTGCACTCTGTTGCGTGTATTCTCTTTGGAAGAAATGCTTCTCACCAGGATGGGAAAAGGATAGCTGTTTGGCTGTGTGGACTAGGGGAGGGAGGAGGGTACCTGGAAGTCCCACCATGAGTTACACCAGACTTAAGCCAGTCCGTGTAGTATTGTCCTCTCCCTGCCATTTATGTTTTCTCAGGACTCCAGTTTCTGAATCTTCTCAGGATTCTGGTTTTTGATTTACCTTTATTATTGGCATCTCCATTTATAGGCATTTAGATGAATTTCTTCATTTCTGCTAAGTAGGTTAAGGCTATCTGCATTCCAGCTTCTAAACTTTTGAAGGTATATCTTAACCTATTTTTTCCCTATATTCTTTCTTTTGGCCTTGGGTATTTACCATTTTTCCCCTTTACTTTTGCATCAGTGAGGTTTTACTGAGAAGTAGAAAAATAGATAACAATCCACCATGTTTAATCAGAAGTCCTTCTTATTTTTACATAGGTCTAAAATTAGAAATGTTTATGCTTAAAATTCATTAGTGATAGCTTATTTTTATCAGGTAGAAATTTAAACTTTTCAGCATGATACATAACAGCTTATAAGATTTGAATCCTGTCTACCTCTTCAGCCTCATTACTGACCCCATCCCTTTCTCTTCTATTCTTTGTTCTAAACATACTGACCTGTTTATAGTTTACTGACTGTATCAATTTCTCTGTGAATACATCTCATTTCCTTCTCTATCTGATATGTAATTGTGAGTTACCAGCGTTGGAATGATAGTTGAGGGTATAAGGTGTGGAGGAGATTCCTGGAAGGAGTAGTATAGGAGAAGAGAAGCAGTCCTAGGACTGAGCCGTGGGGAAATGTAACATTTACTGATGCTGTAAAAGAGGAACACAGGACAAAAAATCTGGGAAGAGTGATGAGGGGTCACCTGGGTGGCACAGTTGGTTGAGCATCTGACTTGGCACAGGTCATGATCTCATGGTTCATGAGTTCAAGCCCCACATTGGACTCTCTGCTGTGAGTGCAGGGCCCTCTTTGGATCCTCTGTTTTCCTCTCTCTCTCTCTCTCTCTCTCTCATTCTCTCTCTCTCTCAAAAAAAAAAACATTAAAAAATTATTTAAAAAAAGAGTGATCAGATAAGTAGAAATTTGGAGATTATGATTTCATGGGAAAAGTGTATTTTAGGAAGCAAAGAATGTATCAGATCCTAATGAGGTATTAAGTTAATTAAAGAAATAATCATTTATGTCATGTATGTCCTGGGTCACTGAGTGATGATTACAGAAAAGGAGCTTCTGTTTCTTCCAAAGTTGGAGACAAGGTCATCTAAGAGTAAAGAGAGCAATGGAAGGAGTGTTTAGACCTTTGAGGAAAATCAGAAGGGATTGACTTACTTACTCCACAGCATGTGAACAAGTTGAGTGGAGAAATGGAGTAAGGCTGCTGTTTGGGTGAAGTTGGTGATACTTAATTTACAGTTACTAGAGTCCTGTTGTGATTTTCCTCCTCCTGTGCTCAACTGCAAGGTTAAGCATGTTTATATGAAAAGTAGAACATTGGTTTTATTTAGGGTTGGAGTTTTATTGACAAGAAAATGAGGGGGGAAAAAAGAAACAAAAGAGTTGAAAATATTGGTGAAATAAGACATTATGGAATCTGTGCTGGTTAAGGGATTCAGAAGGAAATACTGTGTAGGGAAAGAAAGATTTAAGCATTTAATTGAATGACTGAATAGGCTTATAGAGCAAAGGATTTTATTAGGATGTGGTGTATTCAAAGATTAAAATGCTCTATCTTCAAAGAGCTTATATTTTGTTTACTTCTTAATTCTAGAGTCTTTTTATATTTAAATATATTTACTTAACCTGCTAATCACCGACACTTGGATTTGATGTAAATGTGTCTTCATCAGCTTGTCCTCCTGGGCCAGCTGAATTAAGGAGTAGTGGATCATGAGAGGAAAAAACAGATACTCCATATGTACAATGGAACAGAACTACAAATAGAAAATGAGATAGTTTTCATTAACATTTTCTTTTTTTTTTTCTTAATATTTTTTATTTATTTCTAGGAGAGAGAGAGAGAGAGAGAGAGAGACAGCGTGAGCAGGGAGGTCAGAGAGGGAGTCACAGACTGAAACAGGCTCCAGGCTCTGAGCTGGCAGTCAGCACAGAGTCCGACGCGGGGCTCGAACCCACGAACCGCGAGATCATGACCTAAGCGAAAGTCAGACGCTTAACTGACTAAGCCACCCAGGCGCCCCTCATTAACATTTTCAAGTGGAGGAGAAAAGGACAGTAACTCGTGGTTATCAGATGCATATTAAAAAAGAAATTAGCGGTGTGCTGGGTGGCTCAGTCAGTTAAGTGACTGACTCTTGATTCCAGCTCAGGTCATGATCTCATGGTTCCTGAGTTCAAGCCCCGCGTCAGGCTCTGTAGCTGGCAATGCGGAGCCTGCTTGTGCTTGGGTTGGGTTCTCTTTCTCCCTCCCTCTCTCTGCCCTTCCCATACTTGTACTATCTCTGCCTCTCTCAAAATAAATGAATTAAAAAAAAAAATAGCTTCAGTCCTTTGTTCTTTCTATTCCCCTGGAAAGCTTTGAAACTGGAAATAGTTAATACCTTATTTAGAAAATGAAAGAAATGATGAACTTCATCCTTCCTTAAAAGAAGGATCATATATCTTCCTGTTTTGGATTCATCAGGAGGAGAAGCATATTGAACCATCTTATACATCAAACCACAGACAATTTGTAATAGTATCACTAATTTTAAGGGTGATTCCTTCTTTTGGCTGTTTCTGGCTTTTCTGTTTGAAGCCTATTAGAATTCTTATCTAATCATTTTCAATGTTTCCAAGTCTTTATGTACCCAGGTATAGTTAACAGAAGTTGTAAAATTTAGTGGCAGGAAGTTCTACATAGTTGGTTTTAGTTTCATTGAATAAGTAGATTTTGAAATTATGTATATTTGGTTGCCTTTGAGTCTTTTGATATTGAAGACTTTGGGAAAGGAGGCTCTTAGTGTTCTGTTTACAGAGACCTATTTTTTTTTTTAACATGGTGATTATGTCACTTCCATATGTGGATGGGTATTTATAGAGTATATTTTTCATTCAAGTTAAAAAAAGAGTATTTGCTATTGTAGAAAAACATCTGGTGGAGAAACCGGACACTTTCACAGAAAAATTAATTACACAGATCATAAAAAATCTTCAGGTGAAAATTTCCAACATCCATATTCGTTATGAAGATGATGTAAGTATTTGAATAGGTGAAACTTATTTTTACATTTACGTACATATACCTTACTGTTTATTGATACCTGCTGTGTTGTGGCCAGCCACTGGGTGCTGGGAAGTGGAGGGACACAGGCCTGAAGGTGACCTGATATTTCTTCTTTGTAATCATAGTTTTAATTTGCAGTGTTTAATGCTTTGATTACATTTTGCTAAAATGTTCAAAAATTGGATAATGTAGGAAAATGTCTTTCTATATTGCAGTCACCTTGGATACTTGAGCATTATGAATTAACCAGTTATGTATTTTTAGAATATTTTTTATTTACCTCTTGGAAATTATACTGGTCTAGGACTCAGTAGAGGTAGATTTTGATTGTTTATCTCAAATAGACCCTGTGTCTCTAAAATGCATAATTATTGTCTTCTCATAGTACTATTGTGAGGTCAGTTTTTGATAAACTGGTTTTTTATAAACTGAAAAACATACAGATTTATTGTACAACACTGATACATTGATAGTTAAATTTTTAATTAGTATTAGGAAAAATACAGGAATAACAGTTCTACAAACTGGTAAAATGTTTTTGAGTGTTTGAAAAAATATTTTCCAGAAAATGAGCTTTTTCTATAATTTTGTTTAACTACTAAAATTCTGAGTAAAATTTGCTCTTTCCTCTTTAGATCAC
The DNA here is from genome assembly GCA_017311185.1 of Proteles cristata cristata. Lineage (NCBI taxonomy): Eukaryota > Metazoa > Chordata > Mammalia > Carnivora > Hyaenidae > Proteles > Proteles cristata. The sequence continues at coordinate 1,972,691 of JAESUZ010002644.1, read as the reverse complement.
AAATCGAGACAATCCACTGTCATTCGGTATTTCCCTTCAAAATCTGAGCATGCAGGTACTTTGTTTAAAAAGAAATTTAACCATATTGTGCAGTGTAGTTCATCAAGCTATAACTGTTCGTGTGTGCTAGTATCAGAAATAGATGTAGAGTTGGTACAGAAAGTGCTTAAGGTAGATTGGAATTGGGAGTGGGTAGTTTAGTGTTTCAAAAAATGCTTGATCATCAAATTTAGTTTAAAATATGAAGGCCTATTATTTGCAGAATATATCTGATACTTTTTTCCTTAAAAATCCATTTTTGTAAGTGCAAAATAAAAGTAATGTTATTTCAGAAATACTGACAAGTCACGGAAAGCATAAAGAAATCACACATTTTCTTTGTGTCATCATTCATATGGTGGCAAACATTGTTCCTAATTTTTCAAATGGAGGAATTTTTGAAGTATGGGAGCAAATAGAGGATTATGAAGCATTGACTTGCATCAAAGTTGTAGACAGTTGTGGAATTTGTCATTTGGTTTAAGTTTTAAATACTTTTAAAGAATAAGTTGTTAGGAATAAAGTTTAAAACGCGTATATTTTCTACTCTTATCCTTTTCCCAGAGATAAACATCCTAAAATTTTAAACTTTTGTACATCAGTTAAAAATGTATAACGCTGGTAGGTTTTTAAAAGTTTACATAGGGGCTCCTGAGTGGTTCAGTCGGTTAAGCATCTGACTTCGGCTCAAGTCATGATCTCGTGGTCCATGAGTTTGAGCTCCGTGTCAGGCTCTGTGCTGACAGCTCAGAGCCTGGAGCCTGATTCAGATTCTGTGTCTCCCTCTCTCTCTGCCCCTCTGCCACTCAACACTCTGTCTCTGTCTTAAAAATAATAAATGTTTAAAAAATTAAAAATTTACATAAATATTTTACATGATTTTTCAATAAATTTTCATTTTCACAGTGTTTTTAATATTTACTTGTATTGCTACATGTATTTTAATTCAGTTTAATTGCTCTGTAGTATTTCATTATATGCTTTATTTACATATACCCATTGAATTTTTATGTAAAATTTCTTCTTAAAACATGGGCTTACTACAAGCAAAATAAATAAGAAAAGCCAGATGAAAAGTTATTCAGTAAGGTTGGGTGGGGTGAACTGTCAAATGCTTCTGTTAGTTTGAAAAATAAGGATGGAGAATTACATTGGATGTTGCAGCATGGAGGTCATGGGTAACTGTGACAGCGGTTTTGACCGTCCCCTTTGGGAGACCTTGGAAACTGGTCCCCTAGCCCAGACCCATTCAATTAGGAACTCAAATGGAGGCCCAGCAGTCTAGGGTTTAGAAGGCCCTCCAGGTGATTTGATGTACACTGAAGTTTGAAAACCACTGTTGTCATCTGTTCAATTCTCTACCAGAAAATGAAAATGGTCTTTGTAGAGTAAGCATCTAAACATTGCCCTCAGTAGCTTCTCATTGCTGTTAAAGTCGGTAGTTTTATTTTAAAACAGTTTTAATCTGTTTTAATCTGACCCCTGGTAACATTGGTTTCACCTCTTTTGTTTGTGTATGTTCTCTGGCCATACTGGTCTTCTTCAGTTCCCCGAACATGTCACATACTTGGATGTTTTCCTACTCTGAATCGTACTCCCCACTAACCTTAAAATCAATAATTTTTATCCATATATCATGTATTAGTCATCACTTTCTCCATTATCCCTGAATTTGAGGCTCCTGCATTATTCTGAGAACTGTGTTTAACCACTATGGTGGCACTTACCTGTTTGTAATTGCTTGTTTACTTAGCTTTTTTAGTCAGCAGTGAGCTCTTTGAAAACAGACTTTATTGTGGTTAATATTCTGTCACTGAGTGTCTTCAAGGGCATTTTCGTGGGAAATTGGTCAAGGGTATATTAATACTTTATCACTCTGCCATTTCATATGTTATGACACTTTCACTTTTTTTTTTTTTTCAATTTTCAGACAACTGATCAATTCTGGGTTCCATGTTTACATGATGAAACTGAGAAACTCTTCCGTAAGGTAAAATAAATATCCTGTCAACCCATAGACCTGATAAGAGACTACACAAAGGCAGATGATAATATATAGATAAGGATTTATGTGAATTGCGTTTACTTAACTTGATTATATGATTTAGTTATTTGCGAGTTCTTAAAATAGCATATGTTTAAAGATCCTTTAAAGAAAATGAGATGTGTAATAAACTTGATTTATTTTTAGTTAATTCGATTGGATAACCTTTTTGCCTATTGGAACGTGAAGTCTCCGTTGTTTTACCTTAATGATTATTATGAATCATTGGTAAGTAAATCTTTGGGGGATGCGTATGTATACTTTTGTTAGTATATTTTGCATATGGTTTTGGTTTTATTCATTGCCATTTATTAACATAACTGTAGTTGGTGGCTTTTCCCCCCTAGGCAAAATCCATTAACAGCATGTACACAAATATGTGAATATATATGTTTGTACACAAACATGTATAGATACACATTTTTTGGGTATAATTGACATGTTTATACATACATATAAGCATAAACATGTATATATAAACATGTCAATTGTGTATATGTATATGTGCATATATTAAATGCACATATATAAATATATTTATATATAAACATGTCAATTATATGATATAAAATGTGTATATATATAATATTATATATGTAATTTCATGTGTGCACTGGTTCAGCATTTGTACATAATGTGAAATGATCACAATAAGACTAACATCCATTACCATACATAATTAATCTCAGAACTTTTGATGAGTACTTTTAAGATTTACTCTCTTTGGGGTGTCTAGGGGGCTCAGTCAGTGTCAGTTAAGCGTCCGACTTCAGCTCAGGTCATGATCTCACGGTTCGTGGGTTCGAGCCCTGTGTCAGGCTCTATGCTGACAACTAGCTCAGACCCTGGAGCCTGCTTCAGAGTCTCTCTATCTCTCTCTCTCTCTCACCCTCCCAAGCTCATGCTGTCTCTCTCTCTCAGAAATAAATAAAACATTTAAAAACATAAAAAAAAAAGATTTACTCTCTTTAAATTATGCGATATTTAAAATATGCAATATGAGGGATGCCTGGGTGGCTCAGTTTGTTGAACCTTTGACTTTGGATTTTGGTTTAGGTCATATTTCCCAGTTTGTGGGATGGAGCCCTGTGTCACATTCCATGCTGAGCATGGAGCCTACTTGGGATTCTTTCTCTATCCCCCTCCCTTTCTCTCTCCCGCACTGTTGTCTGCTTGCTATCTCAAAATAAATAAATGAACTTAAAAAAAATGTACAATACGGTATCATTAACTATAGTTGCCATGTTGTATATTACATACTTCCCCATAACTGACTTCTTTTCTAACTAGACACTCTTACCTTTTAACTTTGTTTACACATTTTGCCTATTTCCCATCAATCTGTGCTCTGTACCTACAAGTATGAGCATGGCTTTTTAAAAATATTTATTTATTTGTAAGTATTTCACGTATAAGATCATAGGGTATATGTCTGTCTGACTTATTTCACTTAGCATAAGGCCCTCAAGGTTCACCCATGTAGCAGATGGGTGATTCCTTCTTTTTAATGGCTGAATAATATACCACTGTGTATTTATATATATTTTCTGTATCCATTCTTCTATCAATAGGCATGTAGGTTGTTTCTGTATCTTGAGTATATAATTAATGCTTCAGTGAACATGGTAGTGTATGCATCTTTTCTAGCTCATGTTTTTCTTTTCTTTGGATAAATATTCAGAATAGGAATTGCTAGTCTATGGCCATGCCACCTTTAACGTGCCTGATCTCATCTTATCTCAGAAGCTAAGCAGGATTGGGCCTGGTTAGTACTTGGATGGGAGAATAGGAATTGGTGGATCATATGGTAGTTCTCCTTTTAATTTTTTGAAGACCCTCCATACCGTTTTTTATAGGGGTTGCATCAGTTTATATTTCTACCCACAGTGCATAAGAGTTTGCGTTTCTCCACATCCTTGCCCACACGTGTTATTTCTTTTTTGATAATAATCATTTTAGGTTATCTGGGTTGCTCTGTTGGTTAAGTGTCTGACTCTTGATCTCAACATTGTGCGTTCAAGCCTGGTGTTGGTCTCCATGCTGGGCTTGGAGCCTATTTTAGAAGAAAGATAATAACAATTCTAAAAGGTGTTAGTTGCTTTTGATTTGCATTCCCCTCGATGATTAGTGGTGTTGAATACCTTTTCATGTTCCTGTTGGCCATCTGTGTGTCTGGAAAATGTCTTTTCATTTCCTCTGCCCATTTTTTAATGGGATTGTTTTTCTGAAATTGGGTTATAGGAGTTCTTTATATATTTTGAATATTGACCCCTCATCCGATAAGTGATTTGCAAATATTTTCTCCTATTCAGTAGGTTGCCTGTTCATTATGTTGATGGCTTCCTTTGCTGTGCAAAATCTTTTTAGTTTGATGTAGTTCCACTTTTTTTTTTTTTTTTTCCTTGTGTTTACTTTCAGTGTCCGGTCCAAAATGTCATTGCCAAGACCAGTGTCAGGGCATTTACTGCCTGTGTTTTCTTTTAGAATATTTATGGCCTCAAGTCTTTTATGTTCAGGTCTTTAATCTATTTTGAGTTAATTTTGTATAAAGTAGTGGTCCATTTTCATTCTTTTGCATGTGGCAGTCCAGTTTTCTGAACACCACATTTTGAAGAGACTCTCCTTTCCCCAGTGTACGTTTTTGGCTTCTTTGTGGTAAATTAATTAACCATTTATATGTATGGATATATTTCTGGGCTCTTTATTCTGTGCCATTGATCTGTGTGTCTGTTTTTATCCCAATACCATACTGTTTTGATTACCGTAGTTTTGAATATAATTTGAAATCAAGACTTCTGGTATCTCCAGGTTCTCTGTCAAGATTCCTTTGGTTTTGGGGCGCCTGGGTGGCTTAGTCGGTTAAGCGTCCGACTTTTGCTTGGGTCATGATCTCACGGTTCGTGGGTTCAACCCCTGCGTCGGGCTCTGTGCTGACTGCCAGCTCAGAGCCTGGAGCCTGTTTCAGTCTGTGACTCCCTCTCTCTCTGACCCTCCCCTGCTCACGCTGTCTCTCTCTCTCTCTCTCTCCTAGAAATAAATTAAAAAAAAAAAAAGATTCCTTTGGTTTTTGTGGTCTCTCATGGTTCCTTCCATACATATATTAGTATTGTTCTATTTCTGTGAATAATGTTGTTGGAAATTTGGCAGGGATTTCATTGAATTTGTTGATTGTTTTGGCTAGTATGGACTTTTTAACAATATATCTTGAAATATGGAGCATGGAATATGGTTGGGTCCCCCCCCCTTTTTTTTTTTTAACATCTTTAGTTTCTGTCTTCAGTGTCTTACAATTTTTGGTGTACAAGTCTTTTTGCCTCAATGGTTTAAATTTATTCCTATGTATTTAATTCCTTTTGATGTAATTGTAAATTGAGTTTTCTTAATTGCTCTTCTACTTCATTATCAGTGTATAGAAATGCATTAGATTTCTGTATATTAATTTTGTATCCTACAATTTTACTTTATTAGATTTAACAGTTTTTGGTAGAGTATGTAAGGTTTTCTATATAGAATGTTAAAGCATCTACAAATGGTGATAGTTTTATTTCTTCCTTTCTAATTTGGATGCCTTTTATTCTTTTTCTTGCCTAATTGCTCTGGCTAGGACTTCTGATACTATGCTGAATAAAAGTGGCAAGAGTAGTGGGCATCTTTGTCTTGTTCCTAATCTTAGAGGAAAGGCTGTCAGTTTTTAACTGTTGAGCACATGATGTTAGCTGTGGGACTGTCATATATGTCCTTTCTTATGTTGAGGTATATTTCCTTTATGCCCACTTTCTTGAGATTCTTTATCATAAATGGATGTTGAATTTTGCCAACTTCCATAAATGTACCTGTACACAAATATGTAAATACACACACATATGTTTAAATAGTTCCTAGATCATTCTTTAATAGCAGTAGGTTAATAGGATGTTGTATAACCAGTTTAATATTTTCCATAGCTAAGTCCTCAGAAGTTTGATTTATTTTTTAAATTGCTTTTAAATATTTTTTTTGCATATAATAGGATTTGGTAAAATAAAGATATATTGGCATCAATATAAATAAAAGCAGTTTGTCTTTTAATAGGACAGCTTGAAGAATGGCATTGTCCGTGAAAATATTGTTCCAAAAGGTTATGATTTTGGTAAGTACTTTTTGTAAGATAAGTACAATTAAAGTAACTGGTAAGAATTTTAATGGACATTGTTAATGTCACTGTGATGTTCCATGTTAATTTTCTCATATAATCCAAAGTGTTTATAATACATATTCACAAATAAAACAGTTATCAGTTCTGTGTCATTCATTGTTGGGGAATTTTTTGCTATATTTCAAAACTACAGGAAAGAAAAATGTCCTGAGTGAGGATATAATAAATGTGATAAATCTCTAAGGATTATTTTTCTTCATATTTTTATCTGGTTCCAAATTTTCTGAAATGAACATGTTGTACTTTTATAATCAGAAACGAGTAACTAAAATTTCAAGTTGAAAGGAGTAGTATTTCTTGTACTCTGTAGGCACTCAGTAAATACTGATTGGTGGGTGGATAACTTTTTTATTAGCTTTGGTTGTCTGATGTCTTCAATCAGTGATTCTTTTCTGTATTCTACCTTCATGATTATACTTTATTAATTTCCTAAAGTTGAATCTTGTTTTCACTCTTAAAACTATCCATTTCATAGTTTTGGCTTCGTTTTCTAGATTATTTTCATCAAAGGAAACATTAAGAACAGATGAGATTGCCTGTCATGTGTGTTGATGATTCTCCTCTCTGTCACTTAGGTTTGACTTATTTCCCTTTTGCCTGCTGTCATTTCCTGCTGCTTTAGTCAGGACCTGGTGAGAGAGAAACTGCACAGTAATTTGAGCAGGGGAAGTTTAATATAAAAAATTACTGTAACCGGGGATTGGAGTACCAAAGAATTGGCTAATGAAAAGTAGAGAGAACTCTAAAGAATATAGGAAGAGTAGAAGGCATTGTCCCTACCCTAGGACTAAGATGGAGTTCCCCATGAATAGGGTCTGCCTGTCTCAGCGCTGAGGTCTCTGTGACCAGGGCTCACTGATTGCCAGGAAAGTCTCTGTGGTGCCATGCCACCAAACTTGTTGGAAATTCACCCTTTGAATCTTGATAGATTGTCATAAAAGGTTTTCCTGTGGGAGGCACTTCACTACAGAACTGCGTTAGGGCGTTGGAAAAACTTGCTGGCTGCTGCTAGTTGTCCTGCCCCTCAGGAGGCTGGGGCTGAAGAATTTGTCACACTCTAGGAGCTGCTGTCACCTTGTAGGAGCTGGACCCTGGAGCCGGCTTCTGTAGCAGCCACTTGGTGGGAGCTGCGTGCTGGAAAAGCATGGCAGTGCAGGGGTCTGTGTAATGAGCACATTAGAACCAGGAAACATAACTGCTCCTGCAGTATCTCTCCAGTGCCCTCTCCTGGTAAAGATTAATATTATGCTAGCTGGCAAGGGAAAAAATATTTAAAGGGCCAAGTCTAGTTTTTAGAGTAGGCAACGAAGTATGAAATAGGAGTTCACAGACAGTAAATTGATAATTGGCATACCTGCTCGAGAGAAGGACTGAAAGCTTTTTTTGGTTTTTTATTTAATGGGTGAGACAACAGCTTATTTACAAGTTGAGATGAGAATCATCTATAGAACATGAAAAATAAGCAAGATAGAGAAGGGATAATTTTTCTATATGGGTAAAAGGGGATAGGATCTCATGCACAAGTGGAGTGCTTTTCCACAGAGAACAGGATTAGTCCTCTTATAAGACTGATTTCAGGCATAAGAGAGAAGTCTTGATATGGGGTGGACAGCAGAGAGGGTGATAAGAGTTTATGGAATTTCGTTCATGAGCTCTTATTTTTAATATCTGAGGTGTTGGGAGGTTTTTGAAGGGAACAGAGGCTATGAAAGTCATGTAGGTTAATGGGAGAGAGAACTGACTAGAACCGTGTTCTCCAAGTGTGGTTCAGACTAGCAGCATCAGTATTACTTGGAAACTTGGTAGAAATGTAAATCTTAGAGTCTATCCCAGACATAATGAGTCAGGACCTCTGAGAGTGAACCTTGGCAATCTATGTTTTCACAGGCTTTCCTGGTGATTTTGATGAATAACAAATTTTGACAGCCACTGAGCTATAGTAGGGGTTGGGCAATTTTTTTTTTCTAAAGGCCATGTAGTAAATTAAGTATTTTTCAGTTTGAAGGTCATGTATATAGAGCCTCTGTTGCATATTTTTCCTTTTTTCCTTTAAGCCACCACGTAAAGGTGTAACAGTCATTCTGGTTCACTGGTTGTACAAAAACATGCTGTGGTATGGATTTGGCCTATCGTTGACTAAATGTTGCATGATTTCTCAACAACATTGAGGAACTGTGGGATTTATGACCTTAAAGTGAGGCCAATCCATGTAATAAAGTAAGGGGGTAGGAGTCCAACATTCTGAGAGGCTTTGGTTTTGGAAGAGCATTTGTATGTGAAAATCACTTGGAAATTAGAGTTGCCAGGAGCTAAAATCAGAGCTAGGCAGGAGAGATTATAACCTAGGGATGTTAGAGATTGCAGCCAAGGAGGGTATGGGAGTTGTGTAGTCTTCTATGTAACATAAGAAAGCTGGGGGATGCACAGCAAAGGAAACAACCCACAAAACTAATAGGCAACCAACGGAATGGGAAAAGATAGTTGCAAATAACATATCAGAAAAGGGTTAATATCCAAAATCTATAAGGAACTCACCAAACTCCAAACCCAAAAAACAAACAACCCAATGACGAAATGGGCAGAAGATATGAACAGACACTTCTCCAAAGAGGACATCCAGATGGCCAACAGACACATGAAGTGATGCTCAGCATCCTTCCTCATCAGGGAAATACAAATCAAAACCACACTGAGATACCACCTCACGCCAGTCAGAGTGGCTAAAATGAGCCAATCAGAGGACTATAGATGCTGGTGAGGATGTGGAGAAACGGGCACCCTCCTACACTGTTGGTGGGAATGTAAACTGGTACAGCCCCTCTGGAAAACAGTGTGGAGGTTCCTCAGGAAACTAACAATAGAACTCCTGTATGACCCAGCAGTAGCACTGCTAGGAATTTACCCAAGGGATACAGAAATGCTGAGGCATAGGGGCACATGTACCCCAATGTTCATAGCAGCACTCTCCACAATAGCTAAAACATGGAAAGAACCTAAGTGTCCGTCAACGGACAAATGGATCAAGAAGATGTGGTTTATCTATACCATGGAATACTACATGGCAATGAGAAACAATGAAATCTGGCCATGTGTAGCAACATGGATGGACCTTGAGGGTGTTATGCTGATTGAAATAAGTCAGGCAGAGAAGGACAAATACCATATGTTTGCACGTATAAGAGGATTAGGAGGAACTTAGGAACAAGAGGAAGAAAGGGGGAAATGGTGTGGGAAAGGGAGAGAGGCAAACCATGAGAGACTCTTGAATGCTGAGAATAAACTGAGGACTGATGGGTGTGGGTGGGGAGGGGGGATGGGCATGGAGGAGGACACTTGTGGGGATGAGCACTGGGTGTTATGTGGAAACCAATTTGACAAACTATTTGGGGGAAAAAAAAGCTGGGGGAGAATAATAATTTTATTTTTCAAGTAGTGGTAAAATTGCCTTATACGTAGACTTATTAAGTCTTCTTTTAGTATATTGATTCATATGTATATGCACATACATAAATGTGTATATATATACACACATACGAAATTGTTCATATTTTTCACTGTGTAGTATTCTGTTGTATGTATTGTATGATTAATTTAACCAGTCTCTGGAATATCTTCTGGTTCTATTAAGTTCAATATATATATATATAATTGAGGGTAATATGTTGAGTACATTTGAATGCTCAGTGTGAAAAAATTAAGTGCTTTGCCTTGGGATGATTAAAACAAGACGAATGTACTGTTTTTATATAGATTAGCTGATAATTTAATAGTTGATCTCTCTATACATTCAGCTATAACTGGCCTCCCTTTGCAAGAATATTCCTATCCTTTTTTGGTACTAAATGTATAACGTTTAGTTTAATCTGTCTTAGATTATGGGTTGAACCAAGAAGGTTATCCTGGGTAAATCTCCTTTTACAAGTTAAAAGGAGACAGATGGATATATAGAAACTGACCAGAAATTCAAAAATTATGGTTTGATAATAGAACTCAGTGGTGAAATAAAGTCTATTCCCCCTTAGCATTTTGAATGTAATTGTTTTAAACTGTGTATTTTTGTTAACATTTTTTTTACACTACTTTTGAATTTTAGAGAGTATTTCTGTTTTTAAGGGTTATGTTGGTGTTTTGAGGGGAGGTTTACTTAGTCTTTGTTTACTTAAAGAATAAAATATGAATTATAATTACGAATAAAATAAAAGAATCTTCTCTGTTGATTGACAGTTTATCTGACCAAATTATAGCAGTATGGCAATCTGGGAAAGTAGGAAGAGTATAAGAAATGAAAATTAACATTTTCAACTCCATCTCTTCAGGACTTTGAGACTCTTGAAATATAACTCAATTTAAATTTTTAAAATTTGCATTATTTTTCAGTGTTTCGCCCCATATCTGCTAATGCCAAACTTCAGATGAATCGGCGATCGGATTTTGACTTTTCTGCTCCCAAGATAAACCTGGAAGTTGAGTTACATGAGATAGCAATTGAATTTAATAAACCGCAGGTGATTTGTTTTAAATGAAAATTTGAATTGAGCTATAATTTGATAAAAAGTAGAACTAAGATATTTTTAATGGTTTTCAGAACTAAGGTTTTTAAATGTATTTGAGAAATGCACAGAGTTTTATGGTAACATTTACCTTTTTCAACAGTTGAACACAAAATCTGGAACCTCAAACGGACTTAATATTTTTCATTCTTTAGTATTTCAGCATTATGGAGCTTCTTGAGTCAGTTGATATGATGACACAGAATCTACCCTACAGGAAGTTCAAACCTGATGTGCCTCTTCACTATCATGCCAGAGAATGGTAAAATGGCTTAATTTTTAAAAATTGAGATATAATTTGACATACTACATTAGTTTCAGGTTTATAACCTAATGATTCGATATTTGTATGTGTTGTGAACTGATCACCACAGTAAGTCTAGTTAACCTCCATCACCAAATACAATGACAAAAGTTTTCCTTTAGAGTTTTTATGATCTTCGTAACTTTCAAATATACAGTATAGTATTAACTATTATCACCATGCTGTACATTATATCCTCATGACTTATTTTATAACTGGAAGTTTGGACCTTTTAATCCCCTTCACCCATTTTAACCACTGCCTATGCCTCACCTCTGTCATCTACCAATCTGTACTCTGTTTATGAGCTCAGTTTTTTTTTGTTTTTTGAGATACCATATGTAAGTGAGATCATATGGTGTTTATCGTTCTTGGTCTGATTTCACTTAGCATAATGTCTTCAGGGTTCATCTGTATTGTCACAAGTAGCAAGATTTCATTCCTTTTTATGACCAAATAATATTCCAGTCATGGAATGACTACACACACACACACACACGCACACACACGCACGCACGCACACATACACATACAGATACACACTGCATTTTCTTTATCCATTAGTTCATTGATGGACAGTTAGGTTTTTTCCGTATCTTGACTATTGTTAATAATGCCACAGTGAATATTGGGGGTACATACATATATGTTTTTGTGCTTGTGTTTTCATTTTCATCAGATAAATACCTAGAAGGTGAATTGGTTGATCTAATCCTTTTAAATTTATAATATATAGTATAAAGTGAATTTACTGACTTTGAGAATAACTTTTTAAGATACTCTTTAAGGACAGATACAAACTGTTGTTTGATTTATGACTTTTGCTTATTATGTTAAGTTGATTGAAGGGATTCCAAGAAAATTTTAAAAGGGGACACTAGAATACCATTCATTAACTGTAGTTTTGGGATTATTAAAAACTATATTCTAGTTTGTGTCTAGCAATACCTTTTTAAAAAAAAAATCCAAACTTTTCATATTAGAGACTTCAAGCTATATAATTAAATTTGAAAGTTAGGTTATGTGTATCTATGAAGAGTAGCCCCTTTTTGAATTCCAAAGCCTTGGGGCTCATGCGTGGCTCAGTTGGTTAAGCATCTAATTTCAGTGCAGGTCATAATTGTACCATTCATGAGTTTAAACCCTGCATTGGACTCTGTGCTGATAGCTGGGAGCCTGGAGCCTGCTTCAGGTTCTGTGTCTCCCTCTCTCTCTCTCCCCCACTCTCTCTCTGTCTCTCAAAAAATAAACATTAAAAAATTGGTTTTTTTTTGTTTTTTTGTTTTTTTGTTTTTTTTAAATGTTTTTTATTTATTTCTAGGAGAGAGAGAGACAGTGTGAACAGGGGAGGGTCAGAGAGAGAGGGAGTCACAGACTGAAACAGGCTCCAGGCTCCGAGCTGGCAGTCAGCACAGAGCCCGACGCGGGGCTCGAACCCACGAACCGTGAGATCATGACCCAAGCGAAAGTCAGACGCTTAACCGACTAAGCCACCCAGGCGCCCCAAAAAATTGTTTCTAATTTAAAAGTCTTAACTGTTATTAAGCTCTTGCTGTTTCTAGAAGTTGCAAATACTTTTCAGTTGACTTTTAATTACTATTCTTTGCCAAGTAATATTTCCATAGTTTCCCTGTAAAGCTATCTTTTTTGTAACAAAATTCAGTGATTTGGCTTATTTCCACTTAGGAAAGAGATAAGTTTTATAATGTAGTCTTAATACATATAGGGCTGGGAAAAATCAGATACTCAGGACACCATTTTAATAGTCTTTGTACTATATCGTTAGATATGTTGTTTTGGAGTAGAAGTAACTTTATTTCCTACTGTTGGTTTGAGGTTGTTAAGTGTACGGTTTTGGTTTTTTTGTTTTTTGTTTTCTATAGGTGGAGTTATGCTATACATGGTATTCTGGAAGTAAATGTCTGCCCCCGGTTACGGATGTGGTCATGGAAGTATATTAGAGAACACAGGCAAAAAATGAAGCAGTATAAAGAACTTTATAAAAAAAAGATAACAACTAAGAAGCCAACTGGTGAACTACTTATCTCTTTGCAGGTTAGTATTTAAAAAAAGTTGTTGAATATTTTGTACTACATAACTCCTCCATCTTTGGTGACTAACACTTCCTACTTATTTCAGTTTTGACTAACTCTTTCTCTTTTACTTAGACTTTCGTACTCCTATGAGCTCAGGTGATACTCTCCTGTGAGCTGTTGGAATTAGAGATTACTCTCAATCTGGGGAGATTTGGGTTCATGCAGATAGTAATTTGAAGCCTCACACTATGACATTTTTAACCTCAAAAGCCTAAAAAAAAATTTGCTACATGGATTCCAATCTTCTTTGTGTTGATTTCAAAGCCTTACGTTATCTGTCACCATTCCATTTCTCTGTGTTACAAATGATGGTGTTAATTAAATAAATTTGTCTTTTATACATACTATGCTTACGTTTGTAGCCAAGTCCATCTCCTTTACTCATCTCTTTGCCCCACTTTTATTCATTCCTCAAACTCTACTTAAGTCCCATCTCTTGTGTGAACTTTCCTAAACTTTCTACCCATACAGAGCCTCCTTTGTCTTAATTTTTGTGGCATTTCTATTCTTTACTAGCAACTTTACAGTTCATTATCTGTCTTGAGAACTTCCTAAATACTAGTCTTTTAACATTATAGTATATTCTAGAAGGAATTGTTTTATAGATAAAGTTCAGTTTAGGGAGACAGCCTCTTGAAATTACTGTAACCGTTCTGAATCTAGACCAGCTTCCAGTTAGGAGCTCCCTGAAGATTGAGCTTTATTTTTATTTCGAGGTAGGAGACTTTCTGCAGTCCTCGACTATTAGGAATGCTTGGGTTTAGAGGCCTTTTGGAAAGGTGGTTACACATTTCCTTACTTATTTATTTTGGATATTAACCTGAATCCTACAAATCTGCTGGATAGTAGAATCCTGAGTGAAGTTGTTTTCTAGATAAAGTAGGTCATGTTTGTTTCTCCTAGGGGGGAAAAAGAGATTTTAGAATGACATTCTTAAAATTGATCATGGAAATAATTTATTGATATGATGAAAGACTTATCTCTGTTTATTTCAGTAGCCATAGAAACTTTGGAATATGTAGAATTTCAAAATAAGTTTTAAATGTATCTAGATCTACTTGGTATATATTAAAGATGACACACCAACTGTGCATATAATATGAAGGATTTATAATTTTTAGTTGAAGGTAACATTACTGTGTTTACACTTATAGTTAAAACCCAAAAATCATTTTAAGCAATGCCTGTATCGTGTGTTTTAGTATGTGTCTGTAAATCATGCAGAGTTGTAACAACTGTATGCATAGCGTATGATTTCTTTGTTAAGAGGTTATTCGATCATTACCGTTTCCAAGCTGACGTGTATATATATAAGCACTGCTTCTCAGAATTTAACAGGGATATTATGTTGATGGATGATCTATTTTCTGCTTCCCATTATGTCTTTGCTTCAGTGCAGCAATTTGATAGATTATATATTGCAGTTTTATAATTTTTATAATCTTTAGGTATATAAAGTTATTTCAAACACACTTTTGTTTATACTTTTAGGAGTTGGAAAAGACCTTGGATGTGTTTAATATAACTATATCAAGACAACAGGCAGAAGTTGAGGTAATTCCAGATTATCTTTCAATAAGTAAATCTAGATTCCATGTAGATTTGACAGATGTAGTCATATCATTAGTGTTGCACTGTAATACACTGTTTCCTGAAAGGGGTTGAAATTTGTTTCCTGTAGTACAGTATAAGAAAAATTGACTTAATGTTTTGCCCCATCCATTTAAATTAGGTCCTGTGGGAAAACATTCTTGCTAAATAATTTGGCTTATCAAACACTCAGTTCATATGAAGGTAAAAATCCAATTTTGGAGGGAGTGGTGTAATCACCATGACTTGTAACAGTAGGGCTGACCGTACCTGGTATCCTAAATTCTCATCTTTGGCTAATGTTGCAGTTACTGTGTTGTGTTGTCAGTTTGTATAATGTTTACATTTGTTCACTACAGTAGTTAAGTGTTTTAAATGTCATTTTTCTATTTCTTTAGATTGCTAAATAAGGACAATTTGTCATTTATTTGAAAATGTATTCATTTTAGGTAAAGAAAGCTGGATACAGGATTTACAGAGAAGGAGCAAAAGATGCAGAGGATAACAAAGGATGGTTTAGCTGGCTGTGGACTTGGTCAGAACCAAAAAGTAAAGAACAGCCGGATGTGAAGCCTGGAAGTAGGTCCATTTCATTTTATAGTAGCGCAATTAATTATCAAGTTAATTTAGTGCAGCCAATCATCAGTTGTGAAAATAAAGTTTTGCAGAAAATTTCCTAAGGAAAATCAACATGTGCATATATATCATATGTAATTTAACCTTATTATCAATAAAACTATTATAACATTGCAAATAACATATGTCAAATAAAAAAATTTTTATCTTAATGTTTATAGAAGAACTTTATGCTCAGGATTTAGTAAATGCATATAGATAATAATAAGTAAAAATTTGCAAAGGGTGTAAGGCATTATACATTTTTATTAAAATTGTTTCTCGGAAAGGTTTTTGTTTCCTTACTAAATATTTAAGATCATAGCTTTGGAGATTTAGGGGCTTAAGTTTATATCCTGGATCTATCACTTATTAGCAGTGTAGCCCAGACAGACTATTAAAACTCTTTGAACCTCAATTTCATCATCTGTAAAATGGGAAGATCATGATATTAATACTACCTACTTTGTATGCCAGGTATGTTACTTAGCACAATGTCATCAAGTCTGTAATATTGTGAGACATTTTGTGAACTTGCTTAATACAAATACTTAGAAATTTATATTGCTAAATTTATACATTTAGCCATTTATATTTTTGGAGACTAATCCTTTTAAAATTGCCAATGTCATCCTGACATTCAGTGATTATAATTTTTTTTTTTTTTTTTAAATGAAAAGGCACGTGAGTGTCTTAATCAGTTAATCATCCAGCTTCGGCTCAGGTCATGATCTCACAGTTTAGGAGTTTGAGCCCCATGTCAAGCTCTGTGCTGACAGCTCTGAACCTGGAGCCTGCTTTAGATTATGTCTCCTGCTCTCTGCCCCTCCCCCACTTGTACTCTGTCTCTTGTGGTCTCAAAAAATTTTCTTAACAGTATAAAAAGAATTAAGTTTGCATTTCATTGGTTAAAGGCAACTAAATTACGGGTTAGTTTTATCTTACCGGTTAAGAATGCAAAATACTTCTTTATGATTTATAGTTCTTGAAGAAATGTTGACACCTGAAGAAAAAGTTTTACTCTATGAAGCAATTGGCTACAGTGAAACAGCAGTTGATCCAACCTTGCCTAAAACAGTAAGATGTTTTAAGATGTTTTCTTGCCTTATACTTAGAATTTAATGATAGATAGGCCTGTTTTTAATCCTTTGAGAAATAGATATTACTGACTTATTTTGATATTTGGTCTGTAAGTATTTTAATTTCCAAGGTAAGGATAAAAATTGCCCCTACTTTTTTATGTTAATGTGGTGATTATTTAATATATAAAGGGTTGTTTTAAAAGTATTTTTTGATTATTGGAAAGAATAAAGTATATGAACGAGAGTAGTTTTTGTATTTACATATATATGTTTTCTTCTCCTTTTATTCCTCTGAATATACTCTAGTTTGAAGCCATGAAGTTGTTTGTTCACTTGAAAAGTATGTCTATTGTTCTAAGAGAAAAGCGAGAAACACCTGAACTGTTAGATATTGTAGTGGAAGAATTTAGCACTGTGATTGTGCAAAGACCAGGAGCACAAGCAATTAAGTAAGTATTTTTCTTTTACTTATAAGAAAAAAACTCACAGTCTAACAGTATTTTTAAAGACTACTGTGGTTTAATATATGCTTATGTGTTTTTAGGAACTTGTATTTTAGAATTATTGAAATAACACCTGGTCAGTAAGAACTCTATTCTGAGGGAAAGTAGAGGGACACTGAAGAATAATACCCAAGTGTCAGCAGTCACACAATACAAAAAGAAACTACATCAACCATTTGGTTTTTATCTGGATAGCTCTTTATTTTACTTTTGTTTTTAAAAATAGTTTTATTGAGATATAATTAACATAACATACAATTCACCCATTTAAAGTGTACAACTCATTTGGTATCTTTTATGAAATTCATATTGGTATATTTACAGAGTTGTGCAACAGTTACCGTAATCTTTATTCCAGTATATTTTAACACCGTAAAAAAAAAATTCCTACACCCAATTAGCAGTCATTCCACATTCTCCCTTTTCTCCAGTGTAAAGCAACATGTAATTTCTGATTATAAGAATGTGTCTGTTGGAGGTATTTCAAATGAATGGAATCATAACATGGCCTTTTCTTTCCAGCTCCTTTCACTTAGCATACTTTCAAGGTTGATCTCTGGTATAGCATGAATTAGTAGGGTTGTTTTTTCTGTTGCTCAATAATATTCCATTGTATGGATATACCACATTTTGTTTGCCTGTTCGTCAGAAGATGAATATTTGGTTTCTACTTTTTGGCTACTATGAATAATGTTGCCAGGAATATTTACTGGCAATATTTTATATGGACAATAAGTTTTAAATTTTCTTAAGTGGAAATTAGGAGCAGAATTGTTTCCTGATATGGTAACTAAATTATCTAAATTTTTAAGGAATTGCCAGACTGTTTTCCAAAGAAGTTGTACCATTTTACGTTTCTATCACTAGTGTACTGAAGTTTCTAATTAATCTACATCCTTGCCAGCACTTTGTTGGTGGAATTTTCAAGAGTTCTTTATGTATTACTGAAAAAAATAAGTAATAAACTTTTAGAGTAAAAGTTTTTCAGTTATTTTCTCTTGTTTATTCATATTTTTGATGGTATTCTTTGGATATTTTTGGTTTTGATGAAGTCCAGTTTATTTTTTATTCTGTTGCATTAAAGACTCCAGAAGTCTTCACATAGCTCAAGGACACAAAGATATATTCCTTTATTTTCTTGTGAGAATTATATACTTTAATCTGTTAAATTGGGTTTATGATCCATTTTGAATTAACATTTGTATATGGCTTGAGATTGGGGTCCAACTTCATTCTCTTCACTCATTTGTCCCAGCAATATGTATTGGAAAAACTTATTTCCTATGGAATGGTCTTGGTATCTTCATCAAAACGAGTTTACCAGAAATGTAAGATTTTATTCCCATTCATCTATATGATTAATCTTCTGCCAGGAGTAACTGTGTTGATTAGTATGGCTATGTAGGAAAATTTGAAATCAGAAAGTTTACCCTCCGGTTTTGTTTTCTTTTTCAAGATTGTCTTAGCTCTTCTGATTTTCTTGAATTTCTTTGTATCTTTTAAGATCATCTTGTCCATTTCTGCCAAAAACTTTCAGGTTAGATTTAATGATTGTGTTGAATTTGTACATCAGTTTTAGGTATTGACATTTAAACAGTATTGTCTTAGAGCCCATGAACACTGGACATCTTTCCATTTATTTAGATCTTCATTAATTTCAACAGTGTTTTAGACTTTTCAGAGTACAAGTTTTATACCTTTTTTATTAAGCATATTCTCATGTATTTTATTTTTGATGCTGTATGGGAGGAAAGAGTTTTCCTCAACCCTTTTTGGGTATCTTGCTATGTCTGAAAACTAAATCTGACAAAGACTAACAAGAGAGAAATATGCAGCTTTATTTAATGTAAGTTTTACATTGACACGAGAGGTCTCCTATGGAAATGAAGATCCAAAGAACCAGTTACATTAGACCTTGTTAGCTTTGATAAAGAGTGGATAGTTGTGAAGGACTTAAGGTCAGGGAGTAAGGTAAGTATATTAGACCGGGAGAAACTCAACAAGCCCTGTTTATTAGGATTCTTCTCAGTTTACCTTTGTCCCTAAAGGTGAAGATTCAGCTTTCTTCTGGGTTTAGGGAGGGCACCTGTTATGTGAGGGTTTGAGGGAAGCAGGGTGAGGGAATATCAGAGTGCCCTCCCTACTTCTGCTGGTTCTCAAACTCCTTCAAGTTGGAATATTCACTATGTCAAGGTGAGATATTTTGGGATAGTGTGTCCTAAACCCCATCAGTGCTATTACAGGGGCATCATGTTCTTAATTTCACTTTTGGATTGTTTACTACAGTGTGTAGAAAAAGAGTTGATTTTTGTACGTTGATCCAAAACCTTGTATATAGCCTGTAACCTTGATAAACTTGTTTATTAGTTTGAATAGTTTTTAGTGAATTCCTTAGGATTTTCTGCATATAAGAGCATTGCATCTGCAAATAGAGATAGTTTTATATCTGTATTTCCAATGTGGATACCTTTTCTTTAATTTCTTTCTTGCCATTGTTTGAACCTTCAGTGCCATGTTGAAAAGAAGTGGTCAGAAAGGGAATCCTTTTCTAGTTCTTTATTTTAAGAAGTGCTCAATCTTTTAAAAATGATGTTAAGTGTGGGTTTTTCATAGATACTTTTATCAGGTTTGAGAAACTTCCTTCTATTCCTAGTTTGTTGAGTTTTATTTTGTTTGGTCCGGAAGGTGGTTAGATAGTGTCAAATGCGTTTTCTATGTCTACTGAGATGATTGTGGAGTTTTTGTTCTTTACTCTTTTGATTAATGATTTATTACCTTAAATAATTTTCAGATGTTAAAATAATCATGTATTCTTTTGGGCATATGTATAACCTTTTTTACATACAGCTGGATTTGGTTTGCTGGTGAGGATTTTTATGTCTGTGTTCATAAGAGAATATGTTTATAGTTTTCTTGTGATGGCTTTGTCATTTTGTATGACGATAATACTGTCTTTATATAATAAGTTAGGAAATGTTCCCTCATCTTTGGAATCATTTGTAAAGAATTGGCATTGATTCTTCATTGAATGTTTGCTGGTAAAATCACCAGTAATGTCATTGGGGCCTTACTTTTTCTTTGTGGGAAGTTTTTAATGCTTAACTTAATCTAATCTTGTTTTTAGGTCTACTTAGATACTGTTTTTATGTTTTCAGTCCGTTTCAGTAGTTTGTTTCTTTTTAGGAATTTGCTCATTTAATGTAAGCTATCTAATTTGTGGGCATGTGGTTGGTTGCAGTAACACCATGTAACAATCCCTTTTTCTTTCTGTGAAACCTCATGTCTTTTTATTCTTCTAAAATTTTTTTGAGTCTTCGTTCTTCTTTCTTAAGGTAAATTTTGTTGATCCATAAAAAAGCTTTGTTTTTTTCCAATACTTGCCTATTCTCTATTTCTATAACTTGTCTATCCTCTTACCTTTATATTTTCTTTATTCTGCTTGGTTTAGGCTTAGGTTACTTTTTCATGTATCATTCATTAACTGGTAGGTTAGTGATTTCAGGATTTTTTTTTTTTTTAGTAACATTTGCATTCAATACTTCAGTAATTTTATTTTATTAACTTTTCCTTATAGAAGTCAAATTGACATAAAATCATCCCCCAAAGAACAATTCAATGGGATTTAATATATTCATAATGTTGAATAATCACCACCCCTATCTGGTCACTATATCTCCACAGAGGGAAACCCCATACTCATTTTAGTGGTTGCTCTAGAGTTTTCAGTATACGTTTCTAATGATCCAAGTCTGGTTTCAAATAACACCATAGTATTTCATGGGTAGTGTGAATACTTTATAAGAACAAAAATATCTTTATTCCTTCTAGCCCCTTGTATCATTGTTGTTATTCATTTCACTTGTTACATGAGCATGCGTGACCCTATACATATATACACACACACATAAGATACATGTAAGCATACAAAACCAAGTTATTATTATTTAGAACATACTAATTTGTTAGATCAATAAAGTAAGTAACATAAAAGTTTTTATTCTACCTTTCTTTTTCCTTCTTTAGTACTTTTAGTTTATGTAGATCTGAGTTTCTCACGTTTTTTTCTTTCTTCCTAAATAACTTCTAAATATTTCTCAAAAGGCAAGTCTAGTTGCTAGAGTTTTCCTCCATTTTCATTTTAGAAAGTTTTTATTTTCACTGTTGAAGGAGAAAATAAGTTTGTGATTTTTTTTTTCTCTTAACACTTCAAATTTTTTCACTGTATATTTTTTTGCTTATCTGTTTTCTGAGAAAGCAGATAAAATTCCTAGCTTTGTTCCTCTCTGTATAAGGTGTTTCTTTTTCTTTGGTTTCTTTCAGGGTGGTTTCTTCCAGGGTGATTTTTTTGTTTTGAAAATATGTCTAGGGGAATTTTTTTCTTTTTTGCATTTATTCTGCTTTTTGTTCATCAGGTTAGGCTCTGGGTAACTAGTTGCTCCACAGGGCATGCCTTTTTAAGAACACAGTCCTTTGGATTCCTTTTCCTCTGCCATTTCCTAGCTCAAGGGGATTTTTCTCCAGTATTTATGTGGCAACCTGGTCTAATTCCTGGAGGTGTATCTTAAAATATTGTGGGGCCTCCCCTATTACTGAGTCCCCCTAGAGTTTTTAACCTCAGAATTGCCCACACTAAATCTCCCAACAATTTAGGAGAATGAAACAGTTCAGGTTTTCCAACCTTGGCCTTGGTATATGTGGTAGTTTTCTTTCATGTCTCTGTTCTTGTAAGTATGACTCCCTGTATTCACCTGTGTCTCCAGTCTTGGGGGCAATGACTTGTGTTGTGTCATCCCTTCTCTTATATATCCGAGAAGAGTTTGGTTAGCCTTTTACTTGTTTGTAGCTAGTAGAGACTTCCAGACTCCTTTATTGGGAACTCGAAACCCCTAACTCTCAAATAACTTTTTTATGTAGAAATCAACATGTGAAAAGAGTTGTTTGTGAATTAATTTATGTCCTTTGAGATCGAACAGTTGTATATTTGATATGAATGGAATTGAGTAGCAGGAAATGCAAATTTAAGTTGTTTTCATTTTTATTTTCAGTTTACAAAATACTTGAAAATTGCATTGATAACTAATTTTTGTCTGTATTTTTTCATGTAGATTTGAAACCAAAATTGATTCATTTCATGTTACTGGCTTACCAGATAACTCAACAAAACCTCGCCTCCTTTCTTCATTGGATGATGCTACGTCACTCTTCCAAATTGTATTTGAGATAAATCCGATAGATGAAACTGCTGCTCAAAGGTGTATCATAGAAGCTGAACCTCTAGAAATGATATATGATGCTGTAAGCATTTTTAAATACCTAAGTTTTAATGGATTTCAGTTTACTTTGAGTTTGTGCCTAATGTTAGTGATACTTATTTTAACAGAGAACGGTGAATAGTATTGTGGAATTTTTCAGACCTCCAAAAGAGGTAAATCTAGCACAGCTTACTTCAGCGACATTGATGAAACTTGAAGAATTTCGTGACAAGACAGCAACAGGTGTGTGCCAGTAGTGATGTTGTATTAAGAAATATATTGTGTACCAAACTTTTAGTCATGTTTTACTTACTTTAGTAAACTGTACTTTAAATTTATGCTTCTGGACTAGATACAGGTTTGTTTAAACTAATTGGTACTTTTCTATTTAAATTCAAATAGATCAATCATTTCTCACACTCAGAAAGTTCAAACTTAATGACCATTCAACTTAATTACAAATTTTGTAGGATTTTTGGATTTCTTTTCATGATGGAATAAACCTGTCATTGTCCTTTTATGTAAGAAATTACAGATTTTAATGTATTGGCCTCAGAAAATAAAAATTCTGTCTTTTTAAAATTCTTTTGTTGGAGAGTCTTTATAAGATTGGGTGTTACTTCCTCCTTCAGTATTTAGCCTAATTGATCAGTAAAACAATATGGTCTTGGAGATTTCATTGTGAATGATTTTAAATTACAGATTCCATTTTTAAAATGTTAAAATATATATATACATTTTTAAAGGCATCTGGGTGGCTCAGTTAAGCATCCGACTTCGGCTCAGGTCATGCATGATCTCATGGTTCATGAATTTAAGCCCCGAGTTGGACTCTGTGCTGACAGCTCAGAGCCTGGAGCCTGGTCTGCCTCTTTCTCTGCCCCTCCCCTGCTTATACTCTGTCTCTCAAAAATAAATATTAAAAAATAAATATATATATACACATTTAAAGATACATTTTAAATACATAGATGATATAAAGTTGGTCTGTTTGATTTTAGTGCTTTGCAATTTCTTGATACTGGCTTCCTGACTCAGTATATAGTAATTTTAAAAAATGTTTTCACAGGGGCACATGGGTGGCTAAGTCAGTTAAACACCTGACTCTTGATTTGGGCTTGGGTCATGATCTTGCAGTTTGTGGGTTTGAGCCTGTGTCAGGCTTTGCGCTGATAGCGCAGAACGCATTTGGGTTCTCTGTCTCCCTCTCCTCTCTGCCCTTGCCCTGCTCATGCTGACACACTTCCTCAAAAATATAAAAAAATTTTAAAAATATTTCACATGTTTGAGAAGCATATATTTTTCATACCTGTACATATTTTTAGCACCTATTTATCATGTACTTCAGGGGCGCCTGGGTGGCTCACCCGGTTTAGTGTCGGGCTTCAGTTCAGGTCATGATCTCACAGTTCGTGAGTTCGGGCCCCACGTCTGGCTCTGTGCTGACAACTAGCTCCGAGCCTGGAGCCTTTTGCAGATTCTGTGTCTCCCTCTCTCTCTGACCCTCCCCTGCTCACGTTGTCTCTCAGAAAAAAAAAAAATAATAATAATAATAATTACAAAGTATCATGTACTTCAAATCTTCTGTTCCCTTAATGGGTTTTCCCCTTACCTTTTGTCATCATATTCCAGTAATTCTTTAGAGAAATAAATGAAAAATACTTCATTGTGAATGTACATTGGTCTATTTCTTTTAGATCTATCATTTCTTTCTTCATAGATTTGATGCTGTCAATAGGTATAAAGTATTTTTCTCCAGTAAGTGAAATCTTTTATCTGTATTAAGTTGACTGTATATATTTAGTAATGTTTTTTCTCCCCTTATAATCTTTTTATTTTTTTTTCTGATATTATTATGGATATTCTGTTTTTTCTTGGTTAGAATTTATGTGCGCCTTTCTTGGCTCTTTTATCCTGTATCTGTTTTCAGATGTGTCATGTCAACAAGATATAGTGGAATATTTTTGTCTATATTCATAGTCTTTTTTTTTTCCTTGCCTTTTTTTGGATAAATTATAGCATTTTCTCCCCCTCACTCCATTCACTGTACCATTTGAAAATTATACATTCTGTCTCTTTTTTACTTTAGTAATTACAGCACACATTTTCCTCAAAATATAAATTTAACAAAAATGTTTACCTTCTCTCAGTTATTACAAGGACTTAAGAACACTTGGACTCCGTTTACCATCCTCATCACTTACATGCCCTTGTTATTTCTTTTATGTGTCTCCTTTTTAAAATTAAAGTAGACATACAGTGTTAGTTGTAAGTGTACCTCATAGTGACACTGTTTTTTTCTTAAGCTTTAAAAGACTGTTGTTTTTGTGTGTAGCCTATGTTATTTGATTTACATATTAACTACATTCTTTACTCTTCATTCCTATTTGCACCTCACACCTTTTATCTGGAACCATTTCCTTTCTTTTGAAGCTCATTTAGGTTTTTTTTGTTTTGTTTTTGGTTTGTTTTGGTGTGGTAAATAAATCGTTGCTGTCTTCAGTTTTGAGAGAGACTTTCATTGATTCAGAATTTAAGGTTGGACAGTTGTTTTCTTCTCAAGATTGAAGGACCATTGTGTCTTAACTCTTACTGATCAGAGGATTCAGGTGTCTTTGGCTGCTTCTTTGTAGATCGTATGTCCTTTTCTCTCACATTTGAGATTGTCTTTTCATCTTTTATTTTCTGTAGTTTCAGTGTGATATATCCAGCTGTGGACGAATCTGAGGATTGGTAGGTTAAATGAATTTTAGAAAATTCATGTACAAAATTTCTACCCATTAACTCTTCATATATTTTTTTCTCTTAATTCTTCTGGAACTCTGGATTAGTGTATTTTAGCCTTTCTTACTCTAACTTTTATTCTTCTATATTCTGTTTTCTTTCCTGTTTTTTCCCACTTTTTATGTGCTGGGTAAATTTTTTTTAATGTTTATTTTGAGAGAGAGCGAGAGAGAGAGAGAGAAGAGGAGAGGAGGGAGAGGAGAGAGAAACGGAGGGACAGGGAGAGAATCCCAAGCAGCAATCCCACAACTGTGAGATCATGACCTGAGCCAAAATCAAGAGTCAACTGCTTAACCATCCAAGTCACCCAGCTGCCCCTGGGTAATTTCTTTTACTTTATATCTGATTTACTGAGATCCTTTTCAGCTGTATCTAATATGCCATTAAATCTTTATGTTGAATTTTAATGGTGATACTTTTCATTTTAGGATTTCTGTTTTGTTATACTTAAAATCTACTTTGCCATTCTTTAGATTTCACTGTTTCCCATAGATATCTTTAAACTTGTCTTTAATTCTTCAAATGGCTTAAGTGTAGTTATTTGAAATTCTTTCTCACCATATATTTCTCTATTCAGATAGTTCCGTTAAGTAAAGACTTTTGTGTTTTTCTTCCACCTGTCTTTTTTTTTTTTTTTTTTTTTTTGGTTCTTATTCCTGGTAACCTTTGTTTGGATATACCTGGTGATTTTTGATTGTGAGCTCTTCATTTTTCTTATATAGTTATTTGGGAGAATTCTCTGGACTCTAGGATAAACTAGGTTTATTAAATTTAATTCAGGGAAGAATTTTATTTTCTTCTCCCAGTTGTCTTGGGCATGGTAGTAGACAACCACTTTAGCTAAAGTCATTACTCGATATATTTTGGAATGTCAAGGAAATGTTGGGCTGTGTACCCACTTGAGGACTATATTGTGGTTACAGTTCAGGGGGATACTACTCCCATCTCCCAGTTTTTCTTAGGCTTTCTTTCCATTTCCCAGTGAGTAAGTTTTATCTTTTTTTTTCTTAAATAGTT
The DNA here is from genome assembly GCA_017311185.1 of Proteles cristata cristata. NCBI lineage: Eukaryota > Metazoa > Chordata > Mammalia > Carnivora > Hyaenidae > Proteles > Proteles cristata. Next base: position 1,946,620 of record JAESUZ010002644.1, on the reverse strand, counting down.
TATTGTCAAGTTGGTTTTCATGTAACACCCAGTGCTCATCCCAGCAAGTGCCCTCCTCCATGCCCATCATCCCCCTTCCTTTCTCCCCCACCCCCATCAGCCCTCAGTTTGTTCTCAGCATTCAGGAGTCATGGTTTGCCTCCCTCCCTGTCCCCAACTATTTTTCCCCTACTCCTCCCCCATGGTCCTCTGTTAGTAAGTTCCTCCTAATCCACCTATACGTGCAAACATATGGTATCTGTCCTTCTCTGCTTGACTTATTTTGCTCAGCATAACACTCTCAGGTTCCATCCATGGCTAGATTTCATTCTTATTGCCATGTATTATTCCATTGTATAGATAAACCACATCTTTTTGATCCATTTGTCCATTGATGGACTCTTAGGCGCTTTGCATGTTTAGGCTATTGTTGAGAGTGCTGCTATGAACATTGGGGTACATGTGCTCCTATACATCAGCACTCTCAGTGAGTAAGTTTTAGATGGAGGAATATTTAACTTCTGAATTACTCTTGTCTTGAATGTGTATCTTTTGAGATTCTAGATTTTTGAGAAGAACCCCTGCTGGACTCCTCACCTTTGTATTCTGTTCCGTGTGCTCTCTGAGGCTGTGAAAAAGAGTCAAGCTTACCAGGTGCAAAAACAAGGTTTCAGCAAAAAGTTTTTCTGGGCCTTACTCTTTTGCCTCCTTGGTATTTCTTAGTCTTTTGTTGCTATTTGTTTTGTTTTATATCAAGCATTTTTTTATTGCTTGTAGTGGAAAAATAGGTCTTGCTGTGTACTCCTTCATATTACCAGGATTTGGAAATGTAGTTAAATATTTTACTTTAAGTTCAAGACTTCATCTTTGTTAAAATGCATCTTGCTAGATTGATCCATTTTCTATTTTTTTTGTTGTTGTTGTCTTTGAGTCTGATCTTTAAAGCCTAGGATAAAAGGGTATCATGTTCTAGGTAATACGAGTTAATATCAGTTGACTTCTCAGGGGTCCTTATAATCTTCTTTGTGTCATGGATACCTTTGACAGTTCAGTGAAGCCCAGAGATCCCTTCTCAAAATAATGGTTTTGAGTACATAGACTATGTAGAATTACAAAGACAATAAATTATAGTAGAACATAGTTTAGTAATGTTTTTAAGAACCTTAAATTTGTGTCTTTAGTAATATAGCTGCTTTTCTTTATGCGTTAAAATAACAAGAATTAACACTTGGCAAAAAGCTACCATACATTTATAGTAGTGGCAGGTATAAATGAAACTTCAGTATGTTTTCAGTTATTTGAAGGAATGTGAATTAAATGATACACAATTTCTGCCAGTAACAGAGTCACAAGTATTGCAGTGTGAAGTGTACATTAATAATAGAAGAAAATAGTAAACATCAGCAGTAGTTAATGAAAATAAAAATGTAATTTTTCCCCACTCAGGTTCATGAAATCTCAGAATACCATTTGTGGATGTGTGACTAATTGTGCCTGATATAGTTCATATTTTCAGATTTTCTCTCAAGAAAGACTGGGGCACCTGGGAGGTTCAGTTGGTTAAGCATCTGACTTAGGCTTAGGTCATGATCTTATGGTTTGTGGGCTTGAGCCTTGCATCAGGCTCTGTGCTGATAGCTTGGAGCCTGGAGCCTGCTTTGGATTCTGTGTCTGTCTCTCTCTCTCTCTCCCCCCCACTAGTGTTCCGTCTCTGACTCTCTTTCTCAAAAAAATAAACATTAAAAAAAAAAAAGTAAAGGATGACTTTAAGTGCATTGCTCAATTATTGGTATATTATATCTGTAATAGTTGCTCAACGTCTCATTTATCTGTTCAGTAAAAGTGGAAAAAAAAACCTTAGTAAAGAAGGAATTTAGTTAATATAGGATGTCTCAGTTTTATGAAACTTACTAGCTTCTAAGGATCAGTACTTTCCTTTTTACTTGTGCATTAATTGGTGTGTTTAAAGTTTTCTCACAGTCCACATTCACTTGACTAGTTAATAAAAGATATTCAGTTTTTCTTCTTTCTAAAGTAATCTATAGTTCAAACTCTGTGTATTGATATATTGCATATTCAGTAGAATTCATAAGCATAAGGTCAGGCCTTTTTTCTGATTGATTCTTCCTAATTGCAGAAACCATTTGTTATTGTTAAATATAAATGCATTGTGTTGGAAACCTACCATATTCCTTCAGATTTTTAGACATATTTTTTTCTAAGATTGGTTTTCCTAAGCTTTTTATTTTTTAACTTAGGAAAGAATTACAAAAACAGTAAATATCCGCTGTATAAAAACTACATATGTTATATAGAAATATTTTAGAAAGTGGAGGTCTTTAGAATTTTATCTTCTAGGGGCACCTGGGTGGCTCAGTTGGTTAAGTGTCTGACTTCAGCTCAGGTTCTGGTCTCACGGTTCGTGGGTTCAAGCCCCGCGTCACGCTCTGCTGACAGCTCAGAGCCTGGAGCCTGCTTTGGAGTCTGTCTCCCTCTCTTTTTCTGCCCCTTCCCCACTCATGCTCTGTTTCTCTTTGTCTCAATAATAAATAAACATTAAAAAAAAAATTTTACCTTCTAAAGGTAACACACTTTACTATTTGAAGTCTCTTTTTCTAATTATATATTCTTCTGTACACAAATAGTATTAATTATCATCATGTAGAATAAAATGCTAATTTTAAGAAAAACTGGGGTGCTGCTGTGATTTTGAATTTAATTTAAAAAATTCAGTAAATCGTTTTTAATATTTTTCCAGAAACTTAAAATTTACTAATTTGGGAAGAGACTTACTTGCTAAGAGCTCTGTATATTTTGGTTCTTCATCCATTCCCACCTTCCATCTTTTCTTTGATTTTCTTTCTATATTAGCCTCTATTATTATCTTCTTCCTATATAACCTGATTTGTTTCTTGTATTATTTTCTTCATTTTTTCTTAGGAATGAAGGTTTTCAGATCTTTTCCTTTTTTGTCAAGTAGGGGTTTCAGCTTATAGATTACACACGTGTATGTAGTTAGTTACTGTTGTCAAATGTTTTGACAAATCTGGTCATTGAGTAAAACCCTTGTTTTGACATGTAAAGCTCTCTGAATAGTATTACAGTCATTTTCTCTCAGTGATATCATTTATTTACTCAGTCAAGTATTTATCAAGAGCCTAATCTATATTGGACACTGCTAAAGTTTTGGAGAGCACAGCAGTGATAAAAACAAAAGTAGTTTTTGTCCATTGATGGATCAATGGATCTTATAATCTTAAGATAGTACAGATATAAAATAAAGAGTAACCACTTAAAAATTTTTAAATTCACTTAAAGATTAATTTTAAAGAACACAGGAGAAGTAACTGTAACAAGTAGCTACTGCCAAGGCACCTTGGTTGAACATTTGACTCTTGATTTTGGCTCTGGTCGTGATCTGTTAGTTCATGAGAATGATGGGCTCTGTGTTGACAGTGTGGAGCCTGCTTGGGATTTTTTTCCCTCTCTCTGCCTCTCCCCTGCTAGCTCTCTTTGTCTCTCATAATAAATAAATAAACATTTAAAAAAAAAATGTAGCTACTGCCATGATGCTGACATAGCATTTCCTAGCAGGAGATCCTTGTCTCTCAGGCTTGAGATTCAGACCTTGTTGAAGAAGGCACAGCTATGACTCACTAGCTGGCAGAGAAGCCAGTGTAGTCCCATGTTGGAGAACGTGGTTGGAAACTTGGCTCTCTGAAACATTCTGGAACTCTGACCTCTGCTGCAATGGGGAAAGCTGTTCACGGGACCGTGTCTCCTTGAATCCATTTTGCTGTGAAACGGACACAGCAGCTTACAGACTGATCAGGGGCTTGGGGAAAGGATGGCTTTTGGATGCTGCTGATCCTTGTGCACAGCATGAGCCTGGTTTCGGGGAAAGTCACACCACTGCAGGATATTGCTAAGGGAGCACATTGAAACCAGCAAGCAACACCCTTTCTTCCTGTAGTGTCTCACCAGGGTTTGCTGTCTCCTTCAGGACTAATTAGCAACAGAAAAGTAAAAGGCTCAGATCCACTTTCACAGGGCAGGCAATTTCGTTGAATTTGGAGCAGATCGAAGAAACAAATTGATAATAGGCCCACATGCTGTGAAGGACATAAGAATAATGGGTAGCTCAATATAGTTTTGGTGATGATGTCAGAGAATATCTTTAAAAAAATAACATTAAGACCAGATATGTGTGTGGGAGCCACTCCGCTAAAACGTAAAGGGAAGAGCCTTTAAAACGGGTAAACCGTGAAGGCCTCAACTTAGGACAGTATTTGGTGAATTTGGAAGTTGCAGGAGATTGGTTTCAATGTAGTAAGTGAGGAGGGGTCGAATGATGTTAGAAAGGCATAGGGGCGCCTGGGTGGTTCAAGTTGGTTAAGAATCTGAGTTTTGGTTTCACCTCCGGTCATGATCTCAGGGTTCGTGAGCATTGGGCTCTGTGCTGACAGTGTGGAGCATGCTTGGGATTCTCTCTCCCCTTATCCTTTTTCCTCCCTTGCTTTCATGCACTCTCTCTCTCTCTCAAAATCAGCAAACTTTAAAAAAGCAGGCATAGGGTCAGGAATACAAAACTTTGAAAGTCATTTTAAACAACTTGATTTTGTTCTAAGTGCAATGGGAAATAGAGGAGAGACACAGTAAGGAGACTTACATTCAAAACAAAGTTCACCTTCCCTCTCGTCCATTAAGAAACACACTAGACAGATTACTGTTTCCCAGCATCAAGGAAACCTTCGTTGAAAGTAAGGCTGGGAGGTAAGACTTCTGGGAATACCTAGGGACTTGGATTTGTAGAATCAGGAATACATGAAACAGATTATTTTGGATGAGGAAATCTTAACAACAAAATGGAAATGAGGGTAGAGAAATTCTTAACAGTGAGATGCAGAATCTTGAATGCTAGATTGTCCCTCTTGGCTGCTGCTTGTGACTATCATACCTGCCTCAGCAAGCAAACCTCAGTAAAACCGTGTTGTCTGTGTTTGAATACAGATCATTTGGGGGAAAAAATTGTGCTTTGAGTCAGTTCTGTACTTAAGTTCCAAGATTATTAAATGTTTCATAGAACATAATTTTTAAAAATATGTTTGTACCTGGTTTTACTCAAATGGAGTTTTGTGGGTCAAATACATTTATTTGAGGAATCATTCCAATTTTGTACTCCTATTTAATTAGGAGTGAGTGTACACACTCATTGACTAACAGATATTTTTATTTTATATTAAAAATATTTTGCTCAAGATATTTTTAAAATTAATACTAATTTCACATTATTTTTTGTTTAAATTTCCTGCAGGTCTACTATATATTATCGAAACACAGAAAGTTCTTGATCTCAAAATTAATTTGAAGGCTTCATACATTATTATCCCACAAGATGGAATTTTTAGCCCTACGTCAAACCTACTTCTTTTGGATCTTGGTCATCTAAAGGTATATACTAATACTTGTTTTATATTATGACATTTAAGGTATTTCTTTGTTTAAAATGTATTTTGTTTTAAAACCGTTTGATTTGCTTTATTGATTATAGGATTACATAGCTTCTAGGATTTGAGAATTCTTCCTTTCTTATAAATAATGTGAAGCTTTATTTAACTAGGTAGTTTCCCTACACTTCTAATAGTGAAATGATCATTTTAAATCTGCAGGTGAGGGGTGAACCTAAAAATTATATTTGTTGAATTTGAGAGTAGTGCTTGAGGAGTTTATCTTCTTTTCCATTTAAATTTACTACTTGGCTAAAATATATGAGTTGGGAGAGAGTTCTGGAAATACTCAAATATATCTTTCTTAAATTTTTTGTGTATATAACTTTAGATATTGATCTTTAACTTTAGATATTTAGATCTGTTAAGTAATCTTAATTTGAGAGACGGTCTTCTTTTATTTACCTAAGTCATTTCCCTTTCCATCCAGTTATGTACACTGTTCTTCCTCAGTTTTGAATAGAGACTATTTTAGTGTGTCTGTTTCTAGATCTGCATGGTCTCTAAGGTACCCATTGGCCAAATGGTTGTTTACAATGATTAAAATTAAATAACATAAAAAAATTAGTTCTTTAGTCACAGGAGCCACATTCAAGAATTAAAATAGTCACAAATGACTTGTGTCTACTGTATCAATACAGAGAGAATAATGCCATCCTTGTAGAAAGTTCTCTTGGCCCACATCATTCTATATCATTAAGTGTAGATTAAATAGCTATAACAACTTAAACACCCAAGAGGGAAGGGTAATATTGGAATGCTTTCTGGCTACCCAACAAATATATGCCTTTCCTTGATACTGGCATTGTCCTTTATTCTATGTTTGTACTCTTCAGTTGGTAATGATGTACATGTTTACTGGATTTATATTTATAGTAAGCTTTATATAGTTAATTATTCATAGTTCACTTTAGTTATGGAATTGTTTCAAGGGTGGTGTGGTACAGTAGAAGGAGCACAACATCGAGAGTAAGGTGTCTAGTTTTGTGACCTTAGGCAATTTGCTTAACCTGCCTTTCAGAGATCGTTAGTTTTGATGGTCTGTTGCACATGAGCTATATAAAATAGAGGTGAAAATGTTAAGATAAACACACACACACGTATACATATGAATGGGTCTTTATATACTGCAGTAGAGTGATCTCTAGGATGTTTAAGTGAAAAACGTACTGTGTCTTGTACACTAAGAAAGGGGTGGTACAAATATAACTTAGTTGGGGTCATATAATGGTCAAGTTGGGGCTACAGTTCAGCTATTCTCATACTTAGTTGTATAAGAAGAATCCAGAATTATCTAAATATCTGCCATCATGCCATAGAAACATTTTGTAGGCTGCATGTGTCTCAATTTTGTTTTTAATAAAAAGGCTCTTGTCAGATTTTAAAAAGTTTTAAATATTTTATTCTCTAGGATTGGCTTGGTTTTCTTCTGTTAATATATGCAATTGAGAAATATAACTTAATGTGTAAAAATTTTCTTTATACCTGGTTACGTATGTCAAGGGTAAATACATTTTTACTAGCCTTGTATCTCAGCTTATGAGTCTATCTTCTATTAAATTTTTATGTTATAGTCTTAAAGATAAAAACTTTATACATTTTCATTTTAAAGTGTTTTGCATTATCTAAACTATTAAAATTAACTTCAAGGTGACAAGTAAAAGTCGTTTGGAATTACCGGATATGAAACAAGGTGGGGCCAAACGTGAAGAGATAATGCATAGAGCTTATGATTCCTTTGATGTTCAGCTTACAAGCATACAGCTGCTTTACAGCACAGTTGGTAAGTACATTATGCATTATTTATTGATTTATTTGGCTGCAGTGATTAACTTGGTTTTTAGACAGTTTCCCTGAAGACCGTCATCCCAGATACATTAGAACGTTTATATTTTTGAATTAGAAGTAACCGTAGAGGCTCAGTTGGTTGACTGTCCCACTCTTGATTTTAGCTCAGGTCAAGATCTCATGGTTAGTGAGTTCAAGTCCTGCATGGGGTTTTGCGATGATAGCACAGGGCATGCTTGGAATTCTCCCTCTCCTCTCTCTCTGCCCCTCCCCTGCTGACTCGTTCCCTCTCTCTCAAAATAAAGAAACATAAAAAAAAAAAAGTTAAAGTAATAGGGGTGCCTAAGTGGCTCAGTTGGTTGGACAGCCGACTTCAGCTCAGGTCATGATCTCACAGCTCATGAGTTCGAGCCCCACTTTGGGCTCTGTGCTCACAACTTAGAGCCTGGAGCCTGCTTCCGATTCTGTGTCTCCCTGCCTGTTTCTCTGCCCCTTCCCCGCTTGCCTTCTGTCTCTCTCTTTCTCTCAAAAATTAATAAGCATTAAAATTTTTTTTCTTTTAAAAGTAATAGTAGATATTGCCAAGGACCAATATGTCAGGTATCTGATTTTATCCCTCAAGAGACATTATTAACGTCTGGAGACATTTTTGTGGTCACAGCTGAGGATTAGGTGCACTACTAGCATCTAGTGAGTGGAGGTCAGGGATGTTAACTAATAAGCATCACACAGTGTAGAGGAAAGCCTCCCCACCACACTTATTTGGCCCAAATGTCAGTAGTGCTGAGATTGAGAAATCCTTTGGACAAGGTTGGAAAACGTTGGTACACGTTTAAAATATTTGTTTTGTACAAAATAATCACAAGAAGCTGTTCAAGTCCAGAGGCAACCAGTCTAGGGCCTCTGACCGCACAGGTCATAAAGAGCCAGACAGAGACTGAGGAGGGTCTTAGGACTGAGGAGGGTATCATAGCACACCTTCACCCCATTCGCTCTGGTGTACTAATCAGGAGTCTCTGATCCACATCTCGTTTTAAGATAAAGTCAACAGGAAATCCATACATTTTTCTTTGGGAATAAATTATAGTATTTTGGTATGTTTGCTACATTTTTTTGTCCATGCACTGTACTTAATATTCAAGGTGTACTGTACTTAATATTGAGATGCCTTTTGAAAAAAAATTTACAGTATTCCATTATTGTCTGAAAATTATTGGAATTCCTTGGAATTGTTCTTGATAAGCATGCACTCTTCTTAAGTAATTAAATCTTTTTTAAGCAAGATGGTTTTGACATTGGGGTTGCTTTAGGTAATTGCCATTGACTCTCTTGATAAATACTGAATGACGTGCTTCTGAATATTTTTTTTCTGTGAATTGAGAAGTGGAAATATTTATCTCAATACTGTTGGAATTTAAAAAATTCTAAGAGTTCATTTTGCCACCTTTCTTTACATCTAATCCTTCATTGGCTTGTTTTTCCTTGACTGGAGACTTCATCTGACTCATGGACTGATTAGGTTCAAATGAGGTAATGTATATGAAAATGCATTGTCACGTAGACTTGATGTTACTAGACATGGATATGAATTTCAGATTTTATCACACACTAGCCTTTGATCATAAGCAAGTTATAAATTCCTATGTGTTTTTTAAAATGGGATGATTAAATATCATTGTGAGAATTAAATGCAAATTTAAACATTGCCTATAAGAATGGCTGTTAACAAATCTTAAATAACTGGTAGCTTTTATTAACACAGAAGAGCTGTGCTTTTCTCTGCCTTTTTCATTATTGCCTTAGAGCCATGTTGTTTTTTGGGTAAGGTAGTCTGATTGGTGTAGCAACTGTAAAATGGGTGCACAGCAGATTTGATTAAACTATATTGTTGGTGGGATTTTTTGGTATTTTGTTTCAAATTTTAGAGCCCAAAAGCTGGGAAGAGGGGTGGAGGGAGGGAGGGGAGGGGAGGGGGAGAGAGAGAATATGAATCGCAAGCAGGCTCCACACTCAGCATGAAACTTGATGCGGGGCTTGGTCCCATGACCCTAGGATCATTACCTGATCCAAAATCAAGAGTCAAATGGTCAACCAACTGATCCACTTAGGCTCCCCTAAATTATATTGTTGGTTTTTAGTAACCATTTTTTTCCTGTTGAAACAGAGTCTTGAAAGTAGTAGAAGGAAAATAAGAAAAGGGAAAAGAATTTACTTGTTGATTATGTGTACCTGGGAAGGTGGCTTTAAGATTATCCGGATGTAGGAAGATTTTCCCATGTCATGCAGTATGTGACTACTAAGTATTTATAGTAATTTTAGGTTTAATGTGTTTTTCAAACTATACATGTGCTAAATAAATAAGTACTGTTTTCCATAATTAGGTGATAATTGGAAAGAAGCTCGAAAACTTAATGTATCTACACAACATATTTTGATACCTATGCACTTCAATGTGGAACTTGCTAAGGCCATGGTTTTCATGGATATAAGGATGCCCAAGTATGTATTGTCTGTTTTATGTGATTGTAGATTTTCTTAGAAATTCCTTAGCTAAGGAAATACCATATTTCATTGATTGTGTGTGTGTGTATGGTAAAATGTACATAAACTACCTTTTTTAAGTGTATAATTCAGAGACATTATGTACATTCACATTGTTGGGTGACCCCATCACTGTCAATCTCCAGAACTTTGTCCTCTTCCCAAACTGAAACTCCATACTCGTTAAACAATAACACCCCACTCCATCATACCCACAGCCCATGGCAGTCACCATTGTATGTCATATCTCTCTAAATTTGGCTACTCTGGGTACCTTATATAAATAGAATCATGCAGTATTTGTCCTTTCTTGTCTGAGTTATTGCACATAGCATACTGTCTTCAAGGTTGATCCATGTTGTAGCATATGTCAGAATTTCATTTAGGGCTGAAAAATATTTCATGCTGCATGTATACATGTGCCATTTTATCTGTCCATCTGTCAATGGACATTTGGGTCATTGTAATGAAGTTTGGCTCTTGTAACAATACTGTTACATTCACAGTGCTGGGAAGATTGATAGAGAACTAGCTGTTCAAGTCCTTGCTTTAAACATATATATATGTATTTATATATATATATATATGTATTTATATATGTAGTTTAATCAAATATATATACATATGTATATATCCAGAAGTGGAATTGCTGGATCATATGATAATCCTATTTTTAATTTTTTCAGGAACTGCCCTACATTTTCCATGTCTGCTATCCCATTTTATCTTCCCACCAGCAGTGCATAGGGTTCCTATTTCCCCACCTCTTCAACACTTATTTTCTTACTTTTAAACATTATCCTTTGCGATAGGTGTGAAGTAGTATCTAATTATAGCTTTGAGTTGCATTTCCCTAGTCATTAATGAGTAGGTAATTCTCAGGTATTTCTTGGCAGTTGACACATTTCTTTGGAGAAATGTCTATTCAAGTCCTTTGCCCATCTATAATTGGGATTTTTTTTTTGCTTTGTTTTTTAAATATATTCTGTATATTAGCTCCTTGCCAGAAAGATGAATCGCACATATTTTCTTTCATTTTTTGGATTTCATTATCACTTTTTTTTTATTTATTTCTAGGAGAGAGAGAGAGAGAGAGACAGCATGAGCAGGGGAGGGTCAGAGAGAGAGGGAGTCACAGACTCTGAAACAGGCTCCAGGCTCTGAGCTGGCAGTCAGCACAGAGCCCGACGCGGGGCTTGAACCCACGAACCGCGAGATCATGACCCAAGTGAAAGTTGGATGCTTAACCAACTAAGCCACCCAGGCCCCATTATTTATCACTCTTGGAAGAGTGTCCTTTGATGCTCAAAAGTTTTAAATATAAAGTCCAATTTTGTTTTTCTAAATTTAAATCCAAGTTAGTTAACATATAGTGTAAGAATGATTTCAGGAATAGAATTTAGTGATTCATCACTTACATAAAACACCCAGTCCTAATTGTAACAAGTGTCCTCCTTAATGCCCCTCCCCCTTACCCCCAACCCAACACCCTGCCAGCAACTTTCAGTTTATTCTCTGTATTTAAGAGTCTCTTTTGGTTTATCTCCCTCTGTTTGTATACTATTTTGCATCTCTTCCCCTATGTTCGTCTGTTTCGTATCTTAAATCTCACATATGAGTGACATCATATATTTCTTTCTCTTGACTGACTTATTTTGCCTAGCATAATACACTCTAGTTCCATCCAAGTTGTTGCAAATGGCAAGATTTCATTCTTTTTCACTGCCAAGTAATACTCCATTGTATATATGTTCCACATCTTCTTTATCCATTCATCTGTTGATGGACATTTGGGCTCTTTCCATACATTGGCTGTTGTTGATAGCACTGCTATAAACATTGGGGTGCATGTGCCCCTTTGAATCAGCACTCCTGTATCCCTTGGATAATACCTACTAGTGCAATTGCTGGGTCGTAGGGTACTTCTTTTTTAAATTTTTTGAGGAACCACGGTTTTCCACAGTGGCTGTCCCAGTTTGCATTCCCACCAGCAGTACAAAAAGGTTCTTCTTTCTCTGCATCCTCTCTAGCATCTGTTGTTTCCAGAGTTGTTCATTTTAGCTATTCTGGCAGGTCTGAGGTGATATCTCATTGTGACTTTGATTTGTATTTCCCTGATGATGTGTGATGTTGAGCATTTTTTCCATGTCTGTTAGCCACCTGGATATCTTTGGAGAAGTGTCCATTCATGTCTTTTGCCCATATCTTCACTGGATTATTTGTTTTTTTGGGTGTTGAGCTTGATAAGTTCTTTATAGATGTTGAATACTAACCCTTTATCTGATATGTCATTTGCAAATATCTTCTTGCATCCCATTGGTTGCCTTTTAGTTTTGCTGATGGTTTCCTTTGCAGTGCAGAAACGTTTTATCTTGATGAGGTCCCAGTGGTTCATTTTGCTTTTCTTTCCCTTCCCTCTGGATGTATGTCAAGTCAGAAGTTGCTGGGGCTGACGTCAGAGAGGTGTTGCATGTTTTCTCCTCTAGGATTTTGATGGCTTCCTGTTTTACATTTAGGTCTTTCATCCGTTTTGAGTTCATTTTTGTGTATGGTGTAAGAAAGGGGTTCAGGTTCATTTTTCTGCATGTCACTGTTCATTTTTCCCAGCACCATTTGCTGAAGAGACTGTCTTTTTTCTATTGGATATTCTTTCCTGGGTTGTCAAGGATTATTTGGCCATATGTCCATGGGTGCATTTCTGGGTTCTCTATTCTGGACTTATGCCAGTTCCATACTGTTTTGATGATTACAGCTTTGTAATACTGCTTGAAGTTCATAATTATGATGCCTCCAGCGTTGGTTTTCTTTTTTAGGATTGCTTTGGCTATTCAGGGTGTTTCGTGGTTCCATACAAGTCTCAGAATGGTTTGTTCTAGCTCTCTGAAGAATGCTGGTATTATTTTGAGAGGGATTGCATTGAATATGTAGATTGCTTCCAGTAGTATCGACTTGATAAGGTTCCATTTATCTGTTGCCTGTGCTTTTGGTGTTATATCCAAGAAATTATTGTGAAATCCAATGTCCTGAAACTTCTGTATATTTTTTACAAGGTTTTTTATACTTTAAGCTTTCATGTTTAGTTGAGTCTTTGGTGTATTTGGAGGTTTTTGGCTATGGTATAAGGTATGGGCCCAGCTTCTTTTTTTGCATATCTGATTTGCATATCTGTGGATATCTGATTTGCCCAGTACTATTTATTATAAAGACTGTCCTTTTTCTATTGAATAGTCTTTGTAATGTTGTTGAAAAACATTTAAAAATTTTTTGTTTTTTTATTTATTTTTCAGAGACAGAGAGAACAGGGGAGGGTCAGAGAGAGAGGGAGATACAGAATCTGAAGACAAGCTCCAGGCTCTGAGCTGTCAGCACAGAGCCTGACGCGGGGCTCGAACCCACGAACCGTGAGATCATGACCTGAGCCAAAGTTAGACGCTTAACCGACTGAGCCAACCAGGCGCCCCAATGTTGTTGAAAAACATTTGAGGCGTGCCCAAGTGGTTCAGTCATTTAGGCCTCCGACTTCGGCTCAGGTCATGATCTTGTGAATTCAAGCTTGTTTGTGAATTCGAACTCCACATCAGACTCTGCTGACAGCTCAGAGCCTGGAGCCTGCTTCAGATTCTGTGTCTCCCTCTCTCTGTCTGCACCTTCCCCACTCTGTCTCTGTCGCGCGCGCTCTCGCGCTCTCTCTCGAAACTACACGTTAAAAAAATTAAAAACAAAAATCATTTGACGATACATATGAGGGTTTATTTCTGGGCATTTTGTTTTATTTCCTTTGTCTCTTTCTGTCTTTATGCCAGAGCGATACTGTTGTGGTTACTGTAACTTTGTAGTAAGATTTGAAATCCGGAGTGTTAGTCATCCAGCTTTGTTCATTTTCTAGATTATTTTGGCTATTTAGTGTCCTTTGAGATTCCATATGAATTATAGGATGCATTTTCTGTTGTTATAAAGGATATCATTTTGATTTTGATATGGATTGCATTGAATCTGTAAATACTTGAGTAACGACATATTAAGTCTTCCAGTCCATGAACATGGGACGTCTTTCCATTTCTTTGTGTCTTCCGTAATTTCTTTCAGAAGCATTTTGGTAGTTTTCAGTGTATGTCTTTTTCTTTCTTGGTTAAGTTTATTCTTTTTTGATGCTGTTGTAAATGGAGTTTTCTTAATGTCCTTTTTGAATTATATTTATTGTTACTGTATAGAAATTGATTTTTCCGAGTTGATTTTAATATTCTGCAACTTTGCTGCATTCATTTATTATTTCTAACTTTGTGTGCGCATGCATGTAATTGTTGGGATTTTCTACATGTAAGATCACTTCATTTTTGAACAAAGGCAGTTTTACTCTTTGTTTTCAATTTTTCAATGAAAAATTTTTATTTCTTTGTCTTGACTAATTACTCTGGCTAGAATATCCATTACTATGTTGAGTAGAAGTGTTTTACATGGACATCTTTTATCCTGAGCAAACAGGAAAAGTTTTGGTCTTTCACCACTGAGTATGTTAGCTATGGGTATTTTTCACATATGACCTTTTTAATTTTGAAGTAGTTTTCCTCTATTTTTCTTCTATTCCTAATTTGTGGGATGTTTCTATCATGGAAGTGTGTGGAAGTTTTTGAAATACTTTTTTTTCATCAGTTGAGATGATTGTATATCTTTTCCTTCATTCTATTAATATGGTGTATTACAGTGATCTATTTCTATATGTTGAACCATCCATGCAACCTAGGAATAAAATCTGAATAAAAAGTATAACCCTCTTAATGTACTGTTGAGTTTTGTTTGCTAGAATTTTGTCGAGGATTTTTGCATCAGTGGTCATAAGGAATATTGGTTCATTTTCTTGTGTCTTTGTCTGGCTTTGGTATCAGAAAAATGCTGGCCTAAAAATGATTTTGCAAGTGTTCATTTCTCATTAATTTTTGAAGAGTTTGAGAAAATTTTTGTATTCTTCTTTAAATGTTCACGAGAATTCACTAGTGAAATCCTCTGATCACAGACATTTCATTATTGGGAGATTTTTGATTGCTGATTCAGTCTCCATACTAGTTATATATCTCTCCAGGTTTTCTATTTCTTCACAGTTTAGGGTTTTGTTAGGTTTAGATTTCCAGAAATTTTTCTACTTCATCTTGGTTATCCACTTTGTTGGTGTAAAATTGTTCATAGTACTCTGACAATCACCCTTCTTTGAATAGAATTGGTAGTAATGCCCCTGTTCTCATTTCTGATTTTGGTTAAGCCTTCTCTCTCTCTTTTTTCCTCCCAGTCTACCTTAAAGTTCAATTCTGATGTTTTTGAAGAACCAGTTACTGATTTTGTTGGTTTTCTCTATTTCTCCTTTCTCTATTTTGTTTCTCTTTACTCTTTATTTCCTTATTTTTGCTGACTTTTGGGGTTGCTTGCTCTTTTTTTAGTTCTTTAAGGTGTAAAGTTAGGTTTTTAATTTGAGATCTTTATTAACATAAATGTTTACTTATGTTAATTTCTCTCAGTATGGCTTTTGCTATATCCTATAAATTTTGATATATTGTATTTTCATTTTTACTTGTCTCAGATATTTTCTCCTATTCCTTATGATTTCTTCTTTGACTTATTGTTTAATGTGTATCAGTTTCCATATATTTGTGAATTTTGCTTTTTTCCTTCTGTTGATTTCTAGTTTCATTCCATTGTTGACCAGAAAAGATGCTTTCAGTGATTTCAAACTTTTAAAAACTTTCGACACTTGTTTTGTAGCCTAACATATAGTTTGTCCTGGAGAATGTGCTGTGTGCACTCAAGAATAACATGTATTCTGCTGTTTTGAGGGGAATGTTCTATCTATGTCTCTTTGGTCTAATTTGTCGATACCGTTTTTTTAGTCCTCCATTGTTGATCTTCTCTGGTTGTTAAATTAGTTATTGAAAGGGAGTTTTTGAAGCATGGTGACTATGGATCTGTTTCTTCACTCAGTTCTGTCAGTTTGGAATCCTATGTTTTTGAGCTTTGATGTTTGGCACATTATGTTTTCATTGTTACATCTTCTAGGCAAAATGACCTTTTTTATCATTATATAATGTTCTTTGTCTCTAGTAACAGATTTTGACTTAGAGTCTATTCAACTGCTTTTCTTACAGCTATTCCTGATTTCTTATCTTTATTATTTACATGGGATATTTTTTCTGTTCTTTCACTTTTAAACTATTTGTGCTCTTGGATCTAAACTGAGTCCTAGGCAGACAGTTGGATCCTGTTTTTTTAATCCATTCTTTAAATTTATATCTTGGATTGGGAAGCTTAAACCATATACATTTATAATAAATATTGATGCGGATGGCCTTTTTGTCATTTTGTCATTTACTTTCCATATATTCCACTACTTTTTTGCTCCTTGTTTCCTCTCTTACTGCCTTCATTTTCATTTCGTTGATTTTTTTCGTTGTGGCGTAGTTTGATTCCCTTCTATTTTCAATGTGTGCATAATATAGATACTTTATAATTGGTTATTATGGAGATTACATATAGCATCTTAAGGTTATATAAAGTTATAACAATCCATTTAAAATTGATACCAACTTAACTTTGATTGTATACGAAAACTCTACTCCCACCCCTCCCATTTTATGTTCCTGATGTCGCATGTTACATCTTTATATACTGTGTATCCATTAACGTAGATTTATAATTATTTTTATGCATTTATCTTAAATCCCATAGAAAATAGTGGAGTTGTAATCAGAAATTATAGGTAATACTTGATTTTACATTTATCATGTAAATACCTCTATCTTTACTAAGATATTTATGTTTTACTGTTGGCTGAAACTTTGAGCCCAGGATCGTAAGTAGAGAAGTCTGTTGAACTCAGCGGAACTCCTTTCTTTAAAATTCTTTTAATGTTTTATTTATTTCTGAGAGAGAGGTAGCACGAGCAGGGGAGGGTCAGAGAGAGGGAGACACAGAATCCGAAGCAGGCTCCAGACTCTGAGCTGTCAGCACAGAGCCCCACGTGAGACTCAAACCTATGAACTGCGGGATCATGACCTGAGCCGAAGTCGGTTGCTTAACCGACTGAGCCACCCAGGCGCCCCTCGACTGAACTCTTCAGCTGATTTAGTCCTAAATAGTTTAAGACTGTAACCAGTCCTTTCACCAGTCTTCTTCCTGCCAGTACTTTTCCCTCTTCTTTGCGAACATTGAGACATCAGCCAGATAATCTATTTTATAATTTAAGGGCACATTTAACACCTGCCAGGCAGTCCCAGGGGAATTGTTACAAGTGAGGCAACAAGCGATACTCATAAAGTAGTGCTCAAGCTTGGTGTCTGAAAGGAAGTGTAGGGAGGAGGAGAGAGGTAAGTAGTGATAGCCTGGCTTCTTCCCACTTGCTGTGGACATGACTGCTGTTAGTTACCTGCTCTTGTCATGTGAAAGAGAGACCCACATCCTTCTTTGTTGCTTTTTAAAATATAATGACTCTGTCCACTAGCAAACATTGTGTAGTTTACTGAATCTTGTTCCTTGACTGACTTCTGCTAGGAAATGAAGCTGCAAGTCTGAGAGTCTTAAGGCAGAGGGATGTCAGGAATTTGGCTTAAGAAAGACAGAAGGAACAAAAGCCATTCTATATATTCTGCTGATTTTTTAAATCCAGCATTAGGTGTAGTTTGATTTTAGATACAAGGCTTAGGTTTTCTAGTTCTTCCCCAGATGTCTCAAAGCCTATTTATTGTTGCCTAATATTTCTTGTAAAGTTTGTCAGTATGTGGTAAAGAACAAAGATGTTGTGATTTTCTGTTGTAAATATGAGTATGAATTGACTCCTTTTTAGCTTAGTTGAAATATTTTTTTTAAGTGTGATAGAATCTAGAAAGTTAGGGATTACCAGGAAAAAGAAGTTGATCCTATGCCGAGGGAACTTGCTTTGGGGTTGCTCTATCAGTATACGATTAGGAAGAATTTATGTTTTGTAATGCAGGGACTATGTAGAGCATGGAAGCAATTGAAATAACTGATTAAAATACCTATATCTTGGGCACCTAGGTGGCTCAGTTTGGTTAAGTGTTAGACTCTTGATTTTGACTCAGGTCATGATCTCCGGGCTCATGAGATTGAGCCGCATGTCAGGTTCCGAACTCAGTGCTGGAGCCTGCTTGGGATTCTCTTTCCCTCTCTTTCTGCACATCTCCCCATTCATGTGTGCCACCTGTTCTCTCTCTTAAAAATAAATAAACTTAAAAAAAACCTAGATAGATCAATGTTTAATTTAATCAAATATCAAAATAAGCAGCATGTTCAGTTAACCCCTGGCCATATTTTACCAGTTTCTGGTCCACTGCGTTAAGAGTCCACCATGAACAATACAAGGGAAAAGATGCTCAGAAGGTCATTTGAACTAGTATTCTAATGATACTAAAATTGCTATAGCTTAGGATCAGGGAAGGACAGCTAATAATAAGAGGCAGAAGCTAAATGATTTAGAAAGAACAAATCTGAGAAGGATTTGATTTTAATTTAGTAAACTGGAGCAGTCTGAAGTGAATATGATACATAAAACCCTGGAACTGTAAAAGTATCAGGCAGCATCCTTTGAAATTTGAGCTCAAAACATTTAAGGCAAATAAAAGGAAGTCCTCTACTATTTGGTACATAGTATTTTGGTGCCCCCATTTTCAGCTTGTATTGTATACCTGATGTATATAAAGAAATTGAAAAGAAGTTTAATTATATTAATAAGACAGATTTATAATGAGTACCTAAGTTAAACTTGATTATATGGGACTAATTACAAATATTTCAGCTACTAAAGTAAAAGAAAGCTCCTAATTTCCTCAGGAAATGCAAATATATTTTTAGACTGATAACCTTAGCAGCCATGCATGTGAATTGAAAAAAGTTTTAGAAAAGATAGCGTCGTAGACTCTGTGTCTAGAGTTCTTTCTTGTTTAGCAAGAAAGCAGGATGCAGGATTAAAATACAAGAGATGGCTAATGTCTGGGAGAAGACAAGAGCCCTAAATAAGGGTACTTGCTCTGTGTTTATTAAGATCAGAAGGCTTACAAGCATGATGAACATGCACAAAGAGACAGTCTGTGGACATTGACTCATCGGCTGAGGGAAAGGGGGTTTTGAAGATATATGGTGTTAGGGGTTTAAGTCAACATAAAACAAAATCCTGGCACTGGGCAGATGGTTGTTAACAGCAGACACCAGGCTCTGTGTTTATTTTAGCTGGGCTAGGGGTAAGACAGAGCGGGCTACCTCAGGGTCAAAAAAAGGCACCTTTCTTTTGCTAAGTAGCTCCACTCTGGGCAACTTCACCCCAAAGCAGTCTGTAGCCCTTTTTATCCCTTTACCTAATTTGGTCCTTCCTTCCTGTGAAAACAGCTCTCTGCTATAGTACTAAATTAGGGGGCGTTTCTGCTCTGAATACCTAATCTTGTTTACCTCATATATCTTTGTTCTATATTGGGGCCTTTGCCCCACCCTCTGTATACTGGGGCCTTTGCCCAGCCCTCTCTGTACCTATTTACCTAATCTTGTTAACCCATCAGTGCAAGCCCAGGAAATTCCTAAGCTTATTCCCCACAATAGAGGGATAAAAATGGTGGGTAAAACTTTTTCTCTTTTTGATCTTAGTCTCATTTTAAGTTATTATTTTTTAGAGACTTTATTTAAAGGTTTTAGAGTCACAGAAAAAAATTTTTTGTTGTAGTTGACACACAAGATTACATTAATTTCAGGTGTACAACATAGTGATTTGACCACTCTAAATGGGCTATGCTCACCCACAAGTATAGCTACCTCTGTCCCCATAAAAGACTATTACAATACTATTTGACCATATTCCTTGTGCTATACCTTTTATTCCAATGACTTATTCATTCTATGACTGGAAGCCTATACACCCCACTCCCCTTCACCCATTTTGCCCATCCCTCACCCTCTCCCCCTGGAACCATCACTTTATTCTGTGTATTTGTGTTTCTTTTTTTTCTGTTTTTTAGATTCTACATGTAAGTGAAATTGTATGGAATTTGTCTTTGACTTATTTCACTTAGTGTTATGCCCTCTAGTCCTCCCATGTTACAAATGGCAAGATCTCATTCTTTTTTTATGGTAGAGTAATATTCCATTGTATATATATTGTAACTTCTTTATCCATTTATCTATTGACGCACATTTGGGATGCTTCCATTGGCTATTATAAACAATACCACGATAAACATAAGGGTGGATTATTTTTTCAAATTAGTATTTTCATCCTCTTTGGGTAAATAACCACCAGTGGAACTAATGTGTTTCTGTTTTTAATTATTTGAGGAACCTCCATACTGTTTTCTATAATGGCTGTCTAAATTTACATTCCTGCCAATGGGGCATGAGGATTCCTTTTTCTCCAGATCCTCAGCAACACTTGTTATTTGTCTTTTTTATATCTAGTGATTCTGATAGGTGTCAAGCGATATTGTGGTTTTGATTTGCATTTCCCTCATGATTAGTGATGATGAGCATGTTTTCAGAAGTCTGTTGGCCATCTGTATGTCTTCATTGGAGAAATACCTCCAAGCCCTGTGCCCATTTTTTTAATGAGATTTTTTGGATTTTTTTTTTGTTTTGAATTATAGAAACTCTTTATATATTTTGGATATTAAACATTTATTGGATATATTATTTGTGAATATCTTCTCCCATTCAGTAGCTTGTCTTTCCATTTTGTTGATGGGTTTCTTCGCTGTGCAAAAGCTTTTTATTTTGATGTAGTCCCAGTAGTTTAGTTTTGCTTTTGTTTCACTTACTTGAGGAGAAATGTCTAGAAAAAATGGTGCTAAGGCTAATGTCCAAAATTATGGTCTATTTTATCTTTTAGGATTTTAAGGTTTTAGGTCTCAAGGAGTTGAAACTTATATCCACACAAAAACCTGCACACAGATGTTTGTAGCATCTTTATTCATAATTTTACATAAAGTTTATACACATAAATTTTATATTTCAATTTTATACTCGAAACTTGTAAGCAACCAAGACGTCATTTACTAGGTTAGAGATAGTGGCGTATCCAACAATAAAATATTATTCTGTGCTAAAATGAAATAAGCTATCAAACTGTGAAAAGACCTGGATAAACCTTAAATGCATATTAACAAGTGAAAAATGCCAAGCTGAAAGGGCTACATAATGTATAATTTTAACTAGATGACATTGTGGAAAAGGCAAAAATAAGGACTAGGAAAAAGATAAGTGCTTGCTAGGACTTGAAGTTGGTAGTGGAGGGTTGAGTAGTTGATGGACAAAGGATTTTAGGGTAGTGAAAATACTCTAGATGATATACTCTAGATGATGTAATCATTGATACATGTCATTATGCATTTGACCAAACCCACAGAATGTATAGCACCAAGAGTGAACAGTGATGTAAACTGTGGACTTTGGTGATTATAATTTGTCAGTGTAGCTTCATTCGCTTCAACAAGCATACCATTCTGGTTGGGAATGTTGTTAACAAAGGAGGCAATGCATGGGTAGATGCAAGGGGTATATAAAAAATCTCCATATCTCCTATCAGTTTTTCTCATTTGTAGATAACATGATACTTCACATAAAGCTTTAAAGACTCCACCAAAAAAATTACTAGAATAAATGAATTCAGTAAGCTTGTAGATACAGAATTAATACACAAAAATCTGTTTTCTTTGATATGCTAATAATAAAGTGCAGGAAGAGAAATTAAGAAAATAATTGCATTCACGGTTGCAGCAAAAAGAATAAAATACCTAAGAATGAACATAACCAAAGAGATGAGAGACCGGTACTCTGAGAACTATAATCTTTCATGAAAGAAAAAGAAGATACCAAGATGTAGAAAGACATTCCATGCTCATGGATTGGAAGAATTGATAACATTAAATGTCTGTACAACGCAAACTATAGATTCAATGCAATCCCTATCAAAATATCGGTAGCATTTTTCACTGAACTAGAACATATAAAATTTGTAAGGAACCACAAAAGACCTTGAGTAGCCAAAGCAGTGTGAAAAAGAAGAATAAAGCTGGAGGTATCATAGTCTCAGATTTCAAGATATACTTCAAAGGTATAATCAAACTCTATGGTACTGGCACAAAAATAGACACATAGATAAGTGGAACAGAATAGAGTGCCCAGAAATAAACCCATACTTACATGGTCAATTATTCCATAACAAAAGAGGCAAGAATATAAAATGAGGAAAGGACAGTCACTTCAAAAAACGCTGCTGAGGAAACTGAACAGCTATGTGCAAAAGAATGAAATTAGACCACTTACACCATACACAAAAATAAACTCAAAATGAGTTAAAGACTCAATTATGAGACCTAAAACCATAAAATCCTAAAGGAAAAAGTAGAGCATAATCTCTTGGACATCAGCTGTAGATAATTTTTCTAGTTATCTGTGTTACATTTTTTGAAGAGGATATCTTAGCTTCATTGTATTGCCTTTACTTTGTCAAAGATCAGTAGACTGTATTTACAGAAGTCTACTTCTGGGCTTTGTATTCTTTTCCAATAATCTGTTTGTTTTCTCTTTTGCCAATACCAGTCTTGCTTACTGTAGCTTTGTAGTAAGCCTTGAAGTCAGGAAGTGTCAATCTTCCATCCTTGTTCTTCTCCTTCAATATTATGTTGACTATTCTGGATCTTTTACCTCTACTTAGAGTCATTTTGTGAATATCTATTAAATAGTTGGCTGGGATTTTGATGTTAATTGCATTGAATCCATAGATCAGTTTGGGAGGAACTAACATCTTGACAGTGTTGATTAAAAAAACTTTTTTTTAATCGATGTTTATTTTTGAGAGAGAGACAGCATGAACAGGGGAGGGACACAGAGAGAGATATAGTATCCGAAGTGGGCTCCAGACTCTGAGCTGTTAGCACAGAGCCTGACGTGGGGCCCAAACCCACAATGAATCAGGAGATCATGACTTGAGCCGAAGTCAGATGCTTAACTGACTGAGCCACCCAGGTGCCCTGAGTTTTAATATCCCTGTGTAAACTGGAATATCTTTTTATTTCTTCATTTCTTTTCTGATTTCAGTCATCAAAGTTTTGCAATTTTCCCAATATAGACCTTATATATATTTTGTTAGATTTATACCCACGTATCACTTTTTTGGGTGCTAATATAAATGATACAGTTTTTAATTTTTAAATTCCACTTGTCCATTGTTGGTATATAGGAAAGCAAATGACTATTGCATATCAGCCTTGTATTTTGCAACCATGTTATAAGGGCTTATTAGTTCTATAGCAGTCTTTTTAGATTTTCTGTATAGTTGATCATGTCATCTATGAACAGAATCTGTATACTTTCTATTTCCTTTTCTTAATGCATGGCAATGACTTCTAGTACAGTATTGAAAAGGAGTGATCAGAGAGACATCTTTGCTTTATACCTAATCTTAGTGGGAAAACTTGGAGTTTCTTTTTTTTTTTTTTTTTAAAGTTTATTGTCAAGTTGGTTTCCATGTAACACTCAGTGCTCATCCCCACAAGTGCCCTCCTCCATGAGCTTCTTACTATTAAATATGATAGCTGTAGATGTTTTTATCAAGTTTTATCATGGATAGGTGTTGGATTTTGTTATATGCGTCTACTTAATATGATCATGTAAGTTTTCTTCAGTCAGATCTGACTTTTAAACATGATTTTAGATACATAATCTCTTGTAGCAGTTATTGGTAAGCATTTGTTTCCTGATAGGAACCGTGTTCATATGGGAACTTACAAATAGCAGAGACTTTTAAACATGATTTTAGATACATAATCTCTTGTAGCAGAACTTGGTAAGCATTAGTTTCCTGATAGGAACCATGTGCATATGGGAATTTACAAGTAGCAGAGAGCAGAAATAGGTTGTCTACCTTATAGGTTGTGAGCATGTATGATCATGTATTTCAGTGTTTTCCTTAATGTCTATGATGTAATAAACAATCAGTAATTGTCAACTGATCTTGGCAAAGAATAGAGGGATAATAAGCATAATAACATTGGGAAATAACTGTTGAAAAATACTGAGGTTAGTTTACCTAATGAGACTGGTCAGTAAGACAAAATAGAAATTTGGGTGGAGATACATGGAAAGAGCCTAAGTGTCCATCAACGGACGAATGGATCAAGAAGATGTGGTTTATCTATACAATGGAATACTATATGGCAATGAGAAAGAATGAAATCTGGCCATGTGTAGCAACGTGGATGGACCTTGAGGGTGTTATGCTGAGCGAAATAAGTCAGGCAGAGAAAGACAAATATCATATGTGTGCACGTATAGGAGGATTAGGAGGAACTTAACAGAGGACCAAAGGGGAGAAGAAGGGAGGAAATGGTGGGGGAAAGGGAGAGAGGCAAACCATGAGAGACTCTTGAATGCTGAGAACAAACTGAGGACTGATGGTGGGGGGAGGGGGGATGTGCATGGAGCGGGGCACTTGTGGGGATAAGCACTGGGTGTTATATGGAAACCAACTTGACAATAAACAATTTGTAAAAAAAAAAAAAAAAAAGAAATTTGGGTGGAAATTAGGGAATAATATGTCTTAATGGACTGTGGGGGTAATTTTTAGAGCTTAAATTGCATTTTATTATTTTTGCATATTTCAAGGAGAACATTTGTCTTTTTAGTGTACTTAAATCAGAATGAAGTTTGCTTTATAATGATTCCTTCTTTCTTAAACAGATTCAAAATTTTTGGAAAGTTACCACTGATTTCTTTACGAATCTCGGATAAAAAACTGCAAGGGATTTTGGAATTGATTGAAAGCATTCCGAAACCCACACCTGCAACTGAAACATATGCCCCTGTCAAACCACTTCAGGTAATGTATTTGTAAAATTGATAAAAGTACAGATTAAAAAGGAAACTCAACAAAAAGTATTCGTAAAAGAGTCACAGAAATTTTGGGGTGAAATAATTTAATTCATTTTGAATAGACCCTTAAGAATTATTTTAAAAGAGAAAATGATGAAAGAGTAAAAGGTGTACAGAGTAAAGAAAGTTACAGGGTAAGTCTACCTCTCTTCCCTTCTCCAGCTTGCAGCCCCTCTCCTCAATGGTAGCACTGTTAACCACAATGTATGTATTTGTCCAAAAATGTTTATGGCATGTACTGTGCCATACTTATGGGTGTGTATACACTCATGTTCTTAAAGTTTACATGTATTGGATTATTATACCTGCTGAATCTGTATTCTTTTCACCATATATTATATACCTTAGAGATATTTTCATGTTAGCACCTACAGATCTACCTTTTTCTTTTTTATAACAATATAGTATTGAATTGTGTGAATGTACCATCGTTTGCCTAACATAATCCCCTTTTCATGGGCACTCATATGAGTGCTCACAGTTAAAATATACTGTTTTCAACTTCCTTTACATATATTTTGTATATTTTTATCCATTGGGTAAATTCGTATAAGTGGAATTGCTTGGTGAATTTTATATTTCCATAAACTTTGCCAAATTTTAAATTAAGTACTAATTTATAGTCCCGCCAGCAGTAAGTGTTTTTCTCGGTTCTCATTAGTCTTAAGTATTAACAATTTAAAATTTATTCTGTTAAATGAAAAAAATGTTATATTCTGATTTTGATTTGCATTTTTAAGTAACCAGAGGACTTAGGTTCATAAGTTTATTGGCTGTTTGACTTTCTGTTTTTCAAAACTGGTGTTCATGTCTTTTGTTGTGTTGTGGTTTTCCACTTAAGGAAATTGTTGCTGTTTGTCTTTTACAAACATTCTTTCCCTGGATTTTTATCTGATTCATTTGTTTTTGGCATGCCAAAGCTTTTACTTTTTACTAGGTTTTCCTTCAGATTTGTATGTTTTATAATATGTACCTTACCTCTTATGAAGAAAATTTCAAAAAGAAAATAACCATTCATGTTTCTCTTATTTAAAAATTTTATTTCCATACTTTTTCCTTTTGAAATAATCTCATACTTACAGAAAAGTCATAAAAATGGTATAAGGAACTATAAAATCCACTTTACCAGTATATTTTTATGGAATGTAAAAGACATAAATTAAAGGATACTGATGAAGCTTTTTATCTCTCTGAAATTTTTGCCTAACACATGATCAAGAAGATTTTTCTTGTGTTAAAGTCTAGAAATTTTATACTTTTTAAGTTCTTACATATTTTTTTTCATTTTTTAGAGAGTGTGTGTAAGCAGGAGAGAGGGCCAGAAGGTGGGAGAGAGAGTCCCATGCAGGCTCCATGCTCAGCATGGATCCCAACTTGGGGTTCAGTCCCATGACTGTGGGATCATGACCTTAGCTGAGATCAAGAGTTAGACGCTTAACTGACTGAGCCACCTAGGCACCCATGTTTTTTTTCTTCTTAAACATTTTTAAGTTGTAGTGAAGGTGCTTAGATAAATGTTAGGTTCATTCTTCATTATCATCGATGCCTAACAGGACTCCTCCTTCTCCCATACCTTGGGTTTAATCTGTATATCAAGAGAGTATCAAACATAGGATCTACACTAGATGTTCCTTTTAACATCAGACACGTATATAAAAATAGGCAGAGAATACCTATGTAATATGTTTTACACTGTGTTTCTGTTATGTGCCAGACCACACACTTGGCTAAGGAATACTATATGTAAGGTCATCTGTTACTTATATTTAAAACCTAGCCCACCTCTATATTTTTGCATATTTTTGTCTTTAATCCTTATCACAATCCAGCAAATTAGGTATTAACAGTCATTATTTTGCCCAGGAAATAGACTCTTAGAGAAGTTACTTTGCTAATACTTTGCAAGATCATTAAGTTTGTAGCTTTTAGCATGCAGAGCCAAGCTTTAGATTCAGGTTTGTTTGTTTGTTTGTTTGTTTTTATTTTTTATTTTGCTCTCTTTAAACAAATCTACAGCCCAACAGCTAGCTTTGGTTTTGCTCTTTTCATGCTGCTTTCTGTATAAATGACATCCTTATTATTAGGGACTTTATTTTCTGCATTTTCCAAGTTTCTCAAGAAAGTTCAGTACAAAACACTAGGTCATTATTAAGAGTTTTAATATAATTTGAACTGATTTCATAGGTTAGGAAAAGAAAAGTTTTTTAAGCAACAAATCACCCCTTCATGGATACTTGTTTGGCTTGTCTCAGGAACAGAGTTTTAGTCACGAGTCTGAAAGGCCCTAACATCATCTCTCTCTTTTTTTTTTTTTAATGTTTTTTAAATTTATTTCTGAGAGGGAGAGACAGCATGAGCAGGGGAAAGTCAGAGAGAGAGGGAGATACAGAATTTGAAGCTCTGAGCTGTCAGCACAGAGGCTGACATGGGGCTTGAACCCACGAACCGTGAGATTATGACCTGAACCGAAGTCGGCTGCCCAACCGACTGAGTCACCCAGGCGCCCCCCCAACATCGTCTCTTGAAACTCGATGTTCCTTTCACTTCCTGTAATAGATTTTTCTTTGTAATTTTTATTTCAGTTTTGTTAAGGTGTAATTGATTAATGTGTATATTGTGGTGATTTAACCTACGTGTTTGTTGTGAAAGCATTTCACTATCATCCATTACCTCACATACTTGTTTTTGGTGAGAACATTAAGTTCTAGTCTCTTAGCAACTTCCATTTATTCAGTATAGGTAGTTGACTGTAGTCACCATGTTTTACATTTGATCCTCAGCCTTATTCTTCTCAAAGCTGAGACATTTACTAACTGTTCCCTATTTCCTTTACCCCCTAGCCTCTGGCACCCACTTCTGTAATCTTTGTTGCCATGAGCTTGACAGTTTTGTTGTTAATTCCTCATATAAATGATACTAGACAGTATCTTTCCCCTTCCAGCTTATTTCATTTAGCATAATGCCCTCAAGGTTTCTTCATGTCGCCACAGTGGCAGGATTTCCTTCTTTCTCTCTCAGGGTTGAATAATGTTACATTACACACACATCTCATCTTTATCCATTCATCTGTTTGATGGACACTTGAGTAGTTGCCCATATCTTTGCTATTATGAATAATACCTCAGTGAACATGGGAGCACAGATATTTCTTTCATATCCTGCTTTCATTCTTTCGAAAGACTGGGAAAGTGAGATTGCTGGATCACATGGTCGTTCATGGTAGTTAGTTTTTTTTTTTTTTTTTAATGTTTTATTTATTTCTAGGAGAGAGAGAGAGACAGCATGAGCAGGGGAGGGTCAGAGAGAGAGGGAGTCACAGACTGAAACAGGCTCCAGGCTCTGAGCTGGCAGTCAGCACAGAGCGCGACGCAGGGCTCAAACCCACGAACCGCGAGATCATGACCTAAGCGAAAGTTGGACGCTTAACCGACTAAGCCACCGAGGCGCCCCAGTAGTTAGTTTTTTGAGGAACCTCTCCACTGTTTCCATGGTGGCTGCACCAATTTACACTTCCATCAGTGGTGCATAAGAGTTCCTTTTTCTCCACATCCTCTCTAATATTTCTTATTCATTGTTCTTTTTTCTTTTTTCAGGTTTTAAAACTTTATTCACATATTTTACAAAATGTGCATTCCAATAATTAAAATGATTTTAAACAAAAAAAATTGTGCTCTGATTAAACTGCATTTTACAGCCTATAGGACACTCTGGACCAGCTTGGTTTTTACTTTAGATTTCACTTCCGTTCCACCCTTCTTCCTTCACCAACATGCAAGTTCTTTTCATCTTCCTCTCCAGATGGGAGAGGCAGGTGCTTTCATTGTCAGTAGTTCTCCATTCTTTGATTTTTGGCAGCACAGTCATTTAAACTTGATCCAGCTTCTTTACCTCTTACAAAGTTAAACAGCCACAGGAACTAAAATAAGGCAATGCTGGTAGAATGCACAGTGCATTTTGGCAGCATGTGCCTTGTTATGATTCACCAGCCTGCTTTTCCTGTTCACATATTTCTTTTGAAGGCAGTGGATTTTTCTCTTTTGTTTCTGTCTTCAGTTTCTACTTACTTAATTTCTCAATTTCAGCCACACCAGGTTTGTCAGAGATGGTTGCAGAGGAAGTGGAGCATGGCGCTTGAGCGAAGGCTGGTCTGTGCAGTAGCGTATCTTTCTGATGGTAGCCATTCTGACTTACCAGGTGATGGCTCATCATGGCTTTGATTTGCACTTCCATTATTAGTGATGTTGAGCACCTTTTCATGTATCTCTTGACCATTTGTATGTCTTCTTTGGAAAAAAGTCACATTTCTTTCTTTTGCCCATTTTTAATTGAATTGTTTGTATTGCTGAGTTGAAAGAGTTATTTATATATTTTAGATATTAATCCCTTATCAGATATGTTATTTGTATATATTTTCTTCTTTCAGTTCACTGCCTTTCATTTGTTTCCTTTCCTGTGCAGAAGCTTTTTAGTTTGAGCTAGTCCCACTTGTGTATTTTTCCTTCTGTTGCCTTTGCTTTTGGTGTCAGATCCAAAAAAATCATTGCCAAGACTGCTGTCAAGGAGCTTACCTGCCTGTGTTTTCTTCTGGAAGCTTTATGGCTTCAGGTTTTCCATTCAAGTCTAATCCATTTTGAATTGATTTTGTGTATAAGATAGGAGTCCAGTTTTATTCTTTGCCTGTGACTGTCCAGTTTTCCCAGCACTATTTGTTGAAAGAAACTGTCCTTTCCTTGTATATTCTTGACTCCTTTGCCAAAAGTTAACTGATAATTATGCAAAGGTTTATTACTGACCTCTCATTTCTGTTCCATTGATCTCTGGGTCTGTTTCTATGTTTGCGCCATACTCTTTAAATTACTATAGCTCTGTATAGATTTTGAAATTAGAAAGTATAATGCCTCCAGCTTTGTTATTCTTTCTCAAGATTGCTTTGGCCATTTGGGGTCATAAAAATGTTAGGATTATTTTTATCTATTTGCGTGTAATATGCCATTGGACTTTTGATGGAGATTACTTTGAATCTGAAGATTGCTTTGAGTAGTGTGAATTTCTTTTTAAGTTTATGTATTTATTTATTTTGACAGAAAGGAACAGGAGTTGGTGGAGGGGTACTAAGAGGGAGAGAGAAAGAGAATACCAAATAGGCTCTGTGCTGTGACTGCAAAGCCTAATGTGCAGGGCTCAAACCCAACGAATGTGAGATCATGACCTGAGCTGAAACCAAGAGTCAGATGCTTAACTGACTGAGCCACCCAGGCACTCTAGAGTAGTAGGAACTAAATATTACTTTTGGCAATTCCTGAGCATGAAATCTTTCCATCTCTTTGTGTCTTTCATTGGTGTTCTATGGTTTTCAGCGTAGAGATGTTTCACTTCTTTGTTTAAATTTATTCCTAGGTATGTTATTCTTTTTGATACAGTTACAAATGGTAAATTTTGAAATCAGATAGTGTGACATCTAAATTTTTGGCTTTTCCCCAATAGTTTCCACCAGTTCTTACCCTTTTCCTATAACTTTTAGAATCAGCTTTTCAATTTCTACAAGAAAATTCTGCTGGGATTTTGATAGTGGTTTTATTGTATTATCAATTTGGGAAGAATTGGCATTTTACCAGTATTGAATCTTTACATTAGCATGAGGTATCTTTTCATTTATTTAAGTCTTTAAGTTTTTTCATTTTATTCTGTAGTTGAAACATACATTTGCTTCACATATTTTGCTATTTTGTGTCCTTCCAGAATTAATATGTTGAAACCTTACCCCTGTTATTTTCAGAATGTGACTATATTTGTAGATAAGGCCTTAAAAGTGGTTAAGTTAATATGAGGCCATTAGGGTAGGTCCTAATCCATTCGGTTGGGCATCTTTATATGAAGTGGAAATTTGGACACAGAAAGGACACCAGTGGTGCACCCATACAGAGAAAAGGCCAGGTGAGAGCACAGCAAGATGATAGACATCTGCAGGCCTAGGAGAGAGGCCTCAGATAAAACAAATTATGCTAACATCTTGATCTTAGACCCATCAGCCTCCAGAACTGTGATAAAATTTCTGTTGTTAGAGCTATCCATATGGTCTGTGGAATTACGTTATGGCAGCCCTAGCAATCTAACACAGCTTTTGGTACCAGGAAAGGAGGTGTTGCCATAACAAATATGTGGTGGTAGCTTTAGACATAATGAGTAGAGAAGGAAAATAATTTTGCAGCAAGGTGATTGTTCCTTGTTATAAAGTGGTGAAGAACTAGGCTGAATTGTATTCTAATGTGGAACTTGTAAGTGATGAGCTTGGATAGTTAATGGAGATTTCTAAGCAGACTTTTTAAGACATGGTCTTGTTTTTTCCTAATTACTTACAGTAAAATGCAGGAAAGGAAATATGTTTTTAAGAAGGATTTCTTAAGCAAAATGGAAACAAAACTTAAAGATTTGGAAAAAACTTGGCCTATCCATATTGCAAAAAATGGAAAAGCATGTTACAGAGAGAAAACCAAGGGTGTTGTGCACAAAACACTTGATAAATGAATTAAGGTTGTGACTCATGGCTCTAATCCACCATCTCCGCAGAATCTAGGAATAGAAATGGGGCTATACCAGCTGAAGTACTGCCAGCTTGGAGTAAAAAGGGCAGAGTCAGGACAAAAATGAAGAAACCCCCTGGCAGTTCTGGGATACTATGGGGCAGGACAATAGAGCCGTCCATCTGGGAATGTGCTTTATTCTTCAAGAAAAGGGGAGAGAATAACCCTGAAGGCTGTTCTGAGATCCACAGAGGTGCCACCACCAACATGGGCCCAAAAGGCATGAGCTGTGGAGGCCGAAGCTCCTGGATTTCTGAGAATGGTTCCACTTCCTCAGTTTCAGTGGGTCCAGCTGCTACTCCCTAGAACCTAAGAGGCAGGAGTATAGTTAGTCTTACCTTATTGAGGATGATAATAGCTGTAGGTTGTTCCTACATGTTATTTCCCAGGTTGGGGAGGTGCTCTTATTCTCAGCTGATTTTTTGTGTGTGTGTCATGAGTATTTGTAGCATTTTATGTAATGCTTTTGCTGCATGTATTGTAATCATAGTTTTTTTCTTCTATATTCTGTTAGCATGATGAATTACATTGATTCTTGAATGTTAAACTAGCCTTGCATTCCTTTTTTTTTTTCTTTTGAACTTATTTTTTCTTTGAGAAAGAGAGACCGAGTATGAGTGGGGGAGGGGCAGAGAGAGAAAGAAACAATCTGAGGCAGGCTTCAGCCTCTGAGCTGTTAGCACAGAGCCTGATGAGGGGCTCGAACCCATGAACTGTGAGACCATGACCTGAGCTGAAGTCAGACGCTCAGTTGACTGAGCCCCCCAGATGCCCCTAGTCTTGCATTCCTAATATAAACCTTGTTTGTTCATGATATATCATCCTTTTATATTGTTGGATTTGTTGGCTAATATTTTGTGGAGGATTTTTGTATCTATGTTCATACAGGATACTGGTTTATACTTTTTCTTGTTATGTGTTTGCTTATGATATCAGGGAAGGGCTAGCCTCATAAAGTAAATTGGAAAATGTTTCCCCTTCTCTATTTTATGAGATTGTTTATAAAGAGTTGATAGTATTTCTATTCTTATAGAAGTTGGACTTTACCAGTGTAGCCATCTGTGCCTGGAATATATTGAAAGATTTTCAAACTTTGTATTTAATTTTTACAGGACTATTTATAGTGTCAGTTCTTGCATGAGCTTTATAAGATTGAGTCTGTTAAGGAATTTGTTCGTTTCATCCAAGGTTTTGAATATGTGGACTTAGCGTTGTTCCTAACATTTCCTTATCCTTTAAATGACTTTAGGATCCATAATGATAGCTCATACTTATTAATTATCTTGCACATTCAGGCCTGTTTGAGTTCTTATAATCTGTCTCTTCATTTGGTATTTTCTATTTGTTGTGACATCATTATTTTGGTTTTACTGTAGCCCTTTCTCCATGCTTCTGTAAGTTTTCTGAGCATATTTG
Source organism: Proteles cristata cristata (assembly GCA_017311185.1). NCBI lineage: Eukaryota > Metazoa > Chordata > Mammalia > Carnivora > Hyaenidae > Proteles > Proteles cristata. The sequence goes on along the minus strand of JAESUZ010002644.1, from coordinate 1,913,901 downwards.
AGACATTAAAAAAAATTTCTTTTGTAGTAAGTCCAGTGCCTTGCTTCCTCCTGAACTGTTGTCTGCTAATCTCACCTGTGCATGGGCCGGTCTTGTTTCCTTGTGTAGATTAAATTGTCCTGCTGTTGTAATCAGATGAAAGAGTTATAAGAAGACTACAGACCTGTATTAACATAGATGAAAAAAATCCTTAACAAATACTACTGTGAAATAGTATGATATATAAGAAGGATAATACACTGTAACTGAATGCATTAACCTTATATAGGCAAAAATGGCTTACCAGTCAATTCTATTAATCATATTTATGGAATAAAGGAGAAAAAGTACATGATCATCTCAATAGAAGAGAAAAAATTTCTGACAAAAATCAATAATTATTGATGATTAAATCTCTTAACAAGTGGGGAATAAAAGAGAGTCTCTTCAACCTGGTAAGAGACATCTAGGAAAAACCTATAGGTACTGTCATACTTTGAAAAAGACTGAATGCTTTCCCTGTAAGGTCCAGAATAGTTCAAGAAATGCCTTTTCTCACCACTTCTATTCAGGTTCTTGTAGATGCTTTAGCTTCTGCAGTAAAACAAAAAACAAAACAAAAAAAGCAAGACAAGACTGGGAAGAAAAAGTAAAACTAGCTTTATTTTCATGCAGAAAGTCCTAAGGAATGTAGAAAAATACCATTAGTAATAGTAAGCAAAGTTAGTAAGTTTGCAAGATGTGTTATTAATGTAAATAACTAGTCGTTTCTAAAAATGAATTCATTCATAACATTAAAAAGGCTAAATTCTTAAGAAAAAAACCTTTTAAGTTCATTTTAAGAGTTTATTTCTGTTTATTTTGAGTTATTTATTAATTATTCATCAAGAGTCAGATGCTTGGGGCACTTAGGTGGTTCTGTTAGTTAAGCATTCAACTCTTGATTTCTGCTAAGGTCATGATCTCACTGTTCATGAGATCAAGTTCCATGTGGGGCTTCACGTTGACAGTGTGGAGCCTGCTTGGGATTTACTCTCTATTCCTCTCTCCCTCTCTGGCCCTCCAGTGCTCACATGTGCTTGCTCTCAAAGTAAATAAATAAACTTTGGGGGTAAAAAAAGAGTTGGACACTCAATTGACTGAGCCACCAAGACACCCCACTGAAAAATTTAACAAAAGAAGTACAAGACCTGCAAACCTGAACCTACAAAACATTTATGAAAAAAAAAAATTAAAACCTAAACAGTAGAATGATATGCATAGTCAAGGATTGGAGGCCTGACCTTGTTAAGATGGCAGTTCTCTCCGAACTCTATAGATTTCTCACAACTTCAAAGATCCCTCTTCTGGGAATTAACAAGCTAATTATAAAGTATATATGGTAATGCAAAGGGTACATAGTAGTCAAAACAATTTTATTTACTATTACAATTTTTAATTTTAATTCCAGTGTAGTTAACATACAGTGTTATATTTATTTAGGTCAAAATTGTCTTAGGACTTTGAATAAAAATCTTTGTGCTAGTTAACAGTGAATTACTTTTTTTTTCCAGATTCAGAGGTCGACTTCTTTGGGAACATCACAGATTTCACAGAAAATGCTTCCTTTCCTGGAACTTCCGTGTGTTGAAGATGGTAAAATGCAACTGCTTTAGGAAGTTTTTCTTATTAAAATGTATTATGAATATAATTTCCATTTGAGACTATATTAAAATTTTCAGGCAATAGCAGATACTGATATATTTTTTGGAAATTTTCACTAAAATTCCTTTAAACAATAGAACTTTAAAAAAAAACCCTTTTAAAAGCGTTTTTTAAAGTCACTTTTGCGGTGAGGTTTTTTTGGTGTGTAAAATTTAAACTTGTAATCTCAAAGTCTATTAGTAAGTTCATCTTCTTCTAGGAGCCCCTGTGAAGCTGTTGATAATCTAATTTATAATATTACTTATTTGGAGAGTTTCATTATAGTAAAATTTTAGTTTTATTTTTATATTTTCCTTTTTTGTTATTACACACAAAAAACTCAAGAATTAATACCTACTACATTTGCATATGAAAACTGGTAAATATTTTGATAACAAATATCTGCTTTTTCTTGGCCACATTGGTAACTGAAGTTGCCATGTCAGTCCTTGATTTTCTATGAGAATGTGTTTCTTTTTGGTAAATGGGGCAGGGAGGAGCTATATGTGAGATCATCTACCCTAATTACAGTCTTCGATTATTAGGGATATCCGTCAAATGGTTTTTGCTTTCTTTTAAATCTTCTTTTAATGGTTTTACTAGTTTTCGGGTTGTTTTTAATGGCAAATTTTAGAAATTTATTATCGTACATATGTGTGTGTGTACACACACACGTACACACATATATGAATGAAATAGTGATTGATTTCAGTTTCTTCATCCAAATCTCAGGCCCTGTTATTTGCTTTTAATATTGTAGATTTTGTAACTAAGTCCTGTTTGGTCATCCAGATACAGTGAGCATCTTAGTGTGTTTGTTTGAAAATTCATTATGTGTATAATCATTGGCATTGGCATAATATTTTCTTGTGCAATTTTTACAGAGACTTATCACTTTAAAAGGTGATGTTCATTAAGATAAAGTTGAATGTTGTATTTTCAGTATTTTTTTTTGTCAAAAATGGTATTCTTTGACACACAATCTCTATATTCTTTACATCCAGTTCTGAAATGTTTAGACCCTGGAACATTTAGACCCTTAATATATTAGTATTCATATTTTATTTCAAAATAATATAAAAATGTTATTAAATCAATCATTTTGATTATTGGCTTAAACAGTGTTCTGTACTATTTAGATTCAGATGAAGAATTTTTTGATGCACCGTGTAGTCCTTTGGAAGAGCCTCCTCAGTCTCCCACTGGAGTTAAAAGTTGTCAACAGAAGAAGTTTCAAAAGTCAGATTGTACAAAAAATATGATTCAGTATAAAATAAGATTTGAAGTGCCAGAGGTATGTACCATGGTAAAATTATTGTGGCTTATTTAAGTTGTTTGTCATCTCTATTCACATATTACTAATACATACTTCTGTTTTCATCCTACTTAAGCTGAGTCTAGATGTTGCTATCTGATTTTTTCCTTGTCTTTTTTTAAGATAATTTTTCTAATCAAAAATAGGGGTTTAGATTAGATATCATAGTTATCAGTGTATATTTATTAAAGATAATTATTTATACAGCATGAGTGTATATGTGTATGTAAAAATCTCTCCTGAATTTTATTAAAAAAAATTTTTTTTAAATGTTTTTATTTCTGAGAGAGACAGAGAGACAGCGTGAGCTGGGGAGGCTCAGAGAGAGAGGGAGACACAGAATCTGAAACTGGTTCCAGGCTCTGAACTAGCTGTCAGCACAGAGCCTGATGCAAGGCTCGAACCCCACGAACCATGAGATCATGACCTGAGCCGAAGTTGGACGCTTAACCAACTGAGCCACCCAGGCAACCCGTCTCCTGAATTTTAAATACATTATTTACATCCTATGTATACCTTACATATCCATATATAAGCACCATCCATATAAACAGTTTTTTGTTTTAGGTATTGGCAGTTTCTTTTTGTTTTTCTTCTCCAGGTTTTGATTCAGTTTTATCACCTTGTCGGAGATTGTGAACTACCTGTGGTAGAAATTGATGTTTTAGGACTGGGCACAGATGTTGAACTTCGAACATTTGATTTGAAAGCAAGTGCCTTTTTGAAAGAGTTCTGCTTAAAATGCCCAGAATACTTTGGTAAGTGTCTCATTTTTATAAAATAAACACATTAACTTTATTATTTGACTCCCTATTAGAGAGTTTTAAATTCTCTAGACTTTAAATCAGTATGTTTGTTAAAATATTCTCAAGAAAATATTTTGTTATGAGTTGGTCTTCAGTTTTTATCTTGTACTTGGGTATCTAGGGAGGTAGATCAAAGAGAAAATGAAGGTAATTTTTTTCATTATGGAAAATAAGTCCTGGCTTAATTTTAAATTTACCTAATCTACCTACTACAATGCTGAATTAATCTCCTATTGATAAGGTAACAATTTACCGCAGACTCAGTGTCCTACAACAACAGAAATTTATTATCTTAAAGTTCTATTGATCAGAAGTCTGACAGGTCTCAACAGGTAAAAATCAGGATGCCAATAGAGTTCCCTTTTGGAGGCTCTAGGGGAAGATGAATTTCCTTGCTTATTCAGTTGTTGCCAGAATTCATTTCCATGTGCTTTAAATATGTTTCCTGCTGCCTATTAGGTGAGGGCTAGCCTTAAACTTCTGTAGGCCTCTCTAATACCTGCACATAGTTCCCTATATCTCAGAACCAGAACAGGGTGGTAGATCCTTCTCATATTGTCATGTGTGTAGCCTCAATCCAGGATAATGTTCTCTTTACCTTAATCACCTTTGCAAAATCATTTTTGCTATATAGGGTAAGGTGTTCTCAGGTTTTAGAGAAACAGCATGGACATCCTTGGGCAGTGGGGCATAGCATTATTTTGTCTAACATAAACACTTTATTTCCAGAATCATAATGGATAAATTGCATAATACATTGGATAATATTTCCATTTACTGTTTTAGGCATTTAAGAGAGCGTATTATGTATATTTCTTCCTTTACATTTTGGCGTTTATTCTTGTAAGATAATTCTCAATGGTTGATGGAATAATTAAGACAAATGATTTATTTCCAATGTGGGTGCCTTTTATTTCTTTTTCTTGCCTATTTGCTCTGACTAGAACTTGCAATACTGCATTGAATAAAGGTGACTAGAGTGGACATCCTTGTCTTGTTTCTGATTTTAGAGTAAGAGCTTTCGGCTTTCCACTATTAAGTATGATGTCAGCTATGAGCTTATTATATGTAATCTTTATTATGTTGAGGTATGTTCTTTCCATACCTACTTTGTTGAAATTTTTTATATAAATGGATGTTGAATTTTGTCAAATGCTTTTCTTCACTGAGATATGATTTTTTTTCCTTCATTTTGTTATGTGTATCACACTGACAGATTTGTGGATGTTGAACCATCCTTGGAATAAATCCTACTTGATTGTGGTGTATGATCTTTTTATTAATGTAGCGTTGAATTTTTTGCTTATACTTTGTTGAGGATCTTCGCATCTATGTTCATATGAAATATTAGCCTATAATTTTATTTTCCTGTGGTATTCTTGTCTAGATTTGTTACCAGGGTAATGTTGGACGTGTAAAAGGAGTTTGGAAGTGTTTCCAACTATTTCTTTAGAGACATTTCTCAAAGATTAGTATTAATGTTTGATACTACTCATCAGTGAAGCCATCTGGTTTGTTAGAAGGTTTTTGTTTTTAAGGCTTATTTTTTTATTTAGAGAGTATGCATGTAAGCAGGGGAAGGGCAGAGAAAGAGGAAGAGAAAGAATCCTACGCAGGCTCCACACTGTCAGCGCAGAGCCTCACATCTGGCTCGATCCCATGAACTGTGAGATCATGACCTGAACCAAAATCAAGAGTTGAATGCTTAACTGACTGAGCCACCTAAGCAACCCTATTCAGAGATTTTTGATAGTGATTCAGTTTCTTTACAAGTAATTCGTCTATTCATGTTTTCTATTTCTTCATTACTAAATACAGGAAGGTTTATTGAGTCTATGAATTCATTTATTTTCAGTTGTCCAATTGTTAGTGTTACGGTTTTTCATAGTAGTCTCTTATGATTCTTTGTATATCTTTGGTTATCATTTGTGATGTCTCCTTTTTCAGCTCTGATTTTATTTGCACCTTCTCTGTCTCTCTTTTTTTTTTTTTTTTTTTGGTGAGTCTAGCTAAAGGTTTGTGAATTTTGCTTATCTTTTTAGGAACCAGCTCTTAGTTTTATTGGTCTTTTCAGGTCTTATTTTTTTTTTTTTGTCTCTATTTTCTTTATTTCTGCTCTGATGTTTTATTTCCTTCTTTTAAAAAATTTTTTAAAAAATCTTTATTTATTTATTTTTGAGAGACAAAACATCAGCAGGGGAGGAAAGACAGGGTAGGGGAGAGAGAGAATCCCAAGCAGTGTGGAGCCCGAACCTGCAAACCATGAGATCATGACCTAAGCCAAAACCAAGAGTCAGATGCTTAACCACTGAGCCACCCAGCGCCACCCCCCATTTTATTTCCTTCTTATTTGAGGTTTCATTTGTTCTTTTTCTGGTCCTTGAGGTATAAAGTTAGATTGTTTATTTGAAATGTTCTTGTTTCTAGAGGTTTATTCCTGTGCTCTGCCCTCTTAAAAATACTTTTGCTGCATTTTGTAAATTTTGGTATGTTGTATTTAAGTTCTCATTGGTTTTAAGGTTTTTGTTTTTTAAATTTTCTTTTGATTTCTTTTTTGACCCAGTAAAAGATGTTAATGTCTGCAGTAATTCTTTGTTGACTCAAATAGTAAAACTGTAACCAGTTGCAGATGATATCACATATAGAAAACCTTAAAGATTCCACCTGAAAACTGTTAGAACTAATCAATAAATTCGGTAGCGTTGTAGGACAGAAAAACACAAAATTCGGTTGGATTTCTTATACTATGAGAAAAAGAAGTTGAGAAAACAATACCATTTGTCAACAAACTGGGATGAGTGCTGACTTTCTGAAAAGAAAATTTAACCAAATGAAAGAAAAAAACCCATCCCATTTGCAGTTCCATCAAAAGGAATCAAGTACATAAGAATAAATTTAATTAAGGAGGTGAAAGACATACATACCTGTATACTAAAAACTGTAAGACAGTGATGAGAGAAATTAAAGAAAATAAATAAATGGAACAATAGTCCCTGCTTGTGGCTTGGAATAATTTATATGATTAAAGTGTTCATATTATCCAAAGCAATCTACAAATTCAATACAGTCTGTACCAACATTCCAATGACATTTTCACAGAAATAGGAAAAACAATTCTAAATTTGTAAGCCACCACAAAATACCCCAAATACCCAAAGCAGTCTTGAGAAAGGAGAACAAAACTAGAGGCATGATGTTCCGTGATTTCAAAATACATTACAAAGCTATCTGTGGTACTGACACAAAACAACCATTATATGTTTGGTACCACCATAAAAGAAACCCATCAGTGGAACCAAAAAGAGCCTAGAAGTAAACCCATTAATATATGGTTTATTACTTTATGACACAGGAGTCAAGAACATGAAGGGATAGTTTCTTCAATAAACGGTGCTATGAAAACTGGACAGCCACATGCAAAAGAATGAAGCTACTGTCTTATACCATACACAGAAATGAACTGAAGGTGGTTTAAGATGTGAATAAAAGACATGAAACCATAAAACTCCTAGAAGAAAACATAGGCAATGAGGGCCTTTACATTAGTCTTGTGTTGATTTTTTTTGGATGTGATTCCAAATCAAAGACAACAATAAGCAAGTAGGATTGTATTAAACCAAAAAGCTTCTACACAGCCAAGGAATCCACCAACAAATTGAAAAAGCATCTGACTGAATGGGAGAAGATACTCATGCTAATCCTATATCTGATCAGTGGTTAATACCCAAACTATACACAGAATTCTTGCAATCAGTATCAAAGACCCAATTCAGTTTAAAAAATGGGCGGAGGATCTGAATAGACATTTTTCCCAAAGAAGAAATACAGATGGTTAACTGGTACATAAAAAGATACTGAGTATCACGAATTGTCAGGGAAATCCTACTTAAAACCACAGTGAGATATCACTTCATACCTGTCAGAATGTCTGTTACCAAAAAAACCCCCAAGAAATAACAAGTGTTGACAAGGATGTCGAGAAAAGTAAATCCTTTTGCACTGTCAATTAGTGCAGACATATGGTAGACCATATGTAGGTTCCTCAGAAAATCGAAAATAGAATATCATATGATCTAGCAATTCCACTTTTGAATATTTACCCAAAGAAAATTAAAACACTAACTCGAAAAGATAAAAATGCACCCCATGTTCGTTGCAGCACTATGTACAATAGTCAAGATCTAGAAATAGCCTAAGTGCACTCAATGAGTGAGGGCATGAAGATGTGATACCCTATTTACATACATACACAGACAATGAAATTCTATTCAGCTATAAAAAAACAATGAAATCTTGCCATTTGTGACAACATGGGTGGACCTTGAGGGCATTATATGCTAAGTGAAATAAGTCCAATAAAGACAAAACACCTTGTCTCATTTATATGTGGAATGTTTACAAACACTCCAGGTTGATAGGTGTATAGAACAGATTAATAGTTGTCAGAGGCAGGAGGTGGAGTTGTAGTTGGAATGGATGAAGGAGGTCCAAAGATACAAACTGGTAGCTATAAAATAAATCAGGAGGATGCAAAGTATAGCATACTGGCAGTAGTTAACAATACCAAATTGTTAATTTGAAAGCTGCTAAGGTAATCCTGAAAGTCCTCATCACAATGATTTTGTTGAGGATACATGTTAATGAGAGTTACTGGCATGTAGTTTTCCTTTTTCCTCTTTTTTTTTTTTTTTTTAATAAAGCCTTTGTATAGTTTTGGTATTAGGGTAACTTTGATTTTATAGAATGAGTTAGCAAGCATTGTTTGTGTCCTCTGAAAGGGATTATAAAGAATTGGTCTAGATTTTCCCTTAAATTAGAATTAACCAGTGAATCCTGCTGGGCATGGTGCTTTCTTTTTTAGAAGGCTATTACTGATTTGATTTCTTAAATAGATATGAACCTATTCAGGTTGTCTGTTTATTCTTGTGTCAATTTGACACGTGTTTTTCAAGGAATTGGTACATTTCATTAAGTTATTATCTTTGTGGCAGAGATATATATATATTTTTTATTATCCTCTTAGTTTCATGATAACCAGTATTTCTCCTTTTTAATTTCTGCTATTAGTCATTTGTGTCCTCTTTGTTTCTTAGGTAGCCTGGCTAGAGGCTTACCGATTTTATAATGTTTTCAAAGAACCTTTTATGGTTTCTTTAATTTTTCTAATGGTTTCTTATTTTCGGTTTCATTGATTTTTGATCTGTTTTTTATTGTTTCCTTTTGCTTGTATCAATTGATCACTCTTATTTTCTCGTTTCCTAAGGTGGAAGCTTAGATTATTGATTTTATATCTTCTAACATATGCATTTAATGTTATATTTCCCTATAAACAGTGCTTTTACTTAGACTCAGATTTTGATAAGGTGTGTTTTCAGTTTTTAGTGTTTTTAAATTTGAGATTTCTTCTTTTACTCATGTATTATTAGAAGTGTTGTTGATTCTCCAAATATTTTGGAATTCCCCAAATACATTATGTGATTTGTAATTTAATTCCATTGTGGTCTGAGTGCAGACACTGTACACTTTCTTTTTTTTGTAATTTAGTAAGGTGTGTTTTATGGCCCAGAATGTTGTCTATCTTGATGATCAGTCCATGGGAGTTTAAGAAGATGTATTCTGCAATTAATAGATAATAGGTAATCTATAGATATCCATTATGTTTGGTTGATCGATAGTACTATTACTGATTTCAGCTACGTCCTTACTGATTTTTTGTCTGCTGGATCTACCCATTGCTGATAGGGGGATGTTGAAGTCTTAACTATAATAGCAGGTTCATCTGTTTCTCCTTTTAGTATTAACAGCGTTTTGCCTCACATATTTTGATGCTTTGTTGTTAAGATGCATACAGCTTAAGGATTGTTATGTATTCATGGAGAATTGACCCCATTATCATTATATAATACCTTTCATTTTCCCTGATAATTTTTCTTGCTTTGGAGTCTGCTGTGTCTGGAAATTAACGTAGCTATCCCTGCTTTTTTTTTTAAATTAGTATTTACATACTATGGTTTCCTCATCCATTTACTTTAAATCTGTACGTGTCTTTATATTTACAGTGTATTTCTTACAGACAATATAGCTCGGTCTTGTTTTTTTTGTTGACTGTGGCAATCTGCATCTTTTAATTGATGGATTTAGACCATTGATGTCCAAAGTGATTATTAGTATGAGTTGGCTTAGAATTTTTGTAATTAAAGATAGTGATGCTTTACATTTATTTTAGAAACCATATAAATCTGGGGCAACTGGCTGGCTCAGTTGGTAGAGCATGTGACTTTTTTTTTTTGAAGTTTGTTTATTTTGAGAGAGAGAGCATGTGTGCACAAGTGGGGAAAGGAGAGAGAAAGAGAAATCTCCACCTCCACACTGACAGTGAAGAGCCTGATGTAAGGCTCAAACTCATAAACCTGCAAGGTCATGACCTGAGCTGAAGTCAGACGCTTAACAGACTGAGACACTCAGGCACTCCAAGCATGTGACTTTTGATCTCAGGGTTGTGAGTTTAAGCCCCAGGACAGGTATAGAACTCGCTTTTTAAAAAATGTATTCTGATTACATGTGTATAAAAGTACTTTGGTACTTTGGCTGTCCTAGAATCTAATGTTCTAGAATCTGCCCTAGAAACCGATAGATCCCAAGATCTATCTAAGGGAATTAAGAAAGGAAAGGATATGCTTATATACATCTCAAGGATTTAAGGTCATCATCTCTGGGAACTCCCACCCAGACAAAGCTGTCAGTTAACTACTGTCATGAAAACTACCCTCCCCTTTGTTGAGCCCTGGGTTGAATGCAATCTTTGTATTTGGGAAAGCAAATAAAGTGTTGCAGCCTGAAACCTTAATCACTGCATGTGATTTATTCATACATTATAGTTGCATATTCTACACGTGTTCTGTAGCCCCTGAGAACTTGAGTGTAGTAGATCTTATTATGATTATCTTTTGTTTAGAAAACCATTATACATAGCGGATACAGAGTTTTACCTTATTGGGCTTTTTTACATCAAGAAACAGTTTGTTCTTGTGATTGGAAAGAAAAGTGAACCAATTTGCTAGTGTTCTCTAGTAATCCAGAAGTATTCTAGCAGTTGTAAATTATTTTGTGTATTTTTTGTTTTGTTTTCCTAAGAGCACAAAATAAGAAAACCCTAGCACAGAGGATACTGATACACAGTTGTCACTGCACCTATTTCTTTAATCTTTTTGCCTTTTTTTTTTAGTGGGAGGGGGAAGAAGTGAATAGCACAGTTTCTTATAAATGATCTGTAAATAGTTCTGTGGATAAATGTGTGAGAAAAATTGGTACTATTTTAAGGATTGAAATGTGAGAAGCATGTTCAGTAGAAAACTGTCTTAATAGCTAATAAGCTTTTGCATCTGGAAGAGTCAGTGGAATATGTTACATTTTTTCCTCAAAAGTGTTATGATTGATTTGTAGTTCTTTCTTCCACTATCTAGATACTAGTTTCTGGCAGTCATTGTAATTTGGTGATGATAGTTTAAAGCTTTTGTACAAAACACTGTTCTACAGCAGTTTTACCACTTACTTTCCAGAGTTTTTATCAGAAGCCAGAATACAACTAGTGAAGACTAACTACATGGGGTTTATTCTGAACTAATACACAGAAGAACTTAGTTTCTCCTCACATACCTGATTGGTCTTCACAAAGACAGTAGGTTTTCAGGGAGTCTGGCAATTTTCTTTCTAGGTATTTCTGTGGTAGGGCTGCAGTTCTTTTCATGTCCTCTCATTGGTCCTAATAACTCGGTTTTTTCTTTAACTGATTGCTACATCTTACCTTACTTCCTATCTAGGTTTAGAAGGGTAAGATTGTTTAACACTGTGCCGTAAGAGAAGGGAAGGGAATTGTGGGGAGAAATTACAGCTTTAGAGTTTAAAGGAGGAGGGACCTGACGTGGGTAAGATAAAATCCAAGGTGCAGAACTGACCCAGGAAATTCTTCTTTTCCAGTTACATTAATGTTGCTGGTATTGACTTTCCATTAGATTTTTGTGAAAGAGTAATTTAAAACATTATTTTTAGATGAAAACAAGAAACCAGTTTATTTGGTTACAACACTGGATAATACGATGGAAGATCTGCTAACACTGGAGTATGTGAAGGTAAGCACTTTCATTTGTATGCTTGCTGTGTGAGTTTACCTCTGAAATGTTGTAATCACATTTTGTAAGTTTACCTAGATTTCGTCTAATCTTCATTATAATGTGATTTTTAAAATTCCTGCAACTTTAAGGTTTTCTTGTTTTTTCAGACTTTATTTTAATTTCTAAACATTTCATACAGTAAAATAACAGTCCTGTGTTCTAAGTAGAAATGACATGAAGCCTTGACTTTTTTCCCTCCATCAGATAACCAAAGAAAAAACCCCAATTTTTTAATCTTGATGGAATTTAGTATGGATACAATATGAGATAAGCTTTCATTTGATTTCATCATTAATAATTTTTTTATATACTGTGGTCTACTTCAGATTTATTCCATGTTTTCATAGACTTATTTTTATTTAAGTGCCACATTAATTTAATAATTACTTTATAACAATGCTGAAAGAATATTTTACCACTTTTAAGACCATTTTTACTATTGATGTATATATTTTAGGGGTTGTGTCGTTTATGCATTATTAAATAGCTTTTTTATGACAAAATCATTCTAGATCTAAAGATACAATGCATAGTATTTGGATACTTGGTAGACAATTCTATCACAATTTTTTTCACATAGAGGAAGAATTAGGAAGAACCTTACAGAGTTATAATTGTATATACATGTATCTTCATAAGATACTAACAGATTTGCTTTTTTCTCTTTGGATAGGCAGAAAAGAATCTCCCTAATTTGAAAAGTACTTATAACAATGTTGTACAACTAATTAAGGTATGAGTAATAATTTATTTTTTAATTAGATACTGTCTTTCTGAGTAAACCTGTTACGGAAATTGTTTTACAACTAGAACTATATCCTTGAGGATAAAAATGGAACATTATGAATTTTATTCCTTATTTTGAATATTATTTTTGAGAGAGAGAGAGAGACATAGAGCACTAGTGGGGGAGGGGCAGAGAGCAAGGGAGATATAGAATCTGAAGCAGGCTCCAGGCTCTGAGCAGTCAGCACAGAGCCCGATACTGGGCTCAAATTTATGAACTGCACGGTCATAGACTGAGCCGAAGCTGAAAGCTTAACCACTGAGCCACCCAGGTGCCCCATGAATTTTACTGTTTATACCACATATTGTAGTGCCTTCTACTGAGCAGCAAACAGATATTTATTGACCTCTTACTAAAATCAGCTCTGTTCCTTAGGTGAACTTTTCCTCTTTGGATATTCATTTACATACTGAAGCACTTCTGAATACAATAAATTATTTTAATAATGTATTCCCACAACTGGAAGAAAAACGAGCCTCAGTGTCTGTTGCGGAGACTGAAGACAAAGGAGAGGTCATTAAAAAAATGTGTATGTTTAAAGTCCAACTTCATGTTTTTTACCATGTAGTTCAATAAATTTTAGCTTTTTCTTTGATTTTTTTTATATGTAATATTGGCTCCAGAATTCTATTGCCTAAATTAGTATCTAGAAAAATTATTATATATCAGGGAAATTTTAGAAAACAATAGCAAAAGAAAGTATTTACCAGTGAAGAAAATGTGGCTTTTATTTATCATGTCCCTCTTTTTAATCAAATATCATACAGCATTTGTATTTGATTTGAATTAAAATTCATGCATTTCATATCATAAGTTTAGTTAGAAATTTAGAGCTAAGAAAATTTGAATCCTGTCAGACCATTTTTTTTAACCATGCATTTCTTAAGCAATGAAAAGTTGCAAGTTTGACCAAGACAAATGTCACCTTATAATCATTGTGTCTCAAATGATTTATGATTTTACAACTACAATTTAGTAGTGTCATCTAGATGATGACACAATTTAGTAGATGACATCTAGGAGTAGTGACTCCTAGATGACATCTACTAAATTGTTAGTCTAGTCTAGGAATAGTTTTTTGTTGTGTCTGTTTTCATTTGGTAGGCTTTGTTTTCATTAGGGTTGATTGGTTTTTTTAGAATTCCCAATTTAGTAGGGAATATCTTAATTTTAATGGAATGAAAACCAGGTTTTCCTCTAGTATTTTTAATTTTTCTTATATTTCAGTTACTTTATAAAGGTAGTGAGGTAACTATTAAAAGTTTTTCCTTATGATTTACAATTTTGTTTTGCAGCTTTAAAACTATCCAAGAATGAAGATATTATTACCTTGCAGATTTTAGCAGAATTATCTTGTTTACAGATCTTCATTCAAGATCAGAAACGTAACATTTCTGAAATTAAGATTGAAGGTAATAAAATTTCAGGAAAAAAATACATTGAGAACTATGAAATGAAAAGCCATTCATTCATCCTTTTTTCCCCCTAGGACTTGATTCTGAGATAATTATGAGGACTTCAGCCACTGAAATAAATGCAAAGCTAAGGAATATAATTGTCTTGGATTCTGATAAAACAGCTTTATACAAAAAGGTATGAATTTATTTGTATTAAATAATAGTACATCGTTAAATAGGATTGTCTTTTAAGATTGGTCATCGGTATACATTAGTTGTCGGACTTGAGCATTGTGGCTTATTGAGTTGACAGGTTTGGGATTTGAGACATCATTGAGTTTGTATTTTAGCTCTGTTGCCTAGTGGTTCTGTGTCCTAATCTCAGCTCTTTATTTGTAAAATGAGGATTAAGGATCTCATAAAGTTTACATAATACTCTGAAACATAGTTGGGGAGGGAAGGGCAATTACTAAATGTCTTTTTCAATTTTTTTTCTTTTTGTTCAAATACTGTGAACCTTGTGATGCATTTCTGATATCAACAGCAGTGGATATGAAGTCAGACTCAATAGATGAGATTATTTTTTAAATTTATTTTCAGGGATGCTTACTGTAGTATAGCTGTTCACAACGGTAACAGAATACTTTGAACCCAATGGCTAGTGGTTGCAGAGACAGGGTGTTAGTACTGGGTGTCAGATGGTAAGATTTTTGGACTATATACCACTGTAAAGTTGGACAGGTAATTTTTGAACAATGGAGCATCTAGGTAAGATGATGTACTTAAGTGAGTAAAGAGGACATTAAGTAGTAGGGTCAGAAAAGACTGAGTTACTTCTTGAGTCTGGAGGTCAGAATCTGGAATGTGAAAGGAAACTGTGAAGAGGCCTAGCCAATATTACCGATGAGATACCGTGATGATGTGATTTTTATGTTAAGTAAAAATCCTTACTCTTTATATTTCCTTATTATGGTCTGCTAGCGTGAAATAAGAGTGCCAGAGCATCAAAGGTGTGTGGTCCATAGTAATAAGGAACAGGAAATTTTCTAGAAGCCGTGGTTTAATGTACTACTTCAACTTTTATTAAAAAAAGAAAAGAACTGAAGCATTTGAGAAAATTATGATTTTGGGGCACCTGGGTGGCTTAGTCGGTTAAGCATCCGACTTTCACTTGGGTCATGATCTCACAGTTCGTGGGTTCGGGCCCCGCATCGGGCTCTGTGCTGACTGCCAGCTCAGAGCCTGGAGCCTGTTTCAGTCTGTGACTCCCTCTCTCTCTGACCCTCCCCCGCTCACGCTGTCTCTCTCTCTCTCTCTCTCCTAGAAATAAATTAAAAAAACATTAAAAAAAAAAAGATTATGATTTTATCTGCCCTGTGTAGAAAGTAAACCTCACATAAATAAATGCATCTACTAAAAGTCATACAAGTAGTTAGTAATGAAATAGATAATATAACCCAAGGTATTTACTTTTTTTCTCCTTAATTTTATAACTAATACATCTGTAGGGTTAAAAAATCAGCTGAAACTACAAATGAAAATTTCTTCTTCTTGCTCCAATCCCATTTCCCTTACTACTCTTTGACTTTGATTCTAGTGTACACGATTTTTAAATCAACTGCCTTGGTTCAGTAACTCTCCACATGTTCAGAAAGCAGAGAGACAACTATTTGCCTCAGATAGAGCTTCCTAATTATTGTGCCCTGAATGGGTTTTGGATATCATAATGTATTTAGTTTCTTAAAAGCTTTTTGGGCAGTTGGGTAAAGATACCTGGAGTTCTCAGACTCCTTGAACCTGGCCTGGAGCATCATCCTCTGTTTACCCAAGAACCATTGTACAGATGACCGTTACTTGTGTGTATTATAACTAACATAGAATCTGGAGGGATTCTAGCTCATCTGACATTCTTATGAAATAAGATATCATTGTAAATTAGTTTCTTATATCTTCTTTATAGAGAAATGTTTCAAAAGTGAATGTTTACAAGGATTGTTTACTTAATTAATGCTGGTTAATTCTGAGTGGTAGGTACATAAGTATTTCTAATTGTTGGACTTCAGACAGACCTAAGAGTAGATGAGGCACTGATAGAGTAATTTTTATGGCCTCAAAAATTGAAAGTAAAGGTTTGTTGTTTGTTTGTTTTATCTTATGTCAGTTTTCTTTGAGAAAAGTACTATAATTACAAGCCTAACAGTCTAAATTCTGGGAGCCAGAATGGTTGAAGAATGTTGGGGAACCTCACCTTTCAGTTTACAGAGTTTTACTTAAAATACCCATTTTTAATTTTATTTACTCCTTTTCTGCACCTGATATCTCCTATACCATCTCCTCTCTACCCTACACTCTGTCTTAGGGGTGCCTGGGTGGCTCAGCCAGTTAAGCGTCTGACTTCAGCTCAGATCATGATCTTATGATTTGTGAGTTTGAGCCCCGCGTCAGGCTCTGTGCTGACAGCTCAGAGCCTGGAGCCTGCTTCCGATTCTGTCCCTCCCCCCCCACTCATGATCTGTCTCTCAAGAATTAATAAACATTAAAAAATAAATAAACTTTGTCTTAAACAAATTTCTTGGGCTTTAGGGGGACAGTCACAGGGTCACTCAGGGGACTTGTGGAAGTATTCTGTATTTTTGTTAATAATATTTGGAATATTGCAGTCAGCAAAAGATGCAAAGTCCCTTTCCTGGGGTAAATAATAAATAGTAAATAATAGAAAATGATACTAGGGAGTGATAAGTACTTTGAAAAACCAATAAAGTAGGATAATATGATAGTGATCCCAATAGCATTTTAGGGTTATCAGGAAATCTCTTTCTGAACATTGAGTGAAATCTGAATCAGTTGTCAGTGTAGAAAGTGCATTCCATGTAGAGGAAATAACAGTTATGAAGGGTTTGTGGCAGAAAGCTGCTGAGCATATTTGGGAGGTCATAAAGGGCCTCAGTAATCCTTTTATAGAATTCTTTACTGTCCCCCCCCCCCATTTATTTTTCCTTTTTAAAGTCAGTTTTGCTTTATTTACTTTAAATTCAGTAGAATTTAGCCTTTTTAGTGCGTATAGTTCATTGATTTTTGTTGAACAGCTACAGCTGTGTAACTTCCAACTTAAGGATAATATATTACATCTATCACTTCCCAAGAGTTACTCCTGCCCTTTGAAGTAATCCCTTCTCCCCACTCTAGAACCTAGGAATCACTGTTTTGCCATTGCCAGAATATTAAATAAATGAAATACTACAGTATATAGCCTTGTAAGTCTGATTCTATTAGTTAGCATATGAGACTTTAGTTTTTGTCTTTTCTGATTTTCTCTTCAGCTGTCTGACTAGAGACTTACCAGGTCTTTTCAAAGAACCAACTTTTGGTTCAGTGTAGTGTTGTTTATTTTAAACTCTATTCTCTTTAAAAAATTTTTTTTCCTTCTGCTTGCTTTGGATTTAATTTCTTCTTTTCCTAATTTTTAAGGTAGAGGCTTAGGTTACTGATTTGACATCTTTCTAATGCAGGCATTTACTGCTATAAATTTTCCTTTATACTGCTTTAATTGTGTCTTAGAAATTTTGATATGTTTATTTTTATTTTTTTCAATTCAAAATATTTTCTATTTTGTCCTGTGACTTCTTTTTTTACCTATGCTTTGTTTAGAAGTATGTTGTTTAATCTCCACATGTTTTGATTTCCTTCCCCTCTTTTTGTTGAGCTTCATCATTTTCCATAATTTTGTCTTCTATTTCACCAATTCTGTCCTCTGTTTCTTCCATCCTTGCTGTCACTGTAGCTAGTTTATTTTGCATCTCATTTACAGTATTTCTTAATTCATTGTGACTATTTCTTAGGTCTTTGATCTCTGCTGCAGTAGATTCTCTGCTGTCTTCTGTTCTTTTTTCAAGCCTATCTATTAGTTGTATGACTGTTACCCTAAAGTCTTGTTCAGATACATTGTTTATATCTGTTTTGAGCAATTCTCTGGCTGTCATGTCTTCCTGGATCTCCTTTTGAGGAAAATTCTTCGGTTTCATCATTTTGGATAGGTTTCTGTCTTTTATGTGTTTTAATAGCTTGTTATACGTCCTGCATCTGCAAGTACTACTATATTAAAAGGGGATCATACACTGTCCAGGGACTGGCACTTCAGGAAGTGCTTTTGGAGTGTGTAGTGTGCACTCTGTGGTTGTGTTTTGGCCGCTGTACACTGGTCAGTCCTCTGCAAAGCTTCTCACTTGTAGCTGTGGAGCGTTTGGACCTTCCAGCAGTTGTGCTTTGATTTGTTTGCTGGAGTAACCCTGGGAAAAAGGAAAGGGAGGTGGAGCCTCCCTTGTGTGATCCTATACAAAAGGAAAAAAGGGGTGAAAAGAAGATTAAAAAGAGAACAAAAAAAGCTATAATCAGAGAGAGAAAGGAAAATAAAGAGGATCTAGCAAAAGTATGAAGAGAATAGAGTAAAACAAACAGAAAAAACATTATATATGTATAAAAAATAAGAATTGACCAAAAACCAAATCAGAAATTATGAGCCTAATTCCAGAAGAAAAAGAGTAGAAAGAAAAGAGAAGAGAAGAAAATGAAGAGAAAAGAAAAGAAAAAAGGGAAAGAAAAACAGACTAACAGGCAAAAACACAAAGCAGTTGTCTGTTGGTACTTGGCTGTGCTGGTCTGGAGGAGAGGTTCCCTGGTTCGGTCAGTGTCAGTAGATACGATGTTAGGTAGATAAGCAGTTGCCAGACACGGAGGGGTGGTGTATGGCGTAGGCGGGTCCCACCTCCACTGGGGGCCACTGTGCTGCTTCCTGAAGCCCTATCTTGTTGGTGATGGGGAGAACAACGGTGACACCCCAGTCTCCTCCCCAGATGGGGTATCTCAAACCACACCGCTCCGGCAGCCCTACAGAGTAGCGTGGGAGGTGGGCTTGCTCTGCTCTCCAGTCTTCAGTGCCAGAAACTCTCAGCTGGGATTCAAAACCCCATGTTCCAACATCTATGTTACGAGCAATCCTGGTTCTGTTGATTTCTTTGTCACACGTTGGGTTTTATTTTTCCTTGCTTTTTGTGGTATATCTTAGTTATTGATTGAATACCAGAGATCATGTATAGGAGAGTAGATACTGAAACGAATAGTATTTATGTCTGATAATGAGTCTTTTATACTGCTAGGCAGTTAACATGGAGGTTGGGTCAATTTAATGGAGAGTTGAGCTGGCTTTGAGTTTTCTTGTTTAATATGATTGCCTTCATTATACCACTGCTTCAGATTCCTTCAGCTGTATCTTATGCTGAGGAAGGGGGACGTTGTTGCTGGACGGTTTCATCCTTACATGTCAGGCTGCTTCGTTGGCTTGCAGCCTCGCATTTCTAGTGGTTTTAAGCACAGTTGTGATTTTATAGGTTATCTAGTTCTTTGTTGTTGTTGTTGCTGCTGCTGCTGCTGCTGTCAAGGTTAGGAATGGGCCTTCACCCAGAGTTGTACATTCAAGGCAGAAGCAGAATTCCTTAAGACTTTGTTCAGCCTCACCTTGCACCTCAGCCTTCAGAGGTCCTTAATATCTTTGGTTCCTGAAGTGTTCTTTGTACCATGTTGGAATTCCTTGGCTTCTAGGAAGAGATGGCCCTTAAGGTTTATACCTTACAGCATTTAGAAGGGTCAAGAAAGCTGCAAACTAAGTTAGTTGGTGATACCTCCGTCTTACAGAATATTTTTGACAATTCACATATGCAGTTTTCTCCCCCATTTTTCACTAGTATTGCAGAGCTTGAGATTTTAAACTGCTGTATGTAGGGGTGCCTGGGTGGCTCAGTTGGTTAAGCAATGGACTCTGGCTCAGGTCATGATCTCACAGTTCATTTGTGGGTTCGAGCCCCGTGTTGGGCTCTGTTGATGGCTCAGAGCCTGGAGCCTGCTTTGGATTCTGTGTCTCCCTGCCCCTCCCCCACTTGTGCTCTGTCTCTTTCTCTCTCAAAAATAAATAAGCATTAAAAAAATTTTTTAATAAATAAACTGCTGTACATAAGTCTTGTTCAGCAGTTGAGATGACCCTTCACAAACTAATAAGGAAAAAAAATACAGGAGGATGCTTTTTGAAGGATCTGGAAAACCTATTCACATATGTGAAATAAAGAGCAATAGGTTTCATTAAGCTGTAGAGGTATAGAGAATCTTTGATACGTTTTACAGTGACCAAAGAGTACGTTCATTTGACAACTCTCGGTATGCAAATATACACACGAAATGAGAATATTCATATGATCTGATCAGTTTTCTTCTGTTTCCCCCGTTTAAAAAAATGTTGAGCAAGACCTACTACGCTGGTTTCATGGCCCACAAAGGGAGCTGCCACCACCAGACTGAAAAATCTTGCAGCACAGGCACTAGTCCACGTGTTAGAATTATTGCTCTATTTGTGCTTGGAGGAGTTTCATAATGTGTGTGTGTTTTATTATTTTGTGTTTTAGTTTTGTACTGAAACCACATTTCAGAAATGGATTTTGATAGTTGAATTTTCTCTCACAAAAGGCCGTTTACATCACTGGAAAAGAAGTTTTCAGCTTCAAAATGGTTTCTTTTGTGGATGCAACTGCTGGGCCTGCTTACACAGATATGGATGTGGTTGATGTTCAAGTTAATTTAACTGTTGGTTGCATTGAAGTAGTTTTTATCACAAAATTTCTATGTTCTATATTGGTAAGTACACTAATCATTTTTCAAAAATTTTTTCCTATTTGGAAATTAGTTGCCATGTGTCAGACATAGGTGAAGAGTAATAATTCCTCGCTTAATTGCTTTTTCCTGATTTTTCAGAATTTCCTAGGTATCTTTTATCATGACTGAAATGCATAGTGTGTTATGTATATAATATCATTTTCATCATATTCATAGGAATAGTCCAGTTAATTCAAGGATACATATTAATGTATTAAATATATGTACATTATATACCATGCATAGGATTTGTTATATATATGAATTGAATTCTTTATATCTAATTGGTTTACATCTTTGTTTTTACCTGACTTCCAACTCTAATTAAAAATACTAAATATAAGGACATCTGGGTGGCTCAGTCAGTTAAGCATCCAGCTCTTGATTTTGGCTCAAGTCATGATCTCGCAGTTGGTGGTGCAAGCCCCACATTGGGCTCTGTGCTGACAGTATGGAACATGCTTGGGATTCTTTCTCTCCCTCTCTCTCTCTGCATCTCTCTCTCAAAGAAACTTAAAAAAAAAAAACCTATATAATTGAAATTTGTTTTGGTCTCACCTAAGTGATCATTATGGAAATTATATTTTCTATTGCATATTCTCTCTGGGGTTTAAAGGGTTTAGAATTAATTTCTGCATAATACTGCCATATAGTGTTTGATTTCCTTTTCTGCTTTTCATAGTTACTTTTTTCCTGTGAATGTCATACATGTTTTTATGACTTTAGTATTCACTTGTTTAAAAATGTCTTTAAATTTTGGTGCATAAACTAGGTAATTAGCTAATTCTAAAATGTTGCTATTTTTGTGATCTTTTTTAATTTTTCTAAAGTTTACTTATTTTTGGAGAGAGAGAGAGTGAGCATGAGTGGAGGAAGGGCAGACAGAGAGGAGACAGAGAATCCCAGACTGTAAGCCCAGAGCCCTATGTGGGGCTCTAACTCACAAACCGTGAGATCATGACCTGAGCTGAAGTCAACAGTCAAACACACTGAGCCACCCAGGTGCCCCTTTTTTAAATTAAATGTTTATTTGTTTTTGAGAGAGAGAGAGAGAGAGAGAGAGAGAGAGAATTCAAGTCTTAAATTACTGAAAATAGGGGTGCCTGGGTGGCTGGGTTGAGCATCCAACTCTTGGTTTCAGCCTCAGGTCATGATCATTCCTGAGTTCAAGCCCTGCTTTGGTCTCTGCATTGGCAGTGCAGAGCCTGCTTGCAATTCTCTGGCTCCTTCTGTCTCTGCCCCTCCTCCTGCTCACCCTGGCTGTCTGTCTCAAAACAAATAAACTTAAAAATAAAAAAACATTCTGTTTTTAAAAAATTACTGGAAATAAATTGTTTGGAAATAACTACTGAAAACAAATTATTTGAAAATTAAGTATAATTCTAGGTATATTTTATGTCACTGAAAGTTTTCTAGATGTCAGAATTTAAAAACTTCAGAATTCTGGACAAACATTTTATTATTTTTTTAAGTTACTTTCTGGCTTACAAACAGAAATAAGCTGTCCTTTGAGGTTGTATAAGAGAATACAGTGTGATTGCTTAGCCATTAGGGAAAGTGTGACAATAGTGAAAATAGGTATCAGTGAAACCTTGCAATATCTGCATGTCACTCTCTTCCAGGGACAAAATTTTTGTTGTGTTTCTGTATCTGTATCTTGTTCTTAATCAATTTTCATTGGAAAAAAATTGAGATTTAGTTCAGATAACCAGACTTGGATAAAGAATGCTTGGTTGTACCAAGAAAAATTTTTCTCATGGAAGTGAAATCCTCAATATCAATATGCATTTAATAATCATTCATTAATGGCAACCTTAATAATATAATTCTGTTACCTTTTAGGCTTTCATAGATAATTTTCAGGCGGCTAAACAAGCTTTGGCTGAGGCCACTGTTCAGGCAGCAGGAATGGCAGCCACTGGTGTGAAAGAACTGGCACAGAGGAGTTCTAGAATGGCATTGGATGTTAACATCAAAGCCCCAGTGGTGGTCATCCCACAGTCTCCAGTTTCTGAAAATGTTTTTGTTGCTGACTTTGGACTAATTACAATGACAAATACATTCCATATCATAACAGAGAGTGAGAGCAACCCCCCACCCATTATTGATTTGATAACAATACGGCTGAGTGAAATGCGACTGTACAGGTAAGCCCGTCTTAGGCACGTTGGTGGAGAATGTCATCTTTTTCTGACTTTTTACATGAAAGGTTTTGGTATCCTGAGTTTTCTGTTTACAGGGAGATTTTAATTTATTATAACTATACTAATTTTGTGATTCTCCCTTCCCCAAGTTTTTTGGCAAGATTAATTATACTCTTCCAGTTTTTTGAAAACCTAGATAGTATTTGAAAAATGCTTCTAGGTAAGCAGAAAGACTAAACAATTTATCTCTCAGGGATAACTGTTGTCTGATGTTCTATGTCTTGAAAATCAATTTTTAATGTATTTTGTGTGAGTTTTTTTGGTGAGGGAGATGAGTTGTTTCAGGCAGTATGATAAATTCGGTTCATGTTATTTCATGTTGCATAGAAGGAGAAATTTAAGTGCCTCGTATACCCCTGTTGCTGTGCTAGAAACAAGAAGTAATGTAATGAGCAGTCTATATGAGATAAGATGGAGCAATGTAGAAAAACACTGAATTCTCTAATGGGTAAAGTACCTTGGAAGCTGTTGTCTGACTTTGGTATGGAGATCTATAGAGAGATTGGAAGGCACTTGGACATATGTGTGTAGATTTTAGGAAGGTGTTTGGACTTCCAGATTTGGGTGTCCTTAGTAATACTGAACTGTCTATTAAAGTCACTGAACAAGTGATATCCCATACTTTGTAGAGTGGGACATATGGGACAGAATGCTGATGAATGCCAATACATAAGGCATATATATTTCTCAAAAGAGACTAGGAAAAGGCAGGCAGAGAGATGGGGGTATTCTGTTCTTCTATTTCATTATTTCTGCACATATATGTTAAATAATAATTACATTTTTTTGCATTATGAATTCTTTTTTGTTAACGATATGTTATAAATATTTCTCGATATTATTTTGAGTGCAAAATTATTTCTAAATATTTCATTTTATTCTGTTTTTAAAAATTTGCTACCTGTTAAAAAGTTAATTTGATTCTGAGGGTTTTTTTTTTTTTTAACTGTTATAAACAACACTACAGTGATTGATATCATGACATCCTACTCAGGTCTTTAGGATAATTCATATCCTACAGATGAATTTCTAGAGATACAGTTACTCAGTTATATAGTTATAGGTTTTCCCTGAAATGGTTTTCAAATTCTTGATATTTGGAAATTCAGTTTGGTTTCAGCTTCATAGAAAAGCACATAAAGACAAAGAAGTATTTCATTTTTGTGACAACCTGTGTTGAAATTATTTTATTGCAAAGCTACTAATTGCATTATAGGATATTTAAAAAGATACTTATAGTACTTCTATAAGGAAAGTTGTAAAACTTGACCCATGGCCAGAAAGAAATCTCGAATAAATGTGGGGAGAATATTTTCCTAGACCTAATATTGTAACGATGTCAGTTTGTATACATTGATTTATACATTTAACGTACTCTCAGTAAAAATACTTCTTTTTAAAGTCTTTCTAAATCATTATAAAGTTTTAAAATATATATAAATAGGGAACAAGATGTCTCAAAAATGTTTTTTAAAAGAAGAAATTGAGGGTTCCTGGGTGGCCCAGTCAGCAGCTGACTGTTCAACTTCAGTTCAGGTCACGATCTTGATCTCACCGTCAGTGAGCCTGAGCTTCAAATCAGGCTCTGAGCTGTCAGCACAGAGCCTGGAGCCTCATTCAGATTCTATGTCTCCCTCTGTCTCTGCCTCTCCCCTGACTCATGCTCTGTTTCTCTCTTTCTCAAAAATAAATAAACATTAGAAAAATTTTTTAAATAGAAGAAATTGAAATGAAGAATGATAACATTAGAGGTACTACTAAAATATATAAACTTGCACTGAATACTTCTAAAATGTATTATAAACTACAGTGATTAAAATAATGAAACAGAATGGAAAGATAAGCAGCAATTGACCTTATGTGTGTCCTCATTATTCATATATACATTACTATACCCAAACACACACACAGAGTCAATCTGCATTATTCTCAGTTACCATATGTGTGAACTTCCCCAGTCACTAAAACTTATTTGTAACCCCAAAATCAATACTCATGACATTTCTGCAGTTGTTTCTGCATGTGCATATCTGTGAGCAATGTTGATCTTCCAAAACCTATGCTCCCAACTGAGGTATCTGACAAAAGTGACATTCTGTCTTCTTATTTCAGCAAACAAGTGTTCAGCACATGGCATACTGCAATTACCTAAGCCAAAGACTGACAATACAACATAGAATCAGATGAAGTAGTCCCGTTTTTTTCATGAAGCTTTTATCTTTACTTTTTTAAATGGTTAGTTTTGAGAGAGGGAGAGACAGAGCGTGAGTGGAAAAGGGACAGAGAGGGAGACGGAGGATCCAAAGCAGGCCCTAGGCTCCGTGCTGACGGCAGAGCCTGATGCAGGGTTCAGACTGACCAACCACAAGATCAGGACCTGTGCCGAAGGCAGCTACTTAACCAACTGAGCCACCCAGGGGCCTCATGAACCTATTATTTCTTTCTATTTTTTTAATTTTTTTTTTAATTTCTGATAAAGACAGCGTGAGCAGGGGAGGGTCAGAGAGAGAGACACACACACAGAATCCGAAAGAGTCTCCAGGATCTGATCTAGCTGTCAGCACAGAGCCCGACACAGGGCTCAAACACACGAACCGTGAGATCATGACCTAGCCAAAGTCAGACACTTAACCAACTGCACCACCCAGGCGCCCCAAACCTTTTATTTCTAAATGAAATTGCAGAGAACACAGTAAACTATTAACTGTAGAGAACAAACTGATGGTTACTAGAGGGGAGGTGGAGGGGGGAATGGGTGAAAGGGATTAAGAGTACAGTTATAATGATGAGTACTGAGTAATAATACAGAATTGTTGAATCCCTATATTGTACACTTCTGTGTTAATTATACTGGAATTTTAAAAACTAAAAATAATTTTTAAAATATATGGAGATCTTATTTTAAGGATTTACTCTATCAACTTGTATATTTTTGACACTTTTTAACAAATTGTAAAATCTTCTAAAAATTCATTTCTCTGTAATATGGAGCACTTGAGCTCAGAAAAAATCACCTATGTTTACAGTGGGATGACTGTCATTTTCACTTGGAAAGCTGGATAGATGTTATTTTTCTCGTCTTATACAAATTACTGATTTTTGCTATTTGTATATAGAATGGTAAAAATTATTTTTTACTATGTGTATATATGAAACAAAACTATTTTTACTTACAGGACTCAATTTATTGATGATACATACCAAGAAGTACTGGATCTGCTACTGCCATTAAATCTTGAGGTGATTGTTGAGCGAAATTTATCTTGGGAGTGGTACCAGGAAGTTCCTTGTTTTAATGTAAATGCTCAGCTAAAGCCCATGGAGGTAATTTTTTTTGGATGCTTATTGATTTCTGTTTTGTTGGTTACAAATAGTGCTTGGAAACATAAGATATTTTGGGTGTATATATTACATACTGATCAACTTTGTCAAAGTTGAAATATAGTAGCTATAGTAACTTAGAATTTATTGAATGTTTTCTGTTCATTCATTCAGCAAACACTTGAGTGACTGCTCTGTGGTAGGTTTTATGCTGTATACAGAGACGGTGGCAAAAAAAGCTATGGCACTGCCACTGGGTTCCTGGAATCTAACTAGTCTAATGCAAGGGCGGGAACTTAGTGAAGAGGTCTAAGCTGGAAATAATGATTTGAAAGTCACCAGCACCTAGATGGTATTTAAAGCCATGATGACATATGATATAGCCTAGAGAAAGTCCTAGAAGAAATGGAAGAGGTTGACCATGAAAATGGCAAATGGGTCATTTACATAACCTTACTTATATACCCTTCCCTATAGATTGATACTGCTTCACAGATCTTTAATATAAATTCCTATTTTTCCTCTTGACTGAATGGAAGTCAGAACTGTATCACTGCTTTGCTGAAGTGACAGCAACATATACTCTGTCTGGAAGATTACTTTAAGAAACCTACCTAACATATCCTCTTCCTCCTCCAATTTCCTTTCCATTTCTCTCTATAAAAAGTGTATTCAAAAAGAGAAAACTATCATTTTTAAAGGTTTCAGATTTTTAATTGAGAAATATGTTTCAAATTTAAAACATGATCATCTGAACTGAAAATCTTTAAGCTCATAGTGTATAAGATCATATGGACTCCCTAACTTACAAATGGAAAATGTTTTCTTAAGATAAAAATTGAAGTCTCTTTATATTGATAAGACAACAAATCAACACTTTAAAAACATAAGTAGCATGGTTCACCCAGCATACTGCACAAATGTTGGGAGTGGCCTTAGGCAGATCTTTGTGGGGCAGCTGGGACATCATTTTGCTTCACTCTTCTCAAGGAAGATCCATGCAGAATGTTCAGGTGAACCTTTGCAGACTGTCCGTAAAGGCCCAGCTTCATTCCAGGGCAGATGAAATTGGGTCTTCCCCTCTCCTGATCCACCTGAATAGTTAGCAGATATGAGCATGGATTCACATATTTGACCCCTCCTCGATCAGGGAAAGGTTGGAATCAGTTACTCCAATGCATCTAGACTAAGTACTGCAGCCTCTGACTTCTGACTTGTCAGAGTTTTATGGATGGCAGAATAGCCTGTCTTACCATGTAGGAGCCATAGACCAGCAGCCCTAGAATCCTTATAATCCTTCTAACTTCCTTCACTGAGCTGTTGGCAAGAGTGAAGATCGATGATTAATATCACTATTTTGGGGGGCATTCAATATACATGACTAATTGAAAGATGTGGTTTAGATGTAGTT
Source organism: Proteles cristata cristata (assembly GCA_017311185.1). Classification (NCBI taxonomy): domain Eukaryota; kingdom Metazoa; phylum Chordata; class Mammalia; order Carnivora; family Hyaenidae; genus Proteles; species Proteles cristata. The sequence goes on along the minus strand of JAESUZ010002644.1, from coordinate 1,886,131 downwards.
GTAATACTTTAGCTTATTAATTTATATGAACATACTATTTTTAAAATACCAGGTATGTAATAAACACAAGGTAAGTGTCATGAATAAAAGAAAAAGCAAAGCAAAGCATAAGTAGCATGAATAAGATATACATGGACTTAATCTTAAAACACTAGATTAGCGGATCATCTTTGAAATGCAGTCAAAGGAATCCTGGTACAAACAAAAGTACTAAATTTTGTGGTGTTAAAATTATTTCCTTGAGGTGATTGAGCATATCAACTTAGAACTCATAGCGTTTGTTTTTGTCTTTACATAAGTGCTATTGTATTACAGTTCTCCAGAGAAACATAATCAAAAGGTGCGTGTGTGTGTGTGAGTGAGTATGTATACACTTGGTCTGGGTGTAGTAGACTGACTTCTTGACTTCTTGATGACTCAATTTTATCCTCTCCCTGACACAGAGGATGAGGTTCAGGAGGGGTCAAACATCTGGTCTCCTGAGGTGGACTGCACCAGCTGTTAACTACTGGGGTGGATCATGAAGACCCAATTTCAACCTGGTTGGTCTGCCCCAGAAGGCAGCTGGGCATTTATAGATGGTCTGTGCATCATATATATATTCTATATACATATCATATATATAACATCTCGAATAATATTGGACCAAATATCTGGATACTGTGACTTGGCCAAGTTGACATCTAATTAACCAACACGGTTTTCATTACAGGTCTTATGTTTGTGATTTTAGGCTAACTTCACAACACATGGGGTTTTGAGTTACTGCATGAGTTCTTTAAGAGGATTTAAGAGTGATATTTGACAATTTAGCCTCAGCTTCTCGTATAAAGTCAGGATATATTTTTTATACTGAGGACTTCTGTGAGCTTCAAATGAAATCATGTAAAACACATTGTGAACTATTTTTCATGATGCAAATCATTATTTTGATTAATTTCCATTTGTAAATTGAGGTGCTTAGTAACCCAAAAAATGCATAGTATGTCCATAAAGGGGAAACTTCATTTTAAGGGTTTTAAATTATTAGGTTCATTGGTGTATTCTAAGAAAAAACTTTTATTCATAGTTTCATTAGAATTGACATCTAATATATATATTTCACAAGGTACTAAAGATCACATGGTCATTTAGGAAACTTATTATGTTAGTAGAAATATCTAATGCATTAAAGTATTGGCTTGTAGAGGACGGAAATGAACACTTACTTTTCTGTGTAAGAGAATTTTGAACTACATAAAGTAGTAATGTCAAAATAAGCAAGTCTTCTCTTCACAGTTCATTCTTAGTCAAGAAGATTTAACGACTATTTTTAAAACATTACATGGCAATATACGGTATGAAGAAGGCTATGGTGCCTCTCCTGCAGGAGTCAAAGATCAACAAAGTATTACTGGTGGCACTACTACTGCTTCACCCCATTTACAAGGTATGGTCTTAACTTCAAGTTAGCCCTCCCCATCTCCATCTCCATCCCCTGCTTTTCGTCTTCTATCCTTCTTTCCATTCTCTGGTTTGAGTTTTTGGAAAATGAGATTTATAGATTTTTTTAAAGTTCTCTAAATTGAGTATCTTTAAACTGTCTGTTATTAGACATTCTGTTAATTTTTTTCCTTTGAATCAAAATTCCTAGTCATATTGTGACAAAATCCCTTAGTATTTATTCTTATTGTGTCAACTACCCCATACGTCTTTATTTTCAGTTTTTCTCACCGTCCTCCTCTTCTCTCTATTCCTAGTGCAGCATATATCCCAGACAGAATATTTTTACATTAGGAGTATCAAAATATTAAGGATATTGATAGAGAACGATCACTAATAAATGATGAACTTCAGCAAATATCTGCAAGATAGATAGGTGGAGCGGAGCAGAGGGAAATGTAACTTAGTACATCTAAAGTTGGATTTACTGGGCTGTGTGGAACCTGACTGGGTCATTTAGGGCTGGGATGATGATGCTTCACAAGAATAAAGTTCACTTTCTGGCATTTTGTGGAATCCTCAAACCTGCTTACCTCAAAATGAAACCTCCTAGTCCACCAGATCCACTCTTGCAAAGCCCTGAGATAATATACAACTTTTTTGTGTGCCAGGGAAACACAAAAACAGCCCTGCATGTATAACATTATAGGAAACTCTATCCTTATTGACTACAATAACCAGTGTAGTCCTTTATTGTTAAAATATTCATGGTCAGAATAAGGAAATGGCAAGAAGGTAAGCATGAGAGAAACCAAGTTAACAAAAACTGTTTTGAGGTAATGGAATAGAATGTAAACAAACAGAAAACAAACTCTAATTCATAATCAGAGGATTTTGAGAATACAGAAACTGAATCCTACCATCACTACCTTCCACCCTCTCAAGAAAGAGTTCTAAGAACCCAAAAATACAGTGAAATTTTGAAACAGAACAAATGCACTAAACATGATGTTAAAATGTAAGTACTGAATTGGAACATAAAGGTGATATAAAATCAACTGTCATGACACTGAAGAAAAAAAAGCCATAGAAATAAAAAGTGAGATAAAACTGAAAAATGAAAGAACTTTAACTACCCTGGGGGCACCTGGGTGGCTCAGTCATTAAGTATCTAACTCTTGATCTCAGCTCAGGTTATAAACTATGACCTGAGGTTTATGAAATGGGGCCTCACATTGTGCTCTGTGCTGACAGTGCAAAGACTGCTTAGAATTCTCTCTGTGCCCCACCCCTCCTTGTGCTCTCTGTCTCTCTCTCCCTCCACACCGCTGGCAAAATACATAAATTAAAAAACAAATAGACTGTTAGTTCAAAAGTTGCAATCCAGAGTCATAAGTATGTTAGGAGAAGAACTGAGAAAATGGAAGAGAAGAACCTTTGAAAGAACCAATAGAAAATCTCCAGAGCTAAAAAAAAAAAATATGGAAATGAATTCCTGCATATAAAAAAAATCTAAGTTTCAAGCAGATTGAATAAACAAAGACTGCCCATGCAAACACATTTTGATGAAATGTCAAAACCACAAAGGTAAAACTTAAAGTTTCAGAAAAACAGGCTTTTTATTAGGGGATTGGAAAAAGAGTTGTTGGAATCAGGTTACAATGAACAGAATTGGATAGGATGAGGTAGATGGATGGTAAAAGACAATGAAGTACTATAGTCAGATATCTAAGAAAAAATGATTTTGAAGTTAGGATTCTGTATATGGTCAAACCATAAAATGTGAAAAAACAATAATTCCCAATTTCTAGTGACTCAAAGTTTACTTCCTGCATACTCATTCATAGATTAGTTTGAAATATAATCTAGCAAAACAAACAAGGAATCCAAAAAAAAGGAAGACATGAGATCCAAAAGCAATGGGCCTACTCAGGAGTGCATTGAAAAGGAATCCCAAAATTATCTGTTTTATTGGGCTAGGATGTTCTTGGTTTTCATTAAAGGGGAATTCAGAATGCCTTAAGAAAAAATTTTAAGAACTGGAAAATGTCTTTAAAAAGAAAAATAGCATAAATTTTATATAACATATAGAATGAGGGGTTAATTTAGCTATGTAAGTGATATGGAGAGGAAGACATGCTTTTGGTTCCTAAGAAGGGAGCTATCTCTACTATACAGTGTGGGCCAGAAGTAAAGTAGATTTACATTTTGCATGATTTTGAGCCATTGTTAAAATGTGAGAAGAGATCCTCTCTTTTATAAGAGACAGACTAGTTGTGATATAACAGTAGAGGAAGTGTTAATAATAAACTATTATTGTCTTCACTGAAAATTATCACATAGCCATAGTTAACACATGGAAGACTTAACTATCTAAGAATGCAAATGTTGTTAACTATGTTAACATGGAAATGGAGACATAACTGACCAAAGCTGGAAAAGAAGAAGATGGGACAGATAGAGGAAGTGGTAAGGACTCAAAATAGTGGGGAGCGTAAAGATAATGTTCTACAATGAAACAAAAAAATAGACATTTAAATACATTACTGTTTTAATCATTTTCTTGAAATTTATGCACACAACAAAGTGGAAGGAATAAGGTAATGAACCCAGATGTACTCACTGACCCAGTGTCAACAACTAGTATCATGTGACTGTCTTTATTACTGCTATAACTCTGCTTTTTCTTTCCCTACTCCCACCCCACTAAATGAGTTTAAAGAAAATCTCAGATGATCTACCTTTAATTGGTATTTAAGCAGTCAGTAAGAACTTCACTTTTTAAAGGTAGTCACAGTAACATTGTCACCCCTAAAAACATAGCTATACTCCGTATAAACCATGAAAATATCCTGGTAGGCTTCATTTTCTCCTGATTGTCCCATAAATGCTTCTTTACAAATTTGGGGTATTTTTAAATAATGATAAATAGACCAATTCATAAGGAAGATTCAACAACTTTAAATCTACCTAAGAACAGAGCATCAAAATTTATGTGGCAAAAATTGACAAAACTAAAGGAAGAAATATACCTATACAGAATCATAGTTGTGTATTTAGCACTCCACTCTTAGTAATTAATAGAATTAGACCAAAAAAGTCAGAATATAGAATATTTGAACACTGTTAATAAAATTCACGTAATTGACATCAATATAATACTACATTCAACAATTGCAGAATGCACTTCTTTCAAAAGAGCTCTCAGAATATTCACAAGGAAAGACCATTCTGGGAGGCCATAAAATTTTCTGACCACATGGAATTAAATTAGAAATTATTAGAAATAGGATGTCACAGAAGCTTGAAATGCTTGGCATTAAACACTTTTTAAATAACCTGTGGGTCAAAAAAGAAAAGAATAGGGATATTAGAAAATTGTTTACACAGGAAAATAATTAACATAAAACATACCAAAATTTCGGAATGCAACTAAAGCAGTGCATTTTGTACCTCAAAAGGATTTGATTAGGAAAAAACAAGAGTTTAAAAGATTAAATCTTTTGCCTGGAGAAAGTAGAAAAGAGCAAATTAAACCCAAAGTAAATAAAGGAGTAATACAGATATGAGTAGAAAGGAATGGAAGAGAAATGGGTAAACAGTAGAAAAACTGGCAACATCAGAGATTATTTTCATTGGAAAAAAACTAACAAAATCAGTAAACTCTTCAGAGGGGGGAAAGAAAAAAATTACCAGTATCAGAGTTAGATAGATACTGCAGATCACTACCAGGATAAGGGACTTTTGTGAGTAATTTGTGACCATGAATTTTGTGAGTAATTTTGTGAGTAATTTGTGACCATGAATTCTGTAACTTGTTTGAAATGGACAAATTACTTGGAAAACACAAACTTGCCAAAATTGGCATAATAAGAAATAATAAATCTGAGTAGCCCTGTATCTGTTAAAGGATTTGAATTTCAGTGGTGAATTCTGTAAAATATTTAAGTTAGGAATAAAACCAATGTCATACAATCTTTTCTGGAAAATAGAGGAAGGGGTATCCCTAGCGATTTTCTAAAACAAGCATTACTCTGATAACAAGGAAAAGAAAAGGTCTCTTCAGGAAAAGAATTTTGGGGTGCCTGGTAGCTCATTTGGTTAAGTGTTTGATTCTTCCTTTTGGCTCCAGTCATGTTCTTGAGTTTGAGGGATCGAGCCCTATGCTGCTACAGCGTGGAGCCTGCTTGGGAAATTTTTCTTTCTTTCACTCTCTCCCCTTCCCCCCCACCCCAAATAAATGAGCATTTTTTAAAAATCACACAATGGGTGGGCACCTGGGTGAACTGGTAGTTATTGATAGAGAAATAAGGCCAGGAAAGGATTAGTAGGTCTAAAGAGTAGAAAGAAGTAAGAACGCCTTTGTCCACATCCACATAGCCAGAAAACCCAAAACGGGGTGGGGGGGGGGCCGGAATACATAGATAGATAGATAGATAGATAGATAGATAGATAGATAGATAGATAGTATAAATCTTCTTCTTTCTATCTATCTATCTGTTTTCAAAATTTGTAATCTACAAAAATCAAGTTAGTATGGCTATTGACATAGCATAATCAGAATTGTAAAACCCAAGAGTCCAGGAAACACACAAGTAGAGTCAATTGATTTTCATTAAAGACTAGTCAATAGGGAAAGGATAAACTTTTTAACAAATGATGCTGTTACAACTAGATAAATGTAGGAAAAATTGAACCTTGTCCCTTTATATCATACACAGAAATTAATTTGAGGTGGATGAAAGACCTGTATTTGGAAGCTAAAACTTTTAAGTTTCTAAAAGAAACCATGACATATCTCCACGATCAGGGGATAGCCAAAGATTTCTTAAGCAGATAGAACACTAATCATAAAAACTTTATAAAGGAGACTTCATAAACATTTTTAACTTAGGCTTATCAAAAGATGGTATCAAATTGTGAAAAGTGAGGCCTCAGTCTGAGATACATATTCATGATACCTGGTAACTCCTTGAAATTAAGTACTTAAAACTGAAAGAATTACCGACAGAATTGGATACTTAGGATATGTTAAATGTACAGTAAGGCAGGTGACAATGTGCTAATATAGTTATTTATCAGGAAAAATTCACCAGATGAGTCAAATTTTAAGACTGACAACTCCAAATGTTGATGAAAATATGAAACAGTGGAGACTCAGTGTGATTTGGGAATGTGGATGAGTTGGGAATATATTAGGAATGTGAAATAGTAGAACTACTTAAACAGAATTTGGCAGCTGACAATTTGGGTCCAAGTATTTACCATACCCCAGGCCAAAGTAAGTACATATATATACAAAATGACTGAGAAGATTTTGTAGCACATTGATTTATAATAGCTTAAATCTGGAAACAACCCACATGTTCATCCCTTCTTATGCTATATGTTCAATGCATATGTTCAACCCCTACTTGTCGCTAGAGTGGATAAACTGTATATTTTCGTAGAATGCATTTTTGTAGACTGCGTAAGAAAATGAACTACCGACCCTTGCAACAATATGGATGACTCTCAGAAACACATTTACTGAAGGAAGCTAAACATGAAAGAGGTTTTACTCTAAATATGACTTTGTGCAGAATTTAAGAACAAACAAAACTAACCTTTGGTGTTAAAAATTAGAATGGTAGGGAAGTTGAGGATTAGCTGGAAAGGGTTACAAGAGAGCTTTCTGGAGTAGTGTAAATATTCTGTTTCTTAATTGAAGTGTTTGTGGCATGGGTATATAAAATCTCATTAAATTGTTCTACTAAGATCTATGTATTTCACTGATGTAAATTTTACCTTAATTAAAAATAAATTACATGGTGTGGTGGTACTTGTCTTTGTAGTTGGGTAGAATGAGAATCAGCGATTGTGTTTTTAGTAAAAGCGCATTTAATATATACCATGTACATAAATGCCTTGGCTCAATGTGTAAAATGCAGAAAAGAATAAATTTTGATTATTTCTTTCTAGTAGAACAGTTTTTTTAAACATCATTTAAGATGACCTTGTTTGCTTTTAGTTTTTTTGAACTAAGTTTGAATCCTAAACTAGGTGTCAGATATTCTAGTATGAATTTTACACATATTCTTTTACTTAATCCCCAGAACAAACCCTGTGTATGTTCTGTTATTCTATTTTACAGAAATGGAAACAGGAGCAGTAAGTGTTTAATATTTCCAAGTTACTGCACAGAACGAATCCTAAGCCAGGAGTTACTGAGTTCAACATCTGAATTTTCTAATCTTTTTCTTATTTTCTTGAATAACATTATACTATACCTATTTAATGGATAATTCTCTTAAGCCTATTTTAAGCCTGTTTTAATGACTTCTACTTTCCTTCACTGTTTTGTCCAATAACTTTTCATTTTTCCAAGGAACAACTGTAGTGACAGCTGCTGTGGTAGAAGTACATTCACAGGCCTCTCAAGTTAAGACAACGCTAAATATGAGTTTCAAAACTGATTATCTCACCATGATACTGTATAGTCCAAGTCCTGAGCAGGTAAGTTAGGGAACAAAAAATATTTTTTCACTTACTGAAAATGATACAGGTAATGCTTAGTAAAGTAACAGTTGTTGGGGCACCTGGGTGGCTCGGTTGGTTGAGTGACTTCGGGTCAGGTCATGATCTCACAGTTCGTAAATTCAGAGTCTGCTTGGGATTCTGTGTCTCCCTCTCTTGCTTTGCCCTCTCCCACTCATACTCTGTCTCAAAAATAAACATTTAAAAAATATTTTAAAAAAATAAGGTAACAGTTAATATTTCATTATCCTTTCTTCTGAAAAATGTTACTGGTTGTTCCACTATAAACAAAATTAATTTAACTATTGCCCTTTTAAGAGATGTTATCTTTCCTATAGGCAGTAATGTAAAAAATAAGTTTTTAAGTTAAATGGGCATGGAGGAGGGCACTTGTGGGGATGAGCACTGGGTGTTATATGGAAACCAACTTAACAATAAACTATTTGTAAAAAAAAAAATAAAAAAATGAAAAATAAATTTAAAAAATTAATTAAATGGTTTTTTTTGGCCTTTCATTGGCAAATTCTATGGAAGTAGAGAATGTGGTAGTTCATATCTTAAAATACGTGTTAGACTTTGTTTTTGTGTAAAATGTGTATTGATTTCCTCTTCCACAGACTTCCTTTAAAGATGTTCGTGATCCTGCTCTGAAACTTGCTGAATTTAAGTTGGAGAATATTATAAGTACTGCAAAGATGTATACAGATGACTCCATATTTTCTTCCTTCTCATTAAAAAACTGTATTTTAGATGATAAAAGACCTCATGTCAAGAAGGCAACTCCTAGGTAATAGTGTGCTTAGTGTTTATTTGAGAAGTGTTTGATTTATTTGACTAAACTTAAGCACAAAGTTGCATGTTTGTTTTCTGGATACATCCTAAGATCTTCAGAGTTTTAATTTAGTGGAGTCATGGTTCTCAGTCAGCATTTAAAATGTCCTCATTCAGTTATGTGCTGTTCTTACTGGATGGTTGATGGATTAAGAAGAAATAATCAGTATAGTTAAATTGGTTTTTTAAATTAATCTCTTTTACCTAAATTATTATTAATCTTTGTAAGTTCTAATGGGAAAACATGAAAAATTTAGAAGATAAATATGCTCAGAGTCTAAGTTCTGCCAGTTGCCTAAATTGTTATGAAACAACTGTGCTCCAGTTTCTAAGTCTATTATTTGGAGTACTGTGTGATCTTCCCAGGAGAAATGACTTCAGAATGCTTGTTTGCTGTTAGTAAAATGAATAAGAGGCCTTTTGACTTTTATTGGTGTGTTTGGTTCTTTTTAAGATACTCACAGGAATTGTTACTATATTTTTCAGAATGATAGGACTGACGGTTGGGTTTGACAAAAAGGACATGATGGATGTAAAGTATAGGAAAGTCAGAGATGGTTTGGTGACTGACTTAGTCCTTCAAGAAATGTATATTTGTGCCAGTGTGGAATTTCTGCTGACAGTTGCAAATGTCTTTCTTGAGGCCTACACCACAGGCTCGGCTGTAGAAACCAGTGTTCAGACATGGACTACTAAGGAAGAAGGTTAGTCATTGTCTAAACTATTTAGTATATGTATTATTGAAATGCTACAATAGCACTTACCTTGATTATCTTTCTAGATGTTGAGGTTAAGTGAATTAATAAAGTAAAATCTTTATTTTTCAAAGGTAAGTGAAAAACTTAAATGTTTTCCATTAGGATGTGCAGTTTGTGTATTTTTCTACATGGAAATATATATTGGGTTCAATAATTAAGGGACCTGTATTAGAATAAGCAAATATGATTCCCTACAGGCAGCAGTTTAAAAGAATTTTTTTGACAAAAAGAGGCAGAAGGAATAAAGAACTATTTCTTTTCATAATTAAAGATAATATTTTTACTTAACATAGTCATTTATCTTTGTTATTATTACAGCTCTCCATATCCTTTCCATATGTGGTTCATTGTGGTGCAGCAGTAGTGCAGAGTCAGAAATGGGGTTAGTTCCCAGCTCTGCCATCAAACGGCTTTTTCCCCATGTTGTAAAATTTTCTTAATACTACAGCATCTTGAACTTTTATACTAAAGGAATTACAGTAGATCCCTTTGAAACCTAAGATTCTTTTATTTTTTCCCTTGGAATGAAAACAAAAAACATTTTCTCACAAGTAACAAATTTTCATAAATAATCTGTAAAACAAAGATTTAGAAATATTTTAAAATGTGAACTTATTTTTGTTTCTATTTAGTACCTGTACAGGAAAAAGAGAAGTGGGAAATTAATATTATTATTAAAAATCCTGAAATTGTGTTTGTGGCTGATATGACACGAAGTGATGCTCCTGCCTTAGTCATTACGACACAGTGTGAGATTTGTTGGAAAGGTGACCGTGAGAACAGTACGATGACTGCTGCCATTAAAGATCTTCAAGTGAGAGCATGCCCATTTCTTCCAGTCAAGAGAAAAGGCAGAATCACTACGGTGAGTTTACTCTTTCCTTATCTGCATAGTTGTAAACTATTTCAGAGTTAGCTATATGCCCCTTTACAAAACTGCCAATATACTTTTCAACCTTTTTCTGTAAAATACCTTCCTTTCTTCTTGAAGAGCCTAGTCGAGATTATTAATCACACAAGCTTTGAAGCTCTGTTTCATTCCCCAGTTACTCTGTTGCATGTGTTTGTGGGAGTAGTCTCACAAAGAAGTTGTTTTCTTCTGGACACTTCTTGGAGACCTCACTATGGCTTTCTGACTACGTCAGTCCCACACTGCTCTTAGCTCTTTGAGGCTTTCTACCAGCTGTTTCCTGTGTTGTTTCCATTTTATTATTTTTAATTGTTTTCTCCCATCTGTACACTTCCGCTCAGATAGAGGTTTCTTCTTTTTTCTATGTAACTTATTTGAACCTTCAGCCATTTGCTTCCATATACATCACATTTTATGTTTTACTCTGTGGTAGCCTCTTGGCCTTCTACTCTTCATAACTGAGAAAAGTCCGTTTCTTCAAAGACATCTTTTTCAAGTTAACTCTTACTCCTAGTAGTCGTATAAAACACAAGTTGTGTAGGCTTCCACAAAGAGTAGTAGAAGCATAAATGTTCTAAATACTATCAACATAGAAATATAAGCTGTAATTTTTTTAATAAGTAAATACATACCTATTAGACAGGACACAGGAGAGTTTCTTAGTTTGCAAGGCTGATGGCTCACCACTAACGAGAGGAAATAAAAAATGGAGGACATACTGATTCTCTTTTATATTATAATTTAGAAATTTTACATATATTTTTTCTAATTACATCTGTTTGTCTTTGTTAAAAGACAGAATCCAACCAAGTAAATGTGAATATCTAATTGGCTTTATTAAGCATTTCATGAATTTGTCTGCATCCCATCTAGCAAATAGAAAGAAGCTTCTGGGAGTTATATAAAATGGAAAGTTTTTTTTAATAAGGAGAATGAAGCAAGGAAGTTATTAGCAAAAGAAAGGATTGTTTCAGACAAGGTCATATTTCTTTAAAAGAGTGAGGCTTGTTGGGTTCATTAACTTATCTTCCTTTTGGGGATGGAGTAAGGTCCATGTGACAGATTACCTCATTGTGCAGACCAAAAGAATTACGATTAAGACTACCTTTTGGGAGGAGGTTGAAACTGCACTTCGGGTAAGTATTAAGCCCTGGTTTAGTGATTGAGCCTAGCATTCGTGACTTGATCTTTGTCTGGTGGTTTTTCCTTTCATTAACAACTTAAACTTAGCTGTATGACCACACTTCTCTTCAAAAAGGGTGGACTATGTGGTCTTTTTTCCTGAGCTACCTTGTGCTCACGTAAAACATCTATTACTATAAGACAGAAGAGGAGGTACAAGGTGACAGAGGTCCTGCCCTATTGGTCACTCAGAGGTTTCGTCCTTTGTAGTTGTTTTTTCTCATCCAGAGAATATCTGCATCTCTTCCTTAAGGGATACAAGCTCAAAGTCCAAGATCTTTAGGTGATAGTTTTCTTTGTTAAGTCTGCCGTGACTTCTCTTTTTTGACAGTCTATCAACAGACAGATAAGGTATTGCTTTTCAGCACACCTCCATCACTACACACACAAATACTACATAATGATGGTTAAGGACACGATAGTTGTGATTCAGAAAAAGAAAGAATGGGAACACTTGGTAGTCACTTAACTGTCCTGTCCTTCAAATGGAACTGTGAAAACTTGCAGCTCTTAACAGGGGAGTCTAGTTCCTGGGAGAGCATGTGGTGGACTCTTCCATTTTACTCTTGTGGAAGAACATTGCCGTCATTTTCTCAGGTGGCTCTGGCTTTCCCTTCTGAAAGATTTTTTTTTCTTTGCCATACTCTCTGTAGACACTTCTGAAGTGGCTGCTGTCTTTTTGGGGGGAACCCCACTGTTGTCACAGCTTTCTCCTGTGTTGGTTACTCAGCAGTCGAATAACATTTTTTTGCATGACAGATAATGGTTTCTTTGGTAGTCCTTCATTCCTTGAACATTTAGTTGACATCTAGGTACTTCTAGGTATAAGCAACCATAACCAAAGCATGCATTCATTGATTCACTCTAGAAAACTCCTGTTTTATTTACTAAGCTTTATATTCTATCTATTCTACCTTCATCCTGATTTAGTAAAGGCTGCTTTAATCATAGGTTTGGGCCAGGGGGACAAGCACCATCTGTTAACCTAATTTTTGTTCTTACTGTTTTTGCCATGGGCTAGTTCCCATGTTTGATTTTAACAAAAATTGCCAGAGAAAGGCTAGGAGTGTAGTCTTCTCTCTCGCTGAGGCTCCTCTTTAGAGCTTGAGTCTCCTCAGTAGTTTCCTTTCTCCCATAGGGTTTTACAGACAGCAGAATGAAGGAGTGAGTACAGAACAACATTATAAATATTCCAAAGCTGTCTGGATGAAGTCAGGTTTTTCCCAGAGTACATTGTCTGCCTTCCTAGGTATCACCAGTGGCAGTTTTGCCAAATATTTTGCTCTGGCACTGTCAAAGTCATCATGTTATATTTTTGTAGCTGGGGTGCAGGGGTACAAGAGCACTTGGCTCAGCAGGGCCCAAATAGACCAGGTTCAGCCACTTGCTGCTGACAAAATCCAAAGGCAGAGAAACAGTGGTGGTGAAACAGGAAAGCAGTTTATTTCAGTGAGGCCAACACTGGGAAGACAGCAGACTAATATCTGAAAGACTGTCTCCAAAGTACTGGGGCGCCTCAATAACTCAGGTAGTTGAGCATACGACCCTTCATTTCAGCCCAGGTCATGTTAGGCTCTGAGTTGGGAGCAGGAGCCTGCTCAGGATTCTCTCTCCCTTTTTCTCTGCCCCTCCCCTGCTTGTGAATGGACTTGTACACACACGCTTGTACTCCTTCTCTGAAAATGAAAGAATAAACTTCAAAAAAAAGTGAGGCGAAGGTTGGTGGGTATTAGGTGGGCAGTAAAGGTCAGGTGGATCATTGTCTTGTGGTCAATCATATGGGTCTTGCTGGCTCAGGGCAATCCTTATTACTTGAGGGGTAGTTTCGGTTCCCATCAGGGGATGCTTTGCCTGTGGGATCTGTTGCCTGTGTTAACTAATCTATAAAGAAAAACTTAGTCAGTTAGGAAGTACAGACTAAGGTCACAATGGAGGTAGTTGAAGTCCTCTTTGATTTTTTAAATATCCTTTGTCCAGTCAATTGTCAAGTCAGTCACTGGTATTTTGACTTTGCTGAGGAAGTGTCAACTTCTCCATATGAAATTCGTATTAGAATATTAATTAGGTGCTATAACAAGCAGTTCCTCCCAAAAAGTAGCTAAAGCATGGCTTTACTGCATTTAAAAGATTTTTTCCATCCTGTTGTTGTGCTATTCCTAGGATGTATCTTAATCTACTTATTCAAAGAAATTGATTTTTTTCTTCTCATTCCATTCTCCTGACCATTTAGAAATTGCTGACCATTCCACTCAACTTAGCAATAGCCTTCTGCTTAGTATATAACTAATTTGACAAATAAGTAGAAGGTGAATTGCCTCCAAATTTTGAGATAACTTCTCTGCACCTTTTTTTCCCCCTTGGGAACTTTGCAGGTTTACCTTTAACTTGTTTCTACTTTTAAGCAGATGTTTGAAAGATGACTTTCAGTTTGTAAATGGATTTCTACTCTGCCACAAGTGTCTTCCTTGACAGATGGAAATAGAAGTATAGAAAAGCAGTCTTGGCCACATACATTTTGATAAGCTTTTGTTAGTGGAACTTTAATTGGTATTGCATTTATTTTATATTAAAACAAATGTAGCGATTCAACACTTCCATACATCATTCAGTGCTCATCACAAGTGCCCTCCTTAATCCCCAGCACTTATTTTACCCACCTCCCCACTGCTAACCATCAGTTTGTTCTTTGTAGTTAAGAATCTGTTTCCTGTATGCCCCCCCTTTTCTTTTCCCTTTCCTCATTTGTTTTGCTTTTGTTTTTTAAATTCCACAGATAAGTAAATCAGATGCTATTTGTCTTTCTCTGACTGACGTATTTCACTTAACATAATATTTTTCACCTAGTTGCAAATAGCAGTGTTTCATCCTTATTTATGGCTGGGCTGTCAGCTTTTTATTTTATTTTATTTTATTTTTTAATTTTATTATTATTATTTTTAATATTTTTATTTATTTCTAGGAGAGAGAGAGACAGCGTGAGCAGGGGAGGGTCAGAGAGAGAGGAGATACAGACTCTGAAATAGGCTCCAGGCTCTGAGCTGGCAGTCAGCACAGAGCCCGACGCGGGGCTCAAACCCATGAACCGTGAGATCATGACCTAAGCGAAAGTCAGACGCTTAACCGACTAAGCCACCCAGGCACCCCATGGCTGTCAGCTTTTTAAAATGAATTTGTGTTTTAAAACTTCTATAACCTATTAATTATGTTAGATTTTATAAAAATCACCTGCAAAAGTAACATTCTTTGTTCCTTAAGTGGCAGTAATGACTCATCTTCATTGTATTCCCATTAAGTTATTACTATTTTACTATAATTTTAACATTTGCTTGTGAATTTATACGTATAACCTTTAGATGTTGAAAATTCTCCATATCTAATTTTGAAAGAATCTTAATTATAAATAAGTGTGGAATTTTATTTTTTTAAGTTTATTTATTTTGAGAGAGAGAGTGCTGGAGGGACAGAGAGAGGGGGAGAGAGAGAATCCCAGGCAGGCTCTACACTGTCAGTGCAGAGCCTCATGTGGGACTTGAACTCACAAAGTGTGAGATCATGACCTGAGTTGAAACCAAGTTAGATGCTTAACCATCTGAGCCCCCCAGGTGCCCATTATGTGGAATTTTATTGAGTGCTTACTACTGTCTACTGAATGAAACATATAATAAATTTATAATAAATTACATTAATAGTTTTTCCTATAGCATGTGAGCTTTACTACATTTATGGGTAAAATACCCTAAATTGGAGAGTATTTTAATTTGTTCTTCTATTTTGTTAAAAGTATCTTAGCAGACTCTATAATAAAAAACTGTAACTCTCCTAGGAGAATAGCTGGGGAAGGCTTCTCAGCAGAAATGACCTTTATGTTGATACCTATAGGACGAGTAGGTATCCGCTAATTCACCTGCGACAGGAGTGTGTTTCAGGGTAAAGGGATAGCATATGCAGAGAACCTGGATTCCAGTGAGCATAAGTTCACACGCATACCTACCTGCACACCAATGTCTGTACTCTTATGTATTCTGCCTTTTTTTCTTGTTATTCAGTGGTCTTCAATGCGAGGCAGTCCTTCTCACCACCACGATAATGTTTATAAAGTGGAGAATTTATAGTGAACTCTTAAAGGTTTCTTTAGATGTTGTATAGCTTACGATTGCTTCTGTGAAGGGGAAGCACTAGCAGCAGAAAAGGAATGTATCAGTAGTGAAAATCGTATAAGACTGGAAGCAGTTTGGTGAGAGAGTAGAAAAGAGAAAAAAATGATAGAAATAGCCCTGAAATCACAGTGGATATAGTTAGAGACAAATACTAGTAGGAAAAGAATTCCATTTTAAGAACTGTTTCTACATCATTAAATTAATATATATGGACTCTGTTGTCGACAACTTGATGGTAATGTTGTTATGGCATGAACGCATTTACTGTTACTGACCAGTTGCATTTTTAATCTTCAGTAAGTAGACTTGAAAATAAAGGAATTGAGTAAGGATCAACATACACCTTCATATTTATTTTGGGAAGGGGCATTAAAAAGTTTCCAAATTATAGAGAAACTTTTATATGTATGTATCATGACATTTTTTTTTTTTGGTTTTGTTTTGTCTTCCCTAAGATGAAGAGATAACACAAATTTTATATTGAAAATCTTGGATCATGTATTGTAATGTAATTTCCTGTCCTTGAAGTTTAAAGATATAATATACTGAATGTTTAAGTTATGTACCAGTTGTTCTTAACGATTTTATTAGAATAGTGATAGATCTTTAAAAATATTTTAGGTTTGTTTATTTTGAAAGAGAGGGAAGGGAGGCAGAGTGAGGGAGGGGGCAGACAGTGAGGAGAGAGAGAGAGAGAGAGAGAGAGAGAGAGAGAGAGATCCAAGCAGGCACTCAGCATTGTCAGTGCCCCAACATGGGGCTCAAACTTAACCATGAGATTATTACCTGAGCCAGTGCCAAGAGTTGGACACTTAACTGATGGAGCCACCCAAGCACCCCTAGAATAGTGATAGATTTTAATGTGATTTCTTTGAGGAATGGGTTTGGATGTCAATTTTTCTTCCTGATTTATTCTTCATTGTTAGTGTAGGCAGAATTCGAAGATAGCCCCCAAGATTTCTATTCCCTGTTCTTTGTGCCCAGCATAGTTTTCTTTTGAGTGTGGACAAAATCAAAAACTATAATTAAGTCACAATTAGTTACCTTCGAATTAATCAAAGAGAGATTCAGGGTTGGCCTAACCTAATTTTTAAAATGGTGAAACATCAGAATAATGTTTCCCTGCTGGCCTTGAAGGAGCAGACTGAGGAGAGGGTCACATGGCAAGAACCTGTGAGTGACCAGTAGGCGTAAAGGCAGCAAGCAAATGGAGATCGCAGTCTTAGGGCCACAAAGATGGGAATTTTACCAGTGACCTGAAGGAGCCTGGGAGAAAAATTTTTCCCTGGTCAAGTCTTCAGATGTCCTATAACTGGCTGGCTGACCCCTAATTTCAGGAAGATTCCTGACCCATAAAAGCAGAGAAGTAATAAATTTGTGTTAAGTTACAAAGTATGTAGAAATTTGTTATGCATCATTAGGAAACAAACACATTTTTGAACCAGTAGCAAGATGGTGTTGTAGCAGCTAATCTAAAATGTGGGAGTGTTAGGGCTGCCGGGGTGGCTCAGTCTGACTCTTCATTGTGGTTCAAGTCATGATCTCATGGTTTGTGAGATCAAGCCCTGCTCTGGGCTCTGTGCTGACAGCACAGAGCTTGGGATTCTCTCTCTCCCTCTCTTTCTTCTTCTCCTGCACATGTGCCTTTGCACACTCTCTTTCTCTCTTTCAAAAATAACCATGAACAAAAATGTGGGAGCAGCTTTGGAGCTGGGCAGCATGCAGAATCTGGAGGAATTTTAAGGACAGTGGTAGAGAAACTTTCAATTCTGTTGAACAGACTTTTTTTTAGAAATATGGTCACTATGGTCACTTTTTTAGAAATATGCTGCCCAAAGGGCCTACAAAGAAGGTGAAAGACATGTTATTGGAGGCTAACAGGATGGCTTGAGTTATAATGACAAAGGAACTTTGCAAAACTGTGTCTCGTAGTTGTCTGGAAAGCAGAACTTGTGTGTGGAAAACATCGATAGAGAGTGTGCGCTAAGGAGATTTCTGAGCTGCCTGATTTGAAGATGTTGGCTGCTTTCTTTTTTCTTTTTTTAATGTTTATTGAT
The DNA here is from genome assembly GCA_017311185.1 of Proteles cristata cristata. NCBI lineage: Eukaryota > Metazoa > Chordata > Mammalia > Carnivora > Hyaenidae > Proteles > Proteles cristata. The sequence goes on along the minus strand of JAESUZ010002644.1, from coordinate 1,868,298 downwards.
TTTTCAGAGAGAGAGAGAGAGAGACAGCGTGTGAGCAGGGGAGGGGCAAGAGAGAGAGGGAGACCCAGAATCCAAAGCAGGCATGGGGTTTGAACTCATGAACCGTGAGATCATGACCTGACCTGAAGTTCAATGCTTAACAGACTGAGCCACCCAGGCACCCTGATACTGCCTGTTTTCTTACTGTTTATAGTAAAATGCTAGACCAGAGGGATAAATTGAGGGAGAATACTTAAAAAGAACCAGAACTTTATGATTTTGAAGTATTAGTCTTCCAAATGGCAGAAGATGCTAAAAGTGAGAAATAGTTCCCAAAAGTGTGGCATGGAAAAAAGTCTGTGTTTATAAACTTTTGCTAAATCTCCAGTCAAAAAATCATAGTGTTCAGACACAGGAAGAGCCCTTTCAAGAGATTTTGAAAGATTAGTATGTGTTTCACAGATTTTCTCAAATAGAGGGTGTCTAGGAATTATAAAGGTGTCACCTGTTAGACATTTCAGTGGGAGGTCATGATTATATCAGAAAGATCATTGGATGTTTTTTTTTTAATGTTTTTAATTTATTTCTAGGGTAGAGAGAGAGAGAGAAAGAGAGAGAGAGAGAGAGACAGTGTGAGCAGGGGAGGGTCAGAGAGAGAGGGAGTCACAGACTGAAACAGGCTCCAGGCTCTGAGCTGGCAGTCAGCACAGAGCCCGATGCGGGGCTCGAACCCATGAACCGCGAGATCATGACCTAAGCGAAAGTCGGACGCTTAACTGACTAAGCCACCCAGGTGCCCCAGATGTTGCTTTTGTCTAATGGAATGAAACCTCATAAAATTAACAGAAGGCTCTTAAGGCTATTGAGAAAATTATTTTAATAAAAACACTGTCAGGATGGACTGAGAGGAACAGAGAGTACAAAATGAAGAGAGACTCGTTGCATCTCCAAAATTCTACTGGCAAGAAGTAGGACGGCAAAACTACTCAGTTGCAAATTTATGCTACCTTTTCTAGACAAGGTAGAAATGAGTACCACAGAAAATTGTTCCCAAGCTTTGAAACCTAATCAGGCAACTCATTAAATTTCAGAGCTTCTTTGGGCAGTGACTTCTTTTTACCTTTCATTTTCCCCATTTCGACTGGAATATCTCTGATTGCTACCCTGTCTGCCCCATCATTCTGTATTGGGAGAGTGGGAGCAGATAACTCCTCTTCCTTTCACAGATCTACAGAAGGGAAGCTGTGCCCCACAGCTGTACTTCCTAGATGACATGTATGTACTTGATCAGCACCTGTACTGGGTTTAGATTTTAGACCTTGAGCTAAAAAGATAAAAAGAGATAGGTGAGATGTGGGGATCTTTGAATGAGTGAAAGATATAGATGAGACTCCTATATGATGAGATAACAGATTTAGATGATGAGATTTTAAACTACCAGGCTGTAATGGGTTGAGGCTATTAGAACCTTAAGAGGTGAATTATATTATGCATTTGAGAGGAGCATGAGTCTTTGGGGGCTAGCGGGCATAATTCTGCTGCCACACCTATAGAAAACTCAGTTAATTTATAATTATATTAAGAGTTATCTAGTAAATCTAATGTATTTATAATTTTTCTTCGTCTTTTATAGCGTTTCCTATATAATTTTGTTTCAATTTTATAATGAAAAAATACTATGAAAAATTTTTTTATAGTAAGTAAAATAAAATATATAAAATCAAGTTTCATGGGGCTTTTGTATATTGAATATATCCTTTGATTTACTATGTTTAATATTGTTGCTATTAATATTTTCTATTATAAATGATAGGTATCGATGATAATTTTGTATTTTTAAAAGTGACTAACTTGTTTAACTTAGCTATTATTAGGAATATCTTTAAATAAAACTGTTTTAGAACAGTGCTAATTTGGTGGGATTGAATTTCCTATCATAGGTTTTGCAGCCCTGTGACTTATTCTATCAAGCTACACAAACAGGTGCAAATCCACAAGTGATTGATATATCAGTAAAATCCTTGACCCTAAAGGTAAGTTAAAATGCAGTCAGTTTTTCATATCTTTAATGTACCTTTTAAAAAATAAGTAAAACCTGGAAATAAGCAATTATTGTATCATTTTTTAATTGTTAAGTAATCAAAAATGCAGCTGTGTTTTTGAAAATATTTTTCTGTGACATATTGCTTATAACTTATTATTTAATACACATTTATAATGAATACTGTATATTTTATTGGTGTTTGACTCCTGTAGATAACATCTAACATTCTTGTTAGATATAGGTATATATAGTTGAACTTACCCTTGATCAGTTTAATATCTGTAAGATTCATGGTAAATATTTTAAAAATTGAAATTGTTGTAAAATTTTTGTAGGCAATAAATTATATCTACTCTTTCCTGGTAGTGTTACTTGTTTATTCTTCATGATCCTTCAAGTATATTTAATATTAAATACCTAATTTTTGAAAGTGTTATATGTAGATTTTTCATTACTTTTAATTTCCCCCCTTAGGTTTCACCAGTTATCATAAATACTGTGATTACCATAACATCAGCCCTGTATACATCTAAGGAAACCATCCCAAAAGATACCGTTTCTTCTACAGCACATTTATGGGAAAAGAAGGATACTAAGAGTTTAAAAATGTGGTTTCTTGAAGAACCACATGAAGTTGAAAACAAAGCTCCTACAACTGAATTGATACTCAGAGGAGAGACATTAAGAGTGAACATTGATTCTGTTTTTATAGTTCTTGAGGCTGGAGTTGGTCATAGAACAGTGCCTATGCTGTTGGCAAAGTCACGTTTTTCGGGGGAAGGCAAAAACTGGAGTTCCTTGATAAATCTGTACTGTCAGCTTGAATTAGAAGTAAGCATATGTAGTATTTTCCCAGATGCTATAACAAATCTACATGTGGAATATTTGTGAAATCTTATGTAAATATTTTAATTAGGCTTATTGTAAAGACAGTGTTGGCTCACAATACTTTTGGAAGCAAGGACGCCAATTTATGCCCTTGATATAGTTGTTCTTATGTTTGTATTACTTTTAGTGAAATATAAACTTGATATTTCAATTGGTTTTATTAACTCAAAGGTGATATATTAGTGTTAATTAGAGTTAAAATTCTTATTTTGAAGAATGGAATATCTTTTATCCTTTAAAAGGATGATAGACTATTTCTGAATCTCTTCTAAAAGAGTAATAGAAGGATGCCAGGTGGCTGTCATTTGAGTGTTGGACTCTTGAATTCGGTTTATGTCATGATCCCAAGGTCCATGCTGAGTATAGAGCCTACTTAAGATCCTCCCTCTCCCTCTCCCAACTCCTTCCCTTCCCCCCAATTGCATGCTTTGTCTATCCCTTAGAAATAAAACATAATAATAAAAAAATAAAAGAGTGATAGAAATTAGAAGGATATGCCTTATACTTTTATACAATGCATTTTCTTTAGTGACTAAAAAGATCTTTCAAATTTTTGTGAGAGTATTTGAATTATAAAGGAAATACTTGTTTTGAAAACATATATTCTGCTTCAGAATTTATCTATTTAGAATTATCCCCAAAGATATTTTGGGTTTAATAATGAGTTTATGTCTAGTAGAAACTAATTGGATATTCTTCCCTGTATCAATAAATATGAAGATTTATAAGCTGATTTATTATCTGTGTGTTGATACAGAAATATACACTAATAGAAATAGACCTGACTAGATTTCAAATTTTGAAATTCTGGCTAGATTCCACATATTTTGCAGAGAACATATGATCTAGGATGTCCAAGAAGTTCTGAGAATTCAAATAAATAAGCACTTAATGAATTGTTTGTTTTTCATCATCAAGAGATTTCAAAAAATCAGTGGAGGTAGGCAGCTCTGTTTAAGAATGTCACTAATACATGATAAATGGACAGTTTTTGATATTTAGCCCATTCTGGAAGTCAAGGAAAGATGCTTAAAAGAGAGTTTTATGTGTATCAAATTGTGAAAATTAGACTCTGAAGTTAGCCAGGTGAGGAAAGTGCTGAGGGAGTGTGTATAAGAAACCATGAAACAGCATGTAGAACCATTTTCATATAAAAGAATAACATAGCCAAAAGGAATAGTTTTGGGAAATAGCAGGGAAGATCACTTTCAAAAGTATAAGAATGCCTTATTTCAAAATTTAATTTTCTCTATAGGTGCATTATTACAATGAAATGTTTGGTGTATGGGAGCCTTTGCTTGAACCTTTAGAAATTGATCAGACTGAGGATTTTAGACCATGGAATCTTGGAATCAAGGTATATTTGAAGTCTGAAAATTTTTTTTCAAAAACTGAGAATGTCCACGCCACACAAAACACTTCAATAACAAAGGACAAGTTTTCCTGTTATGGGACTTGAGGCATGCTTTCCTGTTTGACTGGTGAATGTAATTTTCATCCCCAAGGCGAGTGCCTCCTGTATTAATACAAATAATTGTGTAACTTTTATTGTGTTCTAGACACTGTTCTAAACAATGTACTTTTGCTTGAACCCTCGCAGCACCCCTCTGAAGTTAGAGTTTTTAACTGCATTTTAACATGTGAAGAAAGTGAGACTATAAAGCTTAAGAGACCTCCCTAAAGTAGTATCTTCAGTGGAAAAGGTGGGATGCATTTCTGGCTGCAGAATCCCAGCTCAGAACCACCCTGTTCAGTGCCTCTAGCGTCTTCTTGTAGGTGGTGGTCTACACTGTGTTTGCTTTGTCCTTTGAAGGGTGCATATATATAGAAAAATGCATACTATTATTTATTTCAAATATATTACAATATATTTATGTAATCATAAGAATCAGGGCCTTTAGATGGATGAAATTGTGCTTTAAAGCAGGAGACTGAAAAATTCCTAGTATGTCTTCTCTCTAAATAATGATTCTGTCACCTGCAGACAGATTTTCTGTGGTTGAAAGCCAGTTAATGTAACAACAGAGGTGACTAACTTAGCTTGTCTAACTTTTTGTTTTAGATTACTGCACTTATTTTGTACATCTTTCAGATAAAGGACTGGATAAAGGAACTTATTTAGTGGTTTTGAAGTCAGAAGATACGTGGGCAGTGGATCTATGAATCCCAAAACTTTATAGATGGTGTTGATTCTTAGGAGCCATAGATTCTAAAGGCACTGTTATGCAATGTTATTGAGACTCTCTCAATCCATGTTCTGTTCCCATAGCCAGTAAACTAAATGACTTTTCTTGCTCTGAATGCCCATGCGCTATGAAGTGTGTGCTTTTAATTTTCATTCAGATGCTACATTCATTTTAGTGTTTATTTTTCCTTTTGAATTGTGCTTGCCATTTTAGTATCGTTGAAGATGAGAACTATTTTTCCTCTAATATTGCCCCTGTCCTCTAAGACCTTAATTGGCAGATATCCAAGTAATTCTTGTAAGGGAATGGAACTGAAAAGCCTCGTTGTTGTCTCTAAAGTTATTATGGGATTTGTCTTTTTTTTTCTTTGCAAAATGAGTAATATTGTGTTCCTAGGAACAAATTTTCTTATATTTCTATAATTTATGTGTCATTTTAGATGAAAAAGAAAGCAAAAAAGGCCATTGTTGAGTCAGATACTGAAGAAGAAAATTACAAAGTGCCAGAATATAAAACCGTTATCACTTTCCATTCAAAAGACCAACTAAACATTACATTATCCAAATGTGGCCTTGTAATGTTAAATAATTTAGTCAAGGTAAGAAAAGAAATTTGAAACCTTCCGCGTTGGTGTAGTAGTCTGAGCTAACCTTTTGTTTTAATTGAGTAAGAAGTTTTTTGGTTAACCTAGTTGTCTTATGTTCGTTAGTGTCCTGCTAGTCATTGTATTTCATTTTCTTTACTATAATTCTTCTTTATTAGGCATTTACAGAAGCTGCCACCGGAACTTCGGCTGCCATCATACGAGATCTAGCACCATTTATGATTTTAAATTCTCTTGGACTTACTGTCTCTGTTTCACCAAGTGATTCTTTTAGCGTACTCAACGTTCCGTTGGCAAAATCTTATGTACTGAAAAATGAGGATAGTTTAAGTATGGATTATGTGGGAACTAAAGACAATGATCATTTCAATGCAATGACAAGCCTAAGCAGTAAACTCTTCTTCGTTCTTCTTAGTAAGTGATAAATTTTCTTCCTGGGTCTTTAATTTCTCATAAGTTGCATTTTTATATCCTATTTTGCTCATTTGTGATATCTTTCAGGTTTTCTAATCTTCCAAATAGGTTGAGAATTTCACTTTTTTTTTTTTTCTTCAGGGCTTTGATTGCTTACTCTCACTATATCTTTGTATTCCAAATTGTGACTTCCTTTGTTCGCTGCTTATCTTGGGCATGGTAATTCGCCACTTTGTATATGCCAGGGAGGAAAAAGATTTGATCTGTTCTTTACTCATCTTTTACAGACTGTAGCTGTTGGTATTTGTTGCTTTAACCACATTCAGTATAATTCAGTAATACTCCTCTAGTTTTACAGCGGAATGAATTAAGAATAAAGTTTGAACTCACGAAAATGGCACACTGCAATGGTTTTGGAGTTTGTAAATGATTTTTATTTTCTGCCTGTTGAGGTGGAAAGTTTTTCTTTTTGTCCTTTCTGATTCTCATTTTCATGAGAAATGAAAGTAAAAAAATAATTTCTCATAATATTTATTCATTGTAAGGTTAACTAGTCCCGAAGTCTCATCCACACCCCTTTATGACACTTTGACATTTAAATAATTATGGAAGAGGGAGAGTATTTGAAAGATTAATTAAGATGTGGGTAAGGGGTACTAAGACTGATAGCTAGTGCTTTCTCTTAGTCAGGAAATGATGCTTAACAGTGGCTAGCTTTAGGGTGTAGACCCAGCATTATCAGTGAATTGATTTTTCTTCTAGCTTTTACCTCATTTATTTTTGAACTAACATTTTTATGGAATTGGAGGGGTATATAAATAAGGAAGTCACACCCTAATAAAGTATATGTATGTATAAAACTTAGTTTAATCTAGTTGTACATGCCATAAAGTATCTGAGGTTATTGGAATGATGAAAAACTGAAAATTCGCGGCTACTTTGGTAATAATAGCCATTTACTGCCTAAAGGTATTAAGGCCCCAGTTATGATGACAACAAACCAAACTTCAGTGTTGTATTTTATCACTTTTCTTGTTAGTTTGAAAACATTTATATTATTGTGTTAGGTTAAAACTACTGAATGAAATTTTTTTTCAATTAAAAAATGTTTTTTGGTAAAATATTTTGAAGGTTTTAGATGAATGTTGCGGGAGTGTATTGTGGCTTCTTAAAATACCCCTTGGTTGTAGATTATACAAAGAAATAATCTTTTTATAGTCTTATATCTAAAAACGTCAGTGACTATTCATGATTTTAAGAAATGATCTATCTGGCATTTAGCACTTACTTAAAGTTAATATATGATGATTTATAATAAAAGCTTAGAAACATATATATTCCATTTAGCACCCACTAACCACTCTACTGCGGATAAAATCCCTTTAACAAAAGTGGGACGACGACTATACACTGTAAGACACAGAGAGTCTGGAGTTGAAAGATCTATTGTTTGTCAAGTTGATGGAGTGGAAGGAAGTAAGAAGGTAACAATTCGCTCCCCAGTGCAGGTACGAAATGGTCCATTTTTTGTGGAGTCATATTATTGCATATTTGTGTGTTAATAAAAAAAACTAAAGCTAATTACTACCAAAAGAATATAAACTGCAATAAAATCATAACTGATATAAAAAAGAATCATTGCCAGTAATTGTACTACTTTAGTATGAACAGTAGTAGGATTTTGTTCAATGCTTCCCGTAACTTTTTTTAGGACTCTTTGTAAAATCTTTTTGGACCATTACTTTTAAATGCCTCATCAGTATTTTGTTTTAGGACTTTGTAGTATGTGTATGTTCTTTGATTTCATTAGAAAATATGGTGAGAGAAAATTTTTACATCTTTATTGAGGTTAAACTGATGTACAATAAACTGCATATATTTAAAGTTGATGAGTTTGGGCACAAAATATGTCTATGATCTATGAAACCTTGATCACAGTGAACATGCTGAACATGTTTATCACCCCAAAAAGTTTCCTCTCTCCCTACTTCTCCATTCTGATGCATCTACTGATATGTTCTCATTGTATATTAGTTACACATATAGAATTTTATATAAACAGTACAGAAAGGAATAGGCCTTCTTTCAGCATAATTTTGCACGTATCAGCTTTTGTGTATTTTTGTTCTGTGCAGTTACATGTTGTTGATTAGTAATTTATTGAATGGATATTCCAAATACCATTTTGATTGACTCTTTGTATATGGTGTGAGGTAGGGGTTGAGGTTTATGTTTTGCCATATGGCTATTGTTCCAACCAAGATTATCCTTTTTCCATTAAATTGCCTTAGCACTTTTATTAACAAAAATTGACCATATTGATGAAGTTTTGGGATGATGGTGGGGTTCAGAGCTGACAGCCAAGAAAGAATTCTTGAAGACATCTTTGGTGCAAAAAGGTGATTTTATTAAAGCACAGGGACAGGACCGGTGGGCAGAAAGCTGCACTGGGATTGTGAAGAGGAAGTGGTTATATACTGTTGAGCTGGGGGAGTTAGAGTCCAGAGGAAGTTTTGTAAAGGATTTTAAATATGGCAGAGACTCACAGATTGCTGGAGGACTAGCTGTTGCCATGCTAAGGTGGTTTTTCCCTCTAGCAAAACATTAACCTTAAGACAGTAGGGAGTTCTTGGGCATTAGGCTCTTGATAAGATTGCCCTTTTCTTGTAATATTACTAAGATATTTGTAAACTGATGGAGGCTCTGTCCCTTTAACCATTTGTTTTCTGTTCTTTCCTTTGTTCTTGGGCAGCCTGGAGTGCCTGAGGAATGTCACACACATCCCACCAGGGGGCAGCGAGGCTTGCTAGCTTGTGCTTGGCCCCCAGCTTGCCTTACGGTTCCTCATCAATAACTTTGGGAGTTTATTTCAGAACTCTTTCAATCTATTTCATTGATCTGTTTGTTTATCTTTATGCCACAATCACAGTGTCTTCATTACCGTTTTATCCTGAGTCTTGAAATTAGGTAGTACAAGTTGTCCCACTTTGTTCATTTTCAAAGTTGTTTTGGCTATTCTGAGACCATCCTACTTCCATTTAAATAATAGACTTTGTTTTTCAATGTTTATTGCAAAGTTATGATTAAGTTAGTATTTTTACATATTTCTGAATTTTAATTGCTAGTAGAAGTACTACTGGATTTGTACTAACCTGTATTGTGTAACGTCACTAGGCGCACTCGTTGGAGTAGCTTTTTTGTAGATACAGTTTTGATATCTGCACATAAAGATTTTTCCTTTTTCCTTTCCAATCTGGATATATATTATTTTACCTTTACTTCCCTGATGCATTGGCTAGAACCTCCAGTACAGTATGAATTGATGTTCTGAAAGCAGGTATTTTGGCCTCGTTCTCTATCTTAGCGGTATTCATTCTTTCCCCCTTAATTAAGTTCCGAGTTGCTTTCTTGTAGATGACCTTTCTTGAGTTGAAAATGCTCCCTCTATTTCTAGTTTACTGAGAGTTTTTATCAGAAATGGAAGTTGGATTTTGTCACATGATTTTCTATGTGTATTGAAAGGTTTTGTTTTTTTTAATGTTTATTTTTGAGAGAAAGGGAGAAAGCAGGGGAGGAGCAGAAAGAGGGAGACAGAGAATCCGAAGCAGGCTGCAGGCTTTGAGCCGTCAGCACTGAGCCTGATGCAAGGGTCAAACCTCTGAACTGTGAGAGCACAACCTGAGCCAAAGTAGGATGTTTAACCACTGAGCTACCCTGGTGCCCCTACTGAAAAATGTTTTTTAAAATACTTAAACAGTGAAATGCATTGATTTTTAATTACTGTATTCAATTATAGTTGGTTAGATTCAATATAGTGATTCAGCAGTTCTATGTATTAGTGTTCATCATGATAAGATGAACCCACCTCACCACTGGTAACCACCAGTTTGTTCCCTATACTTGAGTTTCTTTTTCTCTTTGTTTTGTTTCCTAAATTCCACGTAAGAGTGAAATTGTTTAGAATTTGTCTTTCTCTGACTAATTTATGCTATATCTTCTTTATTCATTCATCTATTGGTGGACACGTGGGTTGCTACCATAATTTGGCCAATGTATATAATGCTGAAGTAAACATAGGGGTGCATATCTTTTCAAATTTGTATTTCCATTTTCTTTGGGTAAATAGTAGTGGAATTACCAGAGAATGTGGTAATTCTAATTTTAAATTTTTGATAAACCTTCATACTGTCCTCCACCGTGGCTGCACCAGTTTGCATTCCCATTAATAGTGCACAAGGGTTTTGTTTTTGTTTTGTTTTGTTTTTGTTTTGTTTTTATTTCTAGGAGAGAGAGAGAGAGAGAGAGAGAGACACCGCGTGAGCAGGGGAGGGTCAGAGAGAGAGACACAGACTCTGAAACAGGCTCCAGGCTCTGAGCTGGCAGTCAGCACAGAGCCCGATGCGGGGCTCGAACCAACGAACCGCGAGATCATGACCTAAGCGAAAGTCGGACGCTTAACCGACTAAGCCACCCAGGCGCCCCAAGGGTTTCTTTCTTTCTACATTCTCACCAACACTTGTTGTTTCTTATGTTTCTGATTTTAGCTGTTCGCACAGGTGTCAGGCAATATCTCATTGTGTCTTTGATTTTCATTTCCCTGATGATTAGTGATGTTGGGCATCTTTTCATGTGTCTATTGGCTATTGTATGTCTTCTTTGGAAAAATATTTGCTCATCTCATCAGCCTGTTTATAATTGAATTTTTGTTTTTTTTTCTGTTCTTAGGATGTAGAAGTTCTTTGTATATTCTAGATACTGACCCCTTACTGGATATGTCGTTTGCAAATATCTTCTCCCCTTCAGTAGGTTGTCTTTTAGTTTTGTTGGCTGCCTTTGGTGTGCAGAAACTTTTTATTTTGCTATAGTCTCACTAGTTAAGTTTTGCTTTTGTTTCCCTTGCCTCAGGAGACATATCTTGAAAATGTTGCTACTGCCAATGTCAGTGAAATTACTGCCTGTGTTCTCTTGTAAGATTGTTGTGGTTTCAAATCTCACATTTAATTAAGTCTTTGATCCATTTTGAGCTTAATTTTGTGTAAGATATATGAAAATGGTCCAGTTCCATTCTTTTTTAAAAATTTTTTTGAGTTTGTTTATTTTGAGAGAGAGAGAGTGCAAGCAGTGGAGGGGCAGAGGGAGGGAGAGAATCCCAAGCAGGCTCTACACCCAGCTTGGAGCCCAACGCGGGGCTCTATCTTATGAACCACCAGATCATGACCTGAGCTGAAATCAAGAGTCAGATGCCTAACCAGTTGAGCCACCCAGCTGTCCCTGGTATTATTATTATTTTTTTTAATAGGATGATTTAACTGAGATCTAGAAAGATTATAATAAAATGGTTTTACTAACTTGTTTTTATCCATCCCAAGGATAAATATAAGCGTTTGGAAGTTTATCTGATAATATACATTAATCTAAGTTATGTTACTTGTTACACCATTGTTGTATGCTACTCATGGATGTGATGGTCTCCGTACACTTCAGAGACGACCTTATCCGTTCAAGAGCATACAGCAGTGATGCACAAAAGTTCACATTTCCCAGCCTGTGGCCTTTTTCCCACTATTTTCATACAGACATTTCAAATTTTGATACAATATTTTCCCCACGAATTGTTTTATTTTTGTCTAGACAGGTTAGTCCTTATCTCAAAATCAGGAAGATATTATTTCCTTCTAGGATTTTATTTATTTATTTATTTATTCCTGAGAGAGAGACAGACAGTGTGAGCAGGGGAGGGTTAGAGAGAGAGGGAGACACAGAATCTGAACCGGCTCCAGGCTCTGAGCTAGCTGTCAGCACAGAGCCCAACGTGGGGCTTGAACACATGAACCGTGAGATCATGACTTGAGCCAAAGTCAGACGCGTAACCAACTAAGCCACCCAGGTGCCCCCCTTCTAGGATTTTAAAAGTATCATTATTGACAGATTTTTTTTCTACAAAACTGTGGCAGCTTTCCTTGTAATTTTTAGGATAAATAATAGCATGTTTGTTTGTTTTCTAACTTATATAAGAAATATAAATATCGCCTACTAGTTTTTTTGTTGGGATATTTCAATGGAATGTTTTTTAAATGTCTTTAAATTCTGAGATTAATGGTGCTGAATATGATTTGCTTCTATTTCCCAGGTTAAAAATCATTTTTCAATCCCACTTTCTGTTTATGAAGGGGACACTTTATTGGGAACAGCTTCACCTGGAAGTGAATTCAATGTACCGTTAACATCTTACCGGTGATTTTTTTTTCTTTACCTTTTTAATTGCTCTAAGATTCCATGGAATTTTGACTTTCCAATTTGGTAGGGGTAGCTGTCTTTAAGTGATCAAAGTTTAATCAAATCTGTTCTGTTAGTAATTTGTCTACCTTATTTAAGTTTCAGGGTGCTTAAAAGGCTTTATAAATTTTTAAAGGAAAATTTAATGTGTTTAATTTACACTATGTAAATTACTTATGCTTTTACTAGTACATATAGTCATTACATGCTTACGGTATAGCCATCATAACCATTTCATTTATTCATGATTTTTTAGAAAATGATGAATTGAGCTTGGTTGTTAGCTTCTGGATTTAAATATACTATTATGAAGAGAGTTTTACTTTAAAAATTTTTTAGAATAAAATTTTTTAAAAAATCCTTTTAGAAACATTATTTCATCTTTTTACCTATATATTAATTGTTCAGTTGATAGAATTATAAATAGTGATACATTGATCTTAAATATTAAAAATTAGATTAAGCTTGATACAAAATCTTATAGGTAAAATTCTTATAAAATGCTGTTGATGCATTAGTCTTAGAATTATAGGATTAATATCATAGATACTCAGGATATTTATATAATAAGGAATTAAAAATAATGTCTTTAGGGATATAGAACTATCTTGGAAAGTAATACCTTCCTGAGCGTAAGCACTGTGGTTTGTCTAAGTACCATTTCAGAACACACACTAGCCCTGGACTCAGACGTGTGCTATGGAAGCATGGAGGCAAAACTATAAGCAGTGCCGAAATACCCTCTGCCTCTAGTCCATCTGATCCATGCTGGAGTTCAAGATTGGCTCCCTAATGTTTAGAAAGCGATCTAGCAGTTTTAGGCACATTTTCAGTTAGTAGACCTGCTAATTCTAATGAGTATTTTTATGCTTATACCTTCAGCCCTAATGAGTGTTTTATTGCTTAGTTCAAACTTGCTGAGGGCAAGTATTCTGTTGTTGGGAGAACAACAGAATAGTTGTTTACAATATCCGGCCTTGTTCTAGGCAAGATTTTGGGAGGGTTACAAGACTAGATTAAAGACAGCATGTAGGATATGTTTTAAAATTTCTGTAAAAAGTTTAAACTCATTTTATCCTTGAGTGAGAAAAGTTAATGGCATTCTGCTTTTTTTAAATAAATTATTCTGTATATTTTGTGACTCTGTTCATAAAAGAGGCTTGTAGAGTATTTTTACACTTTCTTATTCAAGACTAAAATATTAATTTGTCAAATGGAAATTAATTATCTTAATTAAAATTATTAGTGGTGAACTAGTTTGTATTTCTCATTAGATACTTGTCTAATTCTGAGATGTAGGTATGCTTACATTTAAGATATGAGGTCTTAGATTTAACAAATGGCTGCCTCTCCCTAGAGAATTTAAATACACTGATTCTTAAATTTAATCATTTAAAAAATATTCGTCAAGTGCTTTGCTGTGTATAAGGTGCTAGTGTGGGATGTTAAGATGAATTGGGCATGCTCGATTCGGCAGCACATATACCAAAAATAAGATGAATTGGGCATAGCTACTACCCTTGAGAGATGGATACATTATGTAAATAGAGAAGGAAACAAACAGTGGTTTGTAGAGATACAGAAGAGTTAGTTAGAGTTGCAGAAAACTACAGAAAACAAAGAAGATCTTAATGATAGACTCCTGGGTGAGATACGTGAGTTAAAGGTAAAATATAATAATGTGTAAATTAGCAGGGAAGGGCAATGTTAAGTGGGAGGAATTGCATGAATAAAAGTGAGAAGGCCTGAAAGCACAGGGTTTATATGTGTCTGTAAAGAATAATTGGGAGTTGATTGTCCTATGCATGTTGTAATGTAACATTTGAAACATAGTTTAAGTTCATATTGAGGTACTTGCTCCCTCATTTATATAAATTTTATCTTAATCTTTTTTTTTTCAAGTTTATTTATTTTGAAAGAGAGGGACAGAATCCCAAGCAGGCTCTGTGCCATCAGCTCAGAGCCAGTGCAAGGCTTACAGTCAATAACAGGGAGATCATGACCTGAGCCAACGTTGAGTCGGATGTTTAACCAACTGAGCTCACCCAGGCACCCCATCTTTATCTTTCATGTCGTCTTTTTCTTCCTTCTTCTCTTAGAACATCTGGTGCCCTTACGTTCTAGAACCTTTCGCTTTTCTCATTCAGAATCTCTCACCAATGATCATTTTTCTCTGGTGTTTTCTTCCTATTCATTTCTTAAACTTGGCTTAACCTTGCATGTTTTGCTAATGCAAGCCTTCTCTTCAGAACAGAGCTTTTTAGCAAAATTCTCACCTCTGCCAAAGGCTCTGCAACTGTCTAGAAAGTCAACCACACTCTCATGCCCCCTGCTGTGTACATAACTTTTTTTTTCTATCACAATGCAGTAGTTTTCTTTTAACATTACACCCCCCACGTGATTGCGATCTCTTAAGAGTAAAGAAGGATTTGTTTATTTCCAGTTTTACCTTCTCATAAAATGGGTCCAATAAAAGTTTTGATAATCCAGATTACTTTATTGGCATTAGTTTAACTTAGAGAAAATTAAGGTTTATATCTTCAAGTATTAGAAGTAAGAATGGAAAAGAGAATGAAAATTACAGAGAATGTAGAAATAAATAGGTTAAATCTGATAGCTGACTTGACAGATAATTAGATTTATGTATATGTCAAGGAAGAAGGAAATGTCTAATATCATTTTATAGTCCAGAGTGCTAGTAGTTAGAAGTTCCTTGAAAGGAACACACCGAGAAGTGGGTATGGACAGTTGAGAGTTCAATCTAGCAAATTTAAGTCACCATCAGACATTATTACAAAAGTGTGTGATGGATACTTAAAACTTCAGGACTAGAGTTTCAGAGAATCTAGGCTGGAGATAGTATGGACAAGTTCATCTGCAGGGGTTAGTGTCACAATTATAGGTGATTGGTCTTATAAGTATAAAAATATTTAAGTGTTTATATTTGTGCATGTTAGGTTTGAAAAATGATTAAACCTAAAATACAGTTGAAATGTAAACAGAATGTGGTACTTAAATATAAGGATTAACCATATATGATTTTCTTGTAACCACTTCTGCAACTGTCCCCAGTGTTTCAGCAATTAAGTATCTATTGAAAGCTTTCATGTGATTAACACTGAAAAGGTGATAATTATTTTTTCAGTGGAAATGTGTTTTTAGTTCATGAATTCAGTCGTGACATATACTCTCTATGAGGATCACATATTCAGGAAAGCCAACTTTAAAAAAAAAACTTTTTTTAATGTTTAAATTTGAGAGAGGGAGAGACACAGAGCACGAGTTGGGAGAGAGGCAGAGAGAAAGAGGGAGACACAGAATCTGAAGCAGGCTTCAGGTTCTGAGCTGTCAGCACAGATCCTGATGGGGGGCTCAAACCCAAGAACCACGAGATCATGACCTGAGTCAAAGTCGGATGGTTAACTGACCAGGTCACCCAGGCACCGCCATGAAAGCCAACTTTTTAAGTTGAATGTGCAGATCAGTGGATAGTTGTATATGTTTTCTTTGTATATATGATCTATAGGATTACATATTTTCTGTAAGAAGCCAGTTATTGTAAACTTTTTTTAAAAAATTTTTTAATGTTTTATTTATTTCTGAGAGAGAGAGAGACAGCGTGAGCAGGGGAGGGTCGAAGAGAGAGGGAGACATAGAATCTGCAGCAGGCTCCAGGCTCTGAGCTAGCTGCCAGCACAGAGCCCGACATGGGACTCGAACCCACGAATTGTGAGATCCTGACCTGAGCCGAAGTGGGACGCTTAACTGAGCCACCCAGGCGCCCCAATCTTGTAAACTTTTAAGATAGTGAATTTGTAAGAAAAACATTCTCCTTTTTTAAAAAACACTTTTTTTTTTAAGTTTATTCCTTTTGAGAGAGACAAAACATGAGCTCAGGAGGGGCAGAGAGAGAGATAGAAATAGAGTAAGAGACAGAGAGAATCCCAAGCAGGCTCTGTAGAATCAGCACAGAGCCTGACATGGGGCTCAAACTACGAAACAGAGATTATGAGCTGAGTGCAATCAAGAGTCAGACACTCAATTAACTGAGCCACCCAGGTGCCCTGAAAAATATTCTCCTCTTAAGGGCCAAATAATTTGATTAATTTTTAAGAAGTTAAGATATGGAGGCACCTGGGTGGCTCAGTCGGTTAAGCCTCCAGCTTTGGCTCAGGCCATGATCTCACGCTTTATGAGTTCGAGCCCCGTGTTGGGCTCTGTGCTGACTGCCAGCTTGGAGCCTGTTTCAGATTCTGTGTCTCCCTCTCTCTCTGACCCTCCCCTGCTCATGCTGTCTCTCTCTCTCTCTCTCTCTCAGAAATAAATAAAACATTAAAAACAATTTTTAAAAAAATTAAAAATGAAAGCTAAGATATGAAAATATCCATTTATTGGTCTATCTTACCTATCTCTAAGAAGAATGTGAAAATACAAAAATTTATTACAAGAGCAGGAAGTGATGTAATTTCATTGTTCCAAAGTAGTAATAATGTAATTTGTTTTCTTTTAAAGCATTTTAAAACATTGTTTAATCCTTTATGCAGATCGCCTCTTTCTCTGAAGCCAGATGATGAGGACTATCAAGTGTGTGAAAGAATTGACTTTGAAGAAATTATTAAAAATGAAGGCACTCTTCTAAAGAAGAGATGTAGATCTATAAACACTACTAAGAAACCCTTTATTATTAATGTTGTCCCTGAAAAAGATAATTTGGCATCTCTCTCAGTGTATTCAGAAGATGGTTGGGACTTACCATACATAATGCATTTGTGGCCACCTATCCTGCTCCGAAATCTTCTTCCTTACAAAATTGCTTATTATATAGAGGTATTCTAGAATTTTTTTGATGCCTTCCTGTCTTTGATTTTGTAGCATTGGTTATTTAAAATTATGAGCAACAAAACAATGTTTAATGTTCCCATAAAAATTATATACCAGTGAATGGGTAGTCCAGATGTTTTTCAAATGGAAAAGAAATGCTTCAATCATATTGTATAAAAAGAGGGTTATTAAAAATATATATTTTCCATGATTTACTCTAGAAATATGGCTGCTAAATCAAATATAAGTTACATGCACAAATGTGATATGCCATTCTGTTTCTCAAAACTAAACATTAAAAATTTTTAAAAATCATTAATGAAAATAATCTATGTTTCTACTAGAAAATTTAGAGAATAGAGATAATAAAAATTGCCTGTAATTACGTCATCTGAAAGTAGTGCTTCAGGTGAAGTTATCATTTCAGGTTTACAATACAGATATACGTCACTTTATCACACTTGTCAGAGAAACAGATTGTTACAAATTTGAGGTTTATAGCAACGCTATGTCAAGCAAGTATTTTCACTCCATTTTTCCCATAGCATTTGCTCACCTCATGTCCTTTTGTCACACTGGTAATTATTGTAATATTTCAGACTTGTCATTATTAATTGTTATGATCTATTATCAGTGATAATGACTTGCTGAAAGCTCCGATGATGGCTAACCTTTATTAGCAATAAAGTATTAAGGTGTGTACATGGTTTTCTAGACATGATGCTATCGCATACTTAACAAACTACAGTGTAGTGTAAACATAACTTTTATATGCACTGGGAAACCAAGAAATTTATTTGACCTGCTCTCTTGTGCTATTTGGTTTATTGTTGTGGTCTGGAACTGAGCCCGCAATATCTCTGAGGTATGCCTGTGTGTATACATTTAATCTTTTCCCTGCTTGTGTATCTCATTTATTATATATTTAAAAGATGGACATTAACTTTTGAAACAAGTGTGAAAATTAGTCTTAAAATAATATTAAAATATTCAACAAATAGAAATAACAGCCTACATTAGTCTCATACTAGTATTTAAAATTTTTTTTTATGTTTTAATCTTTAAGGGGGAGAGTGTGCATGTGGGTGCTCACACAAACGGGGGAGGGACAGAGAGGGAGACACAGAATCTGAAGCTGGCTCCATGCTCTGAGCTCTCAGCACAGAGCCCGACGTGGGGCTTGAACTCATGGACTGGGAGATCATGACCTGAGCAGGAGTTGGATGCTTAACCAACTGAGCCACCCATGCACCCCTCTCATGTTAAGTTTTCTTTTTTTAAATATTTTTAAATGTTCTTTTATTTATTTCTGAGAGAGAGAAAGACAGTGTGAGCAGGGGAGGGTCAGAGAGAGAGGGAGATACAGAATCTGAAATAGGCTCCAGGCCTGTGAGATCATGACCTGAGCTGACGTCGGACACTTAACCAACTGAACCACCCAGGCTCCCCTCAGGTTAAGTTTTCTAAAAAGAGGATTATTCTCTATAAAGATGCTTTTTCTTTCAGTACTTTTTGTTTTAACAGATTACATTTGATTCTCTTGTTGTAACAGGGATCTTTCCATCTTAAGTTTTTAAGTAAACATTCTATTTGCCATGCTTACCAAATATAAGAAGGTAGTTCTTTACTGTAATCTATTATTTTTGTTGTGGTCTATTAATAACTGTTGGGATTTACTATATATTTATACTTGTCTGATAAATTGGGAGGGGGCGGAGTTAACAGATCTGGTTTAAGGATCTTCCATATAGTTGGCAGATACTATAGTGGTCAACAATTTGTACTTTGCTGTCCGATAGATTTGAGATTGAATCCTAGCTCTTTGATTTACTAGCTTTATGTCTTTAAGCAAGTTGTATTATCTTTTTATATCATTTTTCCTAGTCTATAAAATAGGGATATTAATAAAACTTGCATGATGGAGATATGGGGTAGATCAAATTAGATAATGCATACAAAGAACTTCTAGTATAGTGCCTGACAGGCACACGTTTGCAATTTATTTACCTCTGTTACATCCACCAACCACTACTGTTGTTATTTTGTGGAATATTAACTAACATGTCAGACATCAGTAATTTGCATTATTTTGGTTTAAGTAATTTAAAATCTTAAGAGATTCCTATGTTATAATAACAGGAAGGAATCAGGTTAGAGATGATGGAAAAACTGGTGATGAGCCATCTATCTATGAATGTTCCATTCTTAAAGACTTTGAAGTTGGTACTTTTAGGGATCACATTTTATTTGCTAATTTCCAAAGGATACGATAAATGTTTAGAAGGACAATTTAGCTGTGGTATGAAGGGAGGGTTACCAGGGACAAGAATGGTTAAGAGAATCTTAAGTGAGGGGTCACAGTGACATGAACTAATAAAGTCATGGAACGGTAGGCAGAGAGAAATGAGCAGTTCTTAGACATAAAGTGTAGCATAAACAGTGATTGGACATGGGTGATGAGGGATTGTTAAAAAGCAGAAATGGGAATCAGGATTGCTTATTTTGGATTACTGTCATTTTTTTTCATTTTGCATTGTTTTTAAAACTAAAATCACTACTGGATAAGATTTTTTTAATGTTTTACCTTTTTTTAATGTTTTATTTATTTCTGAGAGAGAGAGAGAGAGAGAGAGAGAGAGAGAGTGTGTGTGTAAAGAGAGGTCTGGGGCATATTACTTTGACACATTTTAAAGTTTACTGTATTTTTTTTATTACAGGGGATTGAGCATAATGTTTATACTCTCAATGAAGGACGTTCAGCCCATATTTGTACTGCCCAGTTGGATAAAGCCAGACTACATTTGAAATTACTTGACTATCTTAATCATGATTGGAAAAGTGAATATTATATAACACCTAATCAGCAGGATATTAGTTTCATCAATTTTACCTGTGTTACAGAAATAGAAAAGACTGATTTAGATATTGCTATCCATGTAACCTATAATATTGGCCAGACAGTTGTGGCATTTCATAGTCCTTATTGGATGGTCAATAAAACTGGTCGAATGTTACAGTATAAAGCGGATGGAATTCATCGAAAGCATCCACCTAATTACAAAAAGCCCATTCTCTTTTCTTTTCAACCAAAGCACTTTTTTAATAACAATAAGGTATGTAAGTTTTTTTTAAAGTTTCCTTCTTCCTGAGCTATGTATCACTCCTTTTTTAAAGTTTTGAAGAATACTATGAAACAGGTTAGAAATAACACTTACATGTTTGAGGTTAAAATATTAAAATTTAGTATGCAAAAATGTTTAGTGCATTAATGTAGTATTCATGCTAGCAAGCAAATTATCAATTTACATAGGAATTTTTAAAGATATCTAAATTGTAATGTATTTGGAAATTTTTTTCTAGGTTCAGCTTATGGTAACTGATAGTGAATTGTCAGATCAGTTTTCAATTGATACTGTTGGGAGTCATGGAGCTGTTAAATGTAAAGGCCAGAAAATGGAGTATCAAGTGAGTTCATTCTTTGCTCCTTAATAAACTTCTATTTAAACTATATCAACAACTTAATTTTTATTAGGATATGTGACAATGTAACAATTTTTGAAATGTTAATTTTTTTCCCTTTAGGTTGGTGTCACTATAGACCTCAGCAGTTTTAACATCACCAGAATTGTGACTTTTACCCCTTTTTATATGATTGAAAACAAAAGCAAGTATCATATATCAGTGGCTGAAGAGGGAAATGATAAATGGCTCTCTCTCGATTTAGAGCAGGTGGGTAGATGAATTTCAAAAATGTACATTTTTGGATTTTCATTTTTACTTGGAGTTAGGTACTTGAAACCACTGTGTAAAATTTTAATTGGCCCCCACACCCCATTTTATTTGTACCAGTCTCTGTATACTTGATTTTTAAAATCCAAACCTTGTCACTTAGGAATGTATTGCTTGATAAGGGAAATAGATATTTAACAACTAGTAACCAAACAGTGAAAATACAGCAGAAGACTAGATAAGGTATAAATGCAGCAAAGAGTAGGAAATGATTTACTCTTTCCATAAAGCTGTTAAGAATGCCTTTATAGGGGCGCCTGGGTGGCTTAGTCGGTTAAGCGTCTGACTTTCGCTTAGGTCATGATCTCGCAGTTCGTGGGTTCGGGCCCCGCGTCAGGCTCTGTGTGACTGCCAGCTCAGAGCCTGGAGCCTGTTTCAGTCTGTGACTCCCTCTCTCTCTGACCCTCCCCTGCTCACGCCGTCTCTCTCTCTCTCTCTCTCTCTCCTAGAAATAAATAAAACATTAAAAAATTTGAAAAAAAAAAAAAAAGAATGCCTTTATAAAGTTAAGCCAGTTTAAGAAGACCGTAGTAACTTAGTGAAATTTTGATTCTGTTCCATCTTTAGCTATTAGACCTCGGGATAAAAGCTTTCTAAAAAGACTGATTGATGAAATATTTTACTTTGAAGAAATTTTTTGTAAATCTGTTAGGATTATGAGAGAAGTACTTGATATTTTTATTCACTGTTCCTTTTTGCTTTCAAACCATCTTGCTGGTATCATTCTGACATACATTCTGTAGATTTTCCTTTAAAGCTTGTTTTGGAGCTAATGCCATTAGTTTGTGTTTATCCATAAAAGTTTTTATCATTATCTTTTATGATAATTTCTCTTACTAATCAATTCTATTTTTTCTCAACATGTGTAGATTTTACTCCACCATTTTCTGGCTTCCACGTTAGAAGAAAGTTCTGCTGTTATTTGAAGCTTAGTTTCCTTCCCAATTGCCTTCATAATCTTTGTCTTTGCTGTTTTCCAGTCATACTATTTGTCTATGTGTGGGCTCCTTTTATACATCCTGCTTGAGATGATTTACTCTGAGGTTGTAAAAATCCCTGGGTGGTAACATCCTAAGCCTCTTATAGCCTTAACCCTGTCTCCCGTCTAATTCTATTAATTAGCTCTTATGGTTGAATAAAATGGACTTTAACAAGCCAAGGCACTTGATTTTAACATCCAGCTTCTCCTGCATTGCTGCAGGTCATGTCATGATGACCAGAATGACAACATGAACAGTCTCATTGAAATATGTGAAGTTATCAGTCTGGTTTCAGCTTATCACAGTAGGACAGCGTTTACACAACAGTTTACAGACAACTGGTTTTCCTTTCCTGGTCTCCAGCTCTTTTCTTTTCTTCTGCCTCTGTTGTCTGGTCTTCTCTCTGGGTACATTCACTGTCTCTTGTTTGTTTTCAGTTTGGATGCCAGATCACCGATATTAATGTTGTTCCTTAAGATTTTGAGTCTGTTTCCTAATGTAAACTTCAGATAAATCCGTTACTTTTTTACTCTTATGTGACTTCCAGGACTTTGGATTCATACATGACCTAGTACAACCGTTGTGTGTACTTTGGCTACTGCTTAATTACCAAATGATGTGCACAACCTGATTATGACTTTTAGGAACTGAATGTACCCTTTGTTTTAAACCAGTCACTTGCTTCTCAGATCAGCTTACATGCTGACTTTTCAACCCTCCTCCAGATCTTTGGACCACGTTGAAGCCCCTTTGCCAGCCTCCCCTTAACCACACCTCTTCAACTTACAGGTGCCCACAGGTGGTGACTCATCTCTAAGCTGGCAGTTGATGGCTGTTTAGCTAAGCAACCCAATAGCCAGAGCATCGTGGAAAGGGATTTAAATTTCTTCTGATAGTTTTGTTAAAATGATGAAATCTTTATGATGAAATCTTTTTAAGAAAAATAAATGTTTGTAATATATGTTTTAGTGTGTTCCCTTTTGGCCTGAGGATGCTTCTAATGCACTCCTCATTCAAGTTGAAAGAAATCAAGGCCCTCCCAAAAAGATACATTTTAACAAGCAAGAAAACTGTATTTTATTGCGTCTGGATAATGAGGTGAGTGATTTGTGTGTGTCTGTGTGTCTATGTGTGATTGGAAAAGCTATTATATACTTACTAGTGTGATTAGAAAAGCTATTATATATTAGTGATTTTATTTGTATGTCTGATTTTTTCCCCTTCCACCAAAAATGAACAAACATTTCTATTTTGTGAAAGGAAAAAGTACTAAAAGGAAACAGAGACATAAAACAATTTAATTCTTAACCAGGAAGTTAGAGTGCCCAGAATACTAGCATGTGCCACCTCTGGAATCTGACCCACCTGTACCCACTGATGGAGGTTCCTGGTTTCCCACACATGCAGTAGAAAATCCTGAATTGCTTTCTTAATCATCAAAAATATATTTAGTTGTGAATAGTCTTATTAAATGTTACTGGTTAGTATTCTTTGGAAAACAGTCACATAAGAGAATGTTTTCTTTTTTCTTTTCCTAGCTTGGAGGTATTATAGCAGAGGTTAATTTGGCTGAACATTCTACAGTTATTAGATTTTCAGATTATCATGATGGAGCAGCTACATTCCTGTTAATAAATCACACCAAGACTGACATTGTTCAGTATAACCAAAGGTAAGAAGATTATCACAAACACAGTGGCTTTATGATGATTTCTTAACAATATAACACTGATAATGCCATTACAGTTAGGTAAAACAGTGTTCTCATTTAAAAAAAAAAAAAAAAGACATACTGACATATGTAGTGGTAAAACTGACATAATATCTATAATTTACCTTTTTAAAATTGTGGTGTAATTGACCTATATATTATCTGAGTTTCCAGAATACAACATCATGATGCAGTATTGGTATATACTGTACTTTGATCACCACAGTGAGTCTAGCTAACACCCATCACCACACAGAGTTACAAATTCTTCTCCTTGTGATGAGAACTAAGATTTACTCTCCTCTCAACCTTCAAATGCACAATACAGTATAATTAACTATAGTCTCCATGCTGTACAGGCCATCCCTATGACTTGACTTATTTTACCACTGGAAGTTGGCACCTTTTGACCCCCTTCACCTACTTCATCCACACCCTATCCCCAACTCTAACAGCCAGCACTCTTGTCTCTTTATCTACAAGTTTGTATTTTTTTTTCTTTTTGTGTTTTTGGCTTTTTAGATCCCTTATATAAATGAATACAGTATTTGTCTTTCTCTGACTTATTTCATCTAACATCATTCACTTGAGGTCTATCCATGTTGTCGCAAATGGAAAAATTTCCTTCTTCTTTATAGATGAATAATAATCTATTATGTCCTTATCCATTCAAACATCAATGCACACATATGTTGTTTTCATGTCTTGGCTATTGTAAATAATGTGGTAGTGACATGGGGATGCATATGTCTTCTTGAATTAGTGTTTTTATTTTCTTTGGATAAATATCCAGAAGTGGAATAGCTAAATCTTAGGGTATAATTATACCTCAATTTTCTGAGGAACCTTCATACTATTTTCCAACGTGGCTCCACTTTACATTACCACCAGCAGTATGGTGGTGTTCTCTGTTCTCCACATCATCATCAACACTTCTTTTATTGTCTTTTTTTTTTGATAATAGCCATTCTAATGTGTGTGAAGTGACAGCTCACTGTGGCTTTGATTTGAATTTCTTTGATGATAAGTGGCATAAATTACATTCAGATGCTTCAAAAAAGGAAAAATGGAAGAACTGAAGCAAGTATGGCAAATTTGATCATTGTAGAGTCTGGTGAAGAGATGTTAAGGTTTATCACTAAAACTTTGTTATTCACATTTTTCATATTTTTAATGAACATAATGTAAATATTGAGACATCAGATTTTTTCAAACAGTAGATACCTTCTTGCTGATGTGTGTGGGAAGGGACTGCTACATTTTTAAGCTTCCTTTAAAGACTAGATTTAAACCTTGGCTTTCTAGGACTACTCCTAGCATCATTTGTTTCAGCTTGCTGTGGTATCGTGTCTTCTTAGAGCCATCACAGTTCTGTAACTTTCTGTTCCTCTGTGGTCCCAGGCGCTTTCGAATTTATTTTGTCTGCTTTTTTGTTTCCATCTGTGACTAATCAGTGTTCCATATTTATGAGTTCACTTATGCTTCCCTTCCATTGCTAAGTGTTATGCTTCTAACCACTGATTAAAATCAAATAAGCATTGAGTAAGGACCCCAAGGCTAGACTAGCGAGTATCTAGAACTCCTCTTGCCCTCTCCTCAGTTCTGTCATTTGTGAAAGATGTTGAAAGAGAGGAAGCCAACTTTTTATGATTATCTATATTATAAAAATAATGAACTGATTGATCAAAGCTGACAAAGAAATTGAAGTAATTTCTCATTTGCCCTTCAATCCATGCACCCTCAAGTACATACAGTGTTAACAGAATTAAGATCTACAGAGAATGACGTAAGTAACTCCTTTATTTATTCAAGGATGGTGTATGGCTGGTAACATTCTAGATCCATACAGAGAAGCAAAGTCAATAATTCTTTATATGCTATGAATGATGTAGGGCGTCATAGTTTAATTCTCTGACAACTGGTTGAGCCTGGCGGAAGCTGAGGTAGAGACCTCTCAGGCTTGTCCTGTGGCTTTACCCTTGCAGTTATCTCTATCCGATTTAGATATAAAGTGTTAAGAAATCTTCTCTACTGCACTGTTGTAATTATAAAAGTAAGTGATCCTATATTGAAATTCTGAGACCTAAAAAAATTATAGTCTTAATGGAAATTTGTAAAATTAACAATCTGCAGTAATAAACCATGGATTTAAATTTAGAATTATTTGAAGTAGTTATTATATCAAGAACCTCAAACTTTGATTTAATATTAAATAAAGAATCCTATGTGCCAGTGATCCCCAAATCTTTACTCCGTCATAGACTTCTCTTAAGCTTAGGCTGCCACGTCCTCCTAATTATCACTTAATTAATAGTTGTAATATTCTCATAATTAATAAATCACAGTTAAGCTATTTTTTTAAAAATCTCCTCTTGTCTAATCTTTCCTTTAATTACCCGAGCTCAGCATCCCCATATTTCTTATTCAAGTAGATTTTTTAAAATCTGTATCTGTATAGCCTTGTCTCTACTAAACTCTCATTTGCCACCAAAGGTAGGTTTCCAAAAATACTAAATATAATCTTGTCTTCCTTGTTTAAAGTTTTTTAGTGACTTTCCATATCTTCTAAAGGAAAATATGTTTCTAGGCTACCTTTCTAAACATTTCTCTTTCCCTATACTTAGGACCAGTTGAGTTTTTGTTTCCTGATCCTCTGGGTCCCTATGACCCCTTCCCTCACTACCTTAATCTGTGTACCCAGTATTCTTCTTTTTTTTTTTTTAATTTTTTTTAACTTATTTATTTCTAGGAGAGAGAGAGAGCGAGAGAGAGACAGCGTGAGCAGGGTAGGGTCAGAGAGAAAGGGAGACACAGAGTCCGAAGCAGGCTCCAGGCTCTGAGCTGGCAGTCAGCACAGAGCCCGACGCCGGGCCCGAACCAACGAACTGCGAGTTTATGACCTAAGCGAAAGTCGGACACTTAAACGACTAAGCCAGCCAGGCGCCCCTAGTGTTTGTTTATTTTTTGAGAGACCCTTCACAAGCAGGGGAGGGACAGAGAGAGAGGGAGACACAGAATCCGAAGCAGGCTCCAAACTCCGAGCTGTCAGCACAGATCCACATGGACTTGAACCCGTGAACCAGGAGATCATGACCTGAGCTGAAGTCTTAACCAACTGAGCCACCCAGGTGCCCCTATGCACCCAGTTTTCAATTGTACCTTTACATATGTAGATTAAAGCATTTGTCACATTGCATGTCATTGTCTTGTAAGTTTAAGACTATATGCTTGTTCATGAATAGTTAACATTCTGAGGACTCTAGTTACTTTGTTTTCTTTCAGTTACCATTTCCTATCCAAGATAAATTTGAGATGAATTTTTTGGTAAAGAAAATTCTTCAGTGAGTTAAACGGATGAAAATTTATATGAATTAAAAGCATTTCTCAATCTTTTTAAACCAAGTTTATCTTGTTTACATTTGATATTTTTTTTCATGGAATAAACAAAAACTATAGGACTGTTGCCTTCTCTGCTTTTCCTCCCTTGGATTTGCTATTTGTTGTTATTAATATGGTTATTTCCTACATATAAAAATTATAACTCAGTTTTTTTAATTCCATTGAAAAATTGTGAAAAGAAAACCATGATCCTGAAAGCCCAACACTGTCAACATTTTGATACATTTCTTTTCACACTATTTTACTGTTGCTATCTGTCTGTATTTCTGAATCTCTTGTTTTTAATAGCTGTTATGAGCATGTAAGTTTGCTTTAGAACACAGTTTTTAATGAATGTGTGAACTTTCATCATTTAGATACACTATAACTATTGAGAATTTTTTTGTCTAATTTTATAATTTTTAATAAAAATCTTTAACCCATTTGTAGTCCTTCTAATAACTAATTTAAGATTTTCTTGCCTTTTTTTGGGAATATGGATTGTTTTTTTCTCATGATGATTTGGAAAATACATGTTTGGGTTTTTTTTTGTTGTTCTTGAAGATTTCAGTGTACTTTACATTTTGAGAGTGAAATTATACCTGCTAATTTACCCATCAGTAAAATGGAATACTTTCATATTTTTAGCTTCTCTTTCCAAATTCCCAGTTTCTTATGCATATAATTTGGAATTTTTGACTGAAATTAATATGAAATGGTTGTTGTTTTTTTAATGTGTTTATTTAGGGCTTTTTTTTGGCATTTGACAAGGTGATTTGACTGGTTTAGTTGCTTAATATTTTTACATCTTAACTCTTTTTTTTTTAAGTTTTATTTATTTACTTAAGTAATCTCTATATCCAACATGGGGCTCGAACTCATGACCTCGAGATGAAGAATCGGACAGATGCTCTTCCAAATGAGCCAGCCCGGTGCTTCTACATCTCAATTCCAGATTTTATTTTGAGGCATCTCTGGCTTGGGTGGGAAAAGTCTTAAGAGTTAGCTTTTCAATAAAGGTTTGTGGATAGTTATGCTGTTGGTTGTTTGAGAATGTCCTGTTCTTGAAAATATGACAATTTGACATGAAATTTTAAGTTCTAACCTCTTGTCTCAAAATTGTATAGACATTGCTCCATTGTTTTCTGGCATTCATTATTAGAGAAAAATGTGAGACCAGTCACTTTTATTCCTTTCTGGGCAACTCTGATTTTCCTATATGTTTGTGAGCAGATTTCCCTCTATTTTCTTAAAAATTCAACATACTACAAAGATGTGTAGGATCATACTCTGTTTTCACTAATTTTGTGTGATGCCTGGTTATGTTACCTGTAGAGTTAGCTGCTGCCTCAGTTCAGAAATGTTATATTCTGTTATTTCTTTGGTTTGTAACTTTTCCAGTTTTTTTTTGTTTTTGTTTTTGTTTTCTTTCCTGGAATCATTTTTGAGCTGGCTGAATTTCTTAGATTTACATGCCAGGAATAATTTTATTCAACCATTCATTTGTGTTAAAAATTCACAAAGAAGTTTCAAACACATGCGAATCTTTATTTTCTAAATGAGACAAATATTTTCCTGAAATATTGTCATTATTTTCTTTAAAAAAATGTTTTTCATAATGTAAGGAAAAAATTTCAATCTACTGATAATCAGAACTATCAAATCTCAGTGGAGTCAGAATTAAGTAATATTTTGGGTTCTTTAAATATTCATATATTTGCACTGAATGCCTATTTTTACTATTTATGGTAGTTCTCTCAGTGAAATAGAAGATTCCCTCCCTCCTGGAAAAGCGGTATTTTACACCTGGGCTGATCCAGTGGGCTCTAGAAAGCTGAAGTGGAGATGTGGAAAAAGCCACGGAGAAGTGACGCAAAAGGATGTACGTATCGGGTTGAGTCTTAGGTGTTCTCAGTATCTGTGCTTTCATTCCTTTTTCCTTGTTAAGTTTTACTTAGGATTTATCAGTTTTATTCTTAGTTGTTTTTTTAATCAGAAAACCATTGCTTGTTTTTCTGATGATCTCTGTTGCACATTTGTGTTCATTTTCACCAATTTCTGCTCTGATCTATATTTGATAATTTTCTTTTAAGTTCCTGAGATAGATACTATTAGTCTGCTCATACTGCCATGACAAAACACCTTAGACTGTGGGCCTTAAACAACAGAAATGTATTTCCCACAGTTCAGGAGGCTGGGGGCCTGAGATCACAGTGCCTGTGTGGCGAGGTTCTGGTGAAGGTGGTGAGGACTCTTCTTGCCTTGCAGATGATCACCTTCTCACTGTGTCCTCACATGGTGGAGAGAGAATGAGAGAGCTCTCAGGTGTCTCTTATAGGGATCTAATCCTGTTGGATCAGAGCCCTAACTCCTCCTTTATGATGTCATTTAACTTTACCTTCAAAAGGTCCTGTGTCCAGTACAGTCACTTTGGAGGTTGGGACTTCAATATCATGAATTTGGGGGTGGGATGGGACACAGTTGAGTTCATAGCAGATGCCTAGATCACTGTTTTTTAGATTTTCCTCACTTTTTTTTTTTTAAAGAGACGATGTGAACGGGGTGGGGGGGGAGGGAAGGGCAGAGGGAGAGAGAGAAAGAAAACAAGACAATCTTACGCACAGTGAGCATGGAGCCCCAAACAGGTGTGGATCCCATGACATTGGGATCATGACCTGAGCTGAAATCAAAGTAGGACATTCAGCTGACTGAGCCACCCAGGTGCCCCCACCCTCAGATTTTCTTGATTTTTTTTTTTGATGTGCCTGTACTCCAGTTTTAGTCCTTCCGTTTCTATGAGACTACTCATTATTTTTCTGATTTTCTTAACTTCTCAGTGTCTGCTTCTACTTTTAGAAATGGCATTTGACTTTTTGAGAAAGCAAGTCCAAATATGACATTCATTTTCATTGCCTTTACTTCTCTTATAAATCTTAACTCTCACTGCCTTGGTAGCTTTTCTGTCTTTTCAAACATGTTTTCCTTTTTATATTTATATATATTATTTATATTTATATTTATTTATAAATACATTTATATTTATATTATTTATATAGATATATTTTATATCTAACAAAAAGGTCTTGTTCTTACCTGAAGGGTTGGGCCAAGACCATCTACTCATCAACTTCTAAGGCAGTAACTCATAGTAATTTTCCAAAATTAAATTTGTTAGCATATGGGAATGTCAGGGCATTTTGTGTATTGATTTTTACATCCAGAAAACTCACTGAATTATTAATATTGGCTATTTTTTAGTTTTCTATATGGACAGTCATGATACAAATACCAAGAGTTTTGTTTTCCTGTTTTTAATCCTTTCTTCTTTAATTTCTTTTTACCTTACTGGACTGGCCAGGATCTTTGTATACTATTGAATAGAAGTGGTGCTTACATGTATTTTTGCCTTAAACCTTATCTTAAGTTATATATCTTCAACATTTCACCTTTAAATATAATCTTTGCAAAAATTTGGTATTTCCAAAAGAAATAGGACAGTTTGACAAGAGGTTCTTGGGGCACCTAGGTGGCTCAGTTGGTTAAGTGTCTAACTTTGGCTCAGGTCATGATCTCACAGTTGATAAGTTCAAACCCCACATCAGGCTCTCTGCTGTCAGCTCAGAGCCTGCTTTGGATCCTTTGTCCCCCCCTCTCTCTGTCCTTCCCCTACTTGCTGATGTGCATGTGAAGAGCCAAAAATTAAGTCCTCCATTAAGAGAAACCTCGGGCTGCACGTAGCCCCAGTCCCAGTCCCAGGAAAAGCCTCAGACTGTTCAAGGCTAAAGCCATCCTCAGACCACCCTCAGTTCAGCTAATCAAAAAGAAAAAATATAGAAACATTCCTATGGTCTGAGTCAAGGCTGGAAACTGCAGATACAAACTAGCCAGTTCCTCACTGCTTGTCTGAACCCCATGTGGGCCCTTTGAACTCACCTCACAATTGGTCATTTTCAAAGGATTCTCAAAAGTCATGATTGGGTCCCACCAAAAGTAATGAACACCTCACAGACACTGAATGGTCGAAGCTGTAATTGTAATTGGTTCTTATGTGATGATGCTACATGTACTGTAACACCACCATCCCTTACTCCTTAAAAACCCTGTTCGCTATTGTTCTTGGCTTCACCTTGCTGCCATGACACCAGCAGGCTGGG
The DNA here is from genome assembly GCA_017311185.1 of Proteles cristata cristata. Classification (NCBI taxonomy): domain Eukaryota; kingdom Metazoa; phylum Chordata; class Mammalia; order Carnivora; family Hyaenidae; genus Proteles; species Proteles cristata. Next base: position 1,837,074 of record JAESUZ010002644.1, on the reverse strand, counting down.
TGAGCCCCTGCTCAAGCTTGTAATAAAGACCCTTTGGTATTTGGATCGGTGCCGGCTTCTTGGAGTGAGGGGCCTAGACAAACTAAACCAAAAACTCAACCAGCTTTTCTGCTTCTGTACAAGTGCTTCCGGGGCGCCTGGGTGGCTTAGTCGGTTGGGCGTCCGACTTTCGCTTAGGTCATGATCTCGCGGTTCGTGGGTTCGAGCCCCGCGTCGGGCTCTGTGCTGACTGCCAGCTCAGAGCCTGGACCCTGTGTTGGAGTCTGTGGCTCCCTCTCTCTCTGACCCTACCCTGCTCACGCTGTCTCTCTCTCTCCTAGAAATAAATAAAACATAAAAAAAAAAATTAAAAAAAAAAAAACAAGTGCTTGCACTATGGGAAACTAAAACCTAACTAGCAACTTCCGCTTCTGTACCATTGCTTAAGGCTTGAGTTTCAGCCTCCCCGGAACTATCAGGCAGCTGCACACTGCCCAAGGCAGAAGAAACTGCCCACCACATCACTCCACCACACTACCTTGGCAACACCCAATCAGGAAAGGCCAGCAGCCACCCTCCGCCTTACTGAAGGAGGGGCCTAGGGAGAGAAGTTAACCTGTTAGTCACCGAACAAGACCCTAGACTCGCTCTATGATTGGCTAAATTCAAAGGTATCCTAAATGTTGTAATTGGATCCCGCCAAAAACCTGATGGCGGGAACCAATCAAATGTGGTGTATGTTCACATTTAAATATCAACCAATGACAAACCTGTAACCATAGAGATCCCCTGTCCCTCCTGATGACTTGTTTACTCCTGTCTATAAAAAGGCCGCAAAGACTTTGTTCGGGGCCTCTCAGTGTCACCTGCGAGGAGTGCGCAGAGGTCCGGGTTCGAACCTGCAAATAAACGACCCTTGCCGATTGGCTTTGACTCTGGTCTCTGGTGGTCTGTTTTTGGGGTCTCTCGAACTCAGGCCTTTCACATGCTTTCTCTTTCTCAAAAATAAAAATGAACTTTAAAAAAAAAAAAAACCTCATTAACTCCTTACTAAATGTTTTTATTATGGTTGGATATTCAATTTTATAAAATGCTTTCTTGCAAATAGGTGCTATTTTACTTGCATAACATTTTATTCTTGCCTTAGCCATCTATCTTGAATCACTTTGTGTCAGAATTTAATTCCTCATGTAGAATTGCCTTGAGTGAGTCCTTGTTGATGTTGAAATGTAGTACTTTTTGTCTTTAGGCATCTTTATTTTGTACTTTTCACTGAAGGATATTTTTGCCGAGTAAGGAGTTCTGGGTTGAGTGTTATTTTCTCTTAGCATACTGATAACATTCTTCCGTTGTCTTCTAGTGTTTCTCTTGTGGAGTCCAGCATAGGTTTTGTTTTGTTTTTTCTTGTTTTTTTGTTTAATGTGTTTGAGAGAGCTATTATTGACCTAATTTTAATTTTTTTATTCCTAGTTATTAGAATTTATTAAGGAAAAAATTGTATTTTTATATAATCTCATTTGATCTCTTAGTACTTTTGCATATTTATATCACAGCAGTAGCTACAGTTTATAAAGATAACATCTGAAACCCACTATAGAAAATTAGACTTCAGAATTATTTGGAAATAAATTAGTTTTCTTATTTTTCAATGTAGTTTTAATGCTGTGTGTTTTATTTTAGAAAGTATTATAAGTGATGGACTCTTCCTAAGTATTGATTTTATGGGAACTCCAGTTTTTGATGTCCGTGCATCATAACATGAATGTGCACATACAGTGTGTTCCGCCCCCTCCCACCCCCCACCCCCATCCTGTGGGGATTATATTCCAAGACTCTCAGTGAATGCTTGAAACCACTGCGAGTACTAAACCCTGTATAAACCATGTTTTTTCCTAGGCATACATACCTGTGACAAAGTTTAATTTTTAAATTAGGCACAGTAAGAGATTAACAACAAAAACTAATAAAATGAAACAATTATTTACTATAATAAAAGTCAAATGAATGTGATGTCTCTCAAAATATCTTGTGCTTTACTTTCTTATGATGATGTGACATAAAATGCATACATTACAAGATGAAATGAGATGAAAGACTTAGGCACTGTGATATAGTATTAGATTATTGCTATTGACCATCTGACCATATGTCAGAAGGAGAATCATTTTCTAAAACATGGTTGATCACAGATAACTGCAACTATGGGAAGCAAAACCACAGAGAAAGAGGACTACTTTCCTATATATTAAAATCTGTTGATCCGAATATTCACTAGAATTTCATGGCTGACTGTTAATTATTAGAATTTGCTATATTTATCTTGTCATTGAACTTCAAGACCCTGATATCAGTACAGTGCTTATATATAAGGGCCTCCTGCACAATTAACCCTGTAATGAATAGCTCTGCTTTGTAGAGCAGCAACTGAAGTCTCAGGTATTTTTTACCGTATTTCACTTAGCTGTAAGGAAATATAAATTTCTGACTCAACAACTTTTTAGCATCTAACACATTGAATAGTCTTAAAGCAGAGAAAATAATACTTTGTGTTCTTGATTAACCTATAAAGGAAGACTGTTTAGTTAGATTTTATTAAGATGTTGAAAGAACAGTTGACCTGTCTTCTTGATTAATAACTTTATGATAAATGACAGTAGCTAACATCAAATGGTTTCAATTATGTAAGCTTCCAAATGTTATGCAATATTGATTCATTTAGTTTATTCAGTCCTTTGAATGAGCTGCTGTTACCATTGTCGGTAACATTTTTCGGTTGTAGAATCTAGATTTCCTGTTAAGAACAAACTCTAACTTTTTGTTTTTTGGTGGTTTTGTTTTAGGATATGATGACACCTATAAATTTGGGGAAAAAGACCATTTATTTAGTTTCATTCTTTGAAGGCTTACAGCGTATTATTTTATTCACTGAAGATCCAAGGGTATTTAAAGCAACGTATGAAAGTGAGAAAGCAGAGTTGGCGGAGCAAGAAATTGTGTTGGCCTTACAAGATGTTGGAATTTCCCTTGTCAACAATTACACAAAGCAAGAAGTAGCCTATATTGGCATTACAAGGTTAGATGCATTAAAATTTGGATAAAATTAAATGATTAGTTCTTAATCATTAAGAATGGTGACTGTAAAATCTAAAATAATGTAGTTTAAATTTTGTAAAAATGCTTTTGAGATTATTTTTTTGCCTTTTTGAGATAAAAATGTATCAAAAATCACATTTATAAATCCTGTATTATGTTAATGATTCTCTCACCTTTCCAAAAAGTTATATTTATTCAGCTTATGAAAGGTATGCCTTATGTAACATGTTATAAGGAAAATTTTAATTTTCCATTACCACCTACCACAGTGTAAGATACAGGATATATCTTCCATAAATAGTTGTTGGAGGAATAAAGCTAATCACTTTTTAACTTGACCTTGACACTTTAAGATATAATACTGAATTTATCATTCCCCATATAAGTCATCTTACAGTAAAACACTTTCCTTTATTTTGATATTTCTATTCAAAATACTTTAAGTAAACTTAATCTGTATATATTTGTGTGTATTAGTGCCTAATTTGAGAGCATCTCTAGATTCCATTCTGTATAACCAGGAAAATATAGTTTTAACCCTTGAGTTAAACTCTCAAATTTATACTCTAAAGGTATGTGGTACAGATTTAAATATGTTTTTCTACATAAATTCATCTAGAAATACCCTTGACTTTCCAATGAACGGAATCCACACCATTTTAAAAAAATATTAAAAACGATTTTCTTAAAAAGGTTTATTCTCAAAATATGTGTTTGTTATTTGTTAAGTGGTATGCTAAATAGTGTGAATGCAAAGAAGGATAATACATGGTTCCCACCATTCTGTTTGAGTGAATACAAATCGTAGAGGGAATTAAAAGAATTACTAGATAACTTATATACTTAAACAGGGTGAAGTAATTTTAGAATGTGGGTGGATGTTTTTATTCTGTATATGGGTCTCTCAGCAATTCTTCAGTAAATTATTTGTCCCATTCTTTCCCTCTTAGATTACTGTTTCACGCTTCGTCTTGTTTTAAAAACCCCATTGTCTCTTTCATCTCACTGCTTTGTATCCTATTTCACTGAGAATGTTAAAGTTATCAAAAGGGAACTTCCAAAGACCTACCCTTCCAAAAATCACAACTTCCTACCCATGAGCATTTCTTACCTACGTTCTGTGCCAACATCTTCTCCACAGTAATTATACCAATACGTGTGCTCCTATTTAAAAATATCTTTCAACTTTGCACTCTATTCCATTTCTTCTTGCCTTCTTGAGGCATTGATTGGGCAATTCTCTTCTTTCTCCTATGTCAATAATTTTTGGGTCTTTATTGGATTATTCCCATCAGTATTATTTATTTCAAATTTAAAAATCCTCTTGAGCCTACTTTCCCTGCTACCTACTGTGCATTTCTTGGCTTCCATTTATAGCGAAACTCCTCAAAGGTATCATCTCTATAAAAGAGTGTAATATGCTCATTATTTCCCTATTCTTTTTTAACCGCTTCCAACAGGATTTTACTTTCAGCACACCAGAAACTGATCTTGTTAAGATCCCCATAGACCTATGTATTGCCATGTAGTTACCAGTCCTCATGTTGCTTAAGTTGATAACAGATACCTTTTTTCCTCTCTCTCTCTCTCTAATTAATGTGGTTAAAAAAAATTTTTTTTTTATATTTATTTATTTTGAGAGAGAGGGAGGAAATGCGACTGGGGGAGAGGGAAGGGGAGGGGGAGGGGAGGGCAGGGGAGGAAAGGGAGAGAATCCCAAGCAGTCTCTGTCCTGTCAGCCTGGAGGCCTACATGGGGCTCCATCATGACCTGTGCCAGAATCAGGACTCAGTTGCTTAACACACTGAGCCACCCAGGCACCCCAAGTGTGGTTTTGTTAAAGCACAGAAAGAGCTGCCACAAAGATCCTTCTTGATAATTTTCTTTGACTTGACTTCCAGGATACCTCCTCATCCTTGTTTTTCTTTCTTTCCCCAAATTCTCCATCTCATGTGTTGGTTCCTTGTTTTCCCAACTGCTTAATATTGGGCGCCCTGAAGCTCTCAGATAGGAGTCCTTTTCTCTGTTTCAAATACCACATATATGTCAAAAATTTGAGCAATATGTATATCTTTAACCAGAATTTTGTCCTGAACCCCACATTTGTATATCTACTGCCTACACAAGATAGCTACTCTTACATCTAAGAGACTTCTATTTTCTGGCTTCCCACCATCTGTCTTCATCTTCTACTCTTAATGGTCTCTCTCCCTGAAATGCTCTACTATGTTGTCTGTAGGGTAACTTGCTTATCTCCTGTAAGGTTGCTGAAGTCTCATCTTCTCAATGACACTGAGCTGTTGTACTACTGGCATTTCCCAGTACTCCAGGTCTACCTCACCCTGTCTACTTTTTCTTTTTTCAAAAGCATTTCACCACTTACTATATTAGAATATACTAACTTATATTTGCTATTTTTTGTCTGTCACTCAGCTAAAGTAAAGCTCCAATATGGCAGAGATGTTTACCAGTAATATCCCTACCACTGAGAATAGTGTCGTAGTGAAGTCTAAGTACTGAGTGAATGAATTCATATTTTAAACTTGCAGTGTGCTTGCATAGAACTGAGGATATTGTAAAATTTTACTGAAGGTTTTGCAACTCATGTAATAAGCCAGCTACAATGAACATGTTTATAAATTGGTACCATGATTTTTGCTTTCATATGTAAGTTCTGATGTGGTTTGGGAGACAAAGCCCAAGAAGAAGGCAAGATGGAAGCCAATGAGTGTAAAGCACACGGAGAAGTTAGAGAAAGAATTTAAGGAATATACTGAATCTTCGCCTTCAGAAGATAAGGTTATTGAGTTGGACACTAACATTCCGGTAATATTTTTAAGTAATGATGCCAAGTTTTCATTTTTATCAGTTGTAAATAAAAATACTGAACTTTTTAGTTTACTTATATTGAGAGAGAGCGAGAGAGAGCAGGAGGGGCATTGAGAGAGGGAGAGAGAGAGAATCCCAGGAGGTTCTTCTGTACTGTCAGTGCACCCCTCACGAGTGAATTTTTAAGGAAAGTCTGGTTTCTTACTAAACAGTTCTCTCATACATACTTTATATAAAATACTTTAAAGAGATAGTTGTCTATATTAACAACTCAGACTTTCTCTTAAGATACTTCCTTTGTTAACAAGAAGCCAAAGTGTTGTTTTAGTTATTTTACTGGTTAAATTATTTTTTATTATTTTATTTTTTAGCAAATTATATAAAAAATGACATAATAAAAAGTGAATATTTTTGTGAATTGTGTTTAAAGATTCAATCTAAACCTAATAAAGTTGTAAATATCCAATCTAATCAAGTATTAGCCAACTTTAATTAATATTGTCTTTAAAGTTTTTGGTACAAATTTCTGATTTTAATCAACTTATGAATTCAGAGAAATTGTATTTTGGGGTGGGGCTTGTTTTTCAGGTTCGCTTCACACCTAGTGGTACTAACATGAAAATTCTTCAACCACATGTAATAGCTATACGAAGAAATTATCTTCCAGCATTAAAAGTAGAATATAGCACATCTGCACATCAGTCATCATTTAGAATTCAAATTTACAGAATACAGGTGAGCCTGAAAAGATACTCAAATTATATTCTTAAGGAGCATAGCAGTAAACCCAGTGTGTTCCCATGGTCGCTCTAGTACTTCGGTTTCAGTGTTGAACTAGACTACTTGATTCCTTCTATTTATTAAATCCTGTGATCCTAGTCAGGTTCTATAATTAACATATTAATATACCAACCTGTTTTTTATTTTCATAGATCCAAAACCAGATACATGGTGCTATATTTCCTTTTGTGTTTTATCCGATTAAACCTCCCAAGTCGGTCACCATGGATTCAGGTTTGTTTGTAACTTAAACTGCCATAAAATGTTTGTACTGGTTTAATGGCTTATTTTACTATAAAAATATGAAATGAAACCATTCTCAAGTTTAGTTTCTATGGGATTGTTAGAAAATTAAACAGCATAGGGTCGCCTGGGTGGCTTAGTCGGTTAAGCGTCTGACTTTCGCTTAGGTCATGATCTCACGGTTTGTGGGTTCGAGAACCGCGTCGGGCTCTGTGCTGACTGTTAGCTCAGAGCCTGGAGCCTATTTCAGAGTCTGTATCTCCCTCTCTCTCTGACCCTCCCCTGCTCACGCTCTCTCTCTCTCTCCTAGAAATAAATAAAAATATTAAAAAAAAAAAAAAGAAAATTAAACAGCATAGAAAAGGAGCAACAAGTACTCAACTAAAGTCAGTGAAATGCTGAATTCTGAGGAAAACATTAATTAAAAATATATGTTTACATATTTAGAAATACTACTTTAAAAAATAGACTACTGGTTTGTAAATCTCTGATCTAAAAGCCAGCTAGGATCTCTGAATAAATTGTAAAGAAATTCAAATTGAAAGTGGTTTCCAGCCATGGAAACTGTCCTGTATTCTCCAAGTCAGTGTGATGACAAGTCCATTCTTCCATTCTCCTCTTCCCCTTCACATTCTTTCTATCTTTACTATCCTTCGTACCCTTACTTTGTCTTTGCCCTCTGCCCTTGCCTTCCATCTCCTGCCTCTCCACCACTGGCTCTTAACCATCTAAGGTGGTGTTCATAATCTGCTTGGAAGCTTTTGACCATTGTACATGCCCAAGCCCCTCCATCCAGAAGTTCAGGACTGGACCCTGAAATCTCTGTTTCCAAATGTTAGCCTGGAGTGCTCGCTTCGGCAGCACATATACAAAATGTTAGCCTGGTGATTCTAATGCATACTTCTACTTTAAAATTACTCACTAATGTAAAGGATTAGTTACCCTTAAAGTGAATACAGATAATTTAAAAAACCCTGGAGTCTGAAATTAAGACACTAATGGATCTTGCAAGTAGTAATTTTAATTGATACTCATAATTTAGTAAATAATTTGGTTCTCCATTGTAATGTGTATTAAATTGCAAGAAAATGCTTATCTTTCACTTAAAACATCATGGGATTAATCATATTTATTAACTTGGCAGCTCCAAAGCCCTTTACAGATGTCAGTATTGTCATGAGATCTGCAGGCCATTCTCAGATTTCACGTATTAAGTAAGTATCTTAATATATTTCTTGAGTGTTTATTTAATGTTTTGATTTAAATCTGTGAGCTAATTGCACTCTTTAAAAAAAAATTTCAGATGAGTCAAATGTTTAAATGCAAAATACTGAATTATACAGGTCATTAGGAAAAATCTATTATTTTATAATCTTGGAGAGTCAAAAGGCTCTGAGTGAAATATATTTAGGTATTAACTGTGAGTATTTTATTACTTTCTCATTTGTTTTCTGGTATGTTTTCTGTAATTACTGCCTATCATTTTAGAAGCAAGAAAGAAAATAATATCTTAAAGTTACATCACCATTCCGTCTAAGAAGTAGAACATTGACAGAAGCTCCATCTACATTTACTCCCCTATTTCTTGTCTTCTCCACCCTTTCAAGGAAGATAGACACTATCTTCACCCCTTGCTTTTTAAAATATAATTATATTAGATATATGTGTTTAAACATTATGCTTCTTTGTGTTCCTGTCATTTCCTAATTAAAAAATTTTTTTCAAACTGAATGTAGACTTTTGAGACTGCATTTTTTCATTCAACTTTTTACTAAAATTTATTATTTTTATTATATGTACCTAGAGTTTATTATCACTAGTGTATAATATTCTGCTGTATGATTATATAGTATAATTTACTTACCAGTTTTCTCTCTAAAGGCATTTTTACATTTTGAGTTTGTTGATGTTATGAACAACTTTTTGTGGTGGTTCATCTAGAAAATTCTGAGTTTCAACATTCTAATAGTTATCTAACACTTTTGTCTAATTAATTTCTTAATGCACGTAATCAGTGATTTTTAAATGTTTTCTGCTTTGTAACATAGGTACTTCAAGGTGTTGATCCAAGAAATGGATCTCAGGTTAGATCTTGGGTTTGTCTATGCTTTAGCAGAACTTATGACAGAAGCGGAAGTAACTGAAAAAACAGAGGTAAGTTTTAAAATGATAGCATTTATGGGAAGGGTGGGGGAAGAGGAAAACTAAAAAATTATAAATTCTTAAAGGTATTTACATGCTCTCAATCCACTTTAAAATTACGGATTTTTAATTTTTCTTAGGCTGCTGCAGTGGGTAAAGTGGTAGAAATCACATTTTCAGATTGTAGATGAAGTGTAAGACAAAGTAGCCTTTTTAAGGTGTATTACCAAATAGGAAGAAAGGTTTTAAGCCAGTAGTAGTGAGTCGTAGTCATGTTCACATCACTGTTTTTTCCCATTTTATTTTCCTGGGTTACTTTTGTTTTAATTAACAACTTAGAAATTTGGTGTGACCAGGATATTCAGTGATCAAAGGATAAAAATAAAAGGTAGTATCTTACTTGTGACTGAAAAACTATAAAAAAATCACAGTGATAGGGTAGATCAGATATGATCTCTTTTTCAGCTGTCTTCATAAAAAGAATCTTGTAGATAAGACAAATTATATGGATAAAAGTAAATATACTTTTTTCTTTTAATAGCAGTTTATTGAGATACAGTTCACATACTGTATATTGTAATCATTCAAAAAATGCAGCTCAACGATTTTTAATATATTCATAGAGTTGTACAGCCATCATCAATATCTCATTCCAGAACATTTTCATCATCCCTAAAAGAACCCATACCAGTCCCATACAACTGCTAATAATATCCTTTCGGGCTATAGATTTTCTTACTCTAAATATTTCATATTAACAGAATCATGCACTGCATAGTTGTTGGGGTTTTTTTTAATTGGGCTTCTTTCACTTAGCATGATGTTTACAAGGTTCATTCAGGCTATAGCATCTGTCCTTACTTCTGGCCAACTAATAACTGTGTTGCTATAGATACATTCCACATTGCATATAGCCCATGCTCTGTGGATATGCCACATTTTGTTTATCCATTCATCAGGAGGAACATTTGGGCTGTTTCCACATTTTGGCTATTATGAATAATCCTGCTGTAAATATTTGTGTACAAGTTAAAATCATACAAAATGTACTAATTTCAAAGTCTTCATCAGCACTTATCTGTCCTTTGGAGTCTAGCCATCATAGTGGATGTGAAGTATATCATTGTGATTTTGGTTTACATATACCTGATGAGTAATGATTGAGCATCTTTTGATGTGTTTATTGATCCTTTACATATCTTCTATGGAAAAATGTTTTTCAGATTTTTTTACCTGTTATTAAAAAGGTTGGGTCCTTATTATCAAATTACAAAACTTCTTTATATTCTGAATACAAGTTCCATATCAGATATATGATTTGCAAATACTTTGATTCATTCTGTTGTATTTCCCTAATGTCTTTTTTAGTACAAAAGTTTAATATTAATGAAGTCTAAATTCTTTTGTTGTTGTTGGTCATGTTTTTGGTGTCATCTTTAAGAGTCCTTTGCGAAACCCAAGGTCATTAAGGTAATGAGGATTTAGTCCTATGTTCTAAGCATTATTTACAATCAGGTCTTTCATCCATTTTGAGTTAATTTTTGTACATGGTGGAAGGTAAGAGTCCAGCATCAGTCTTTTGCATTTGGCTCTCCAGTTGTTCCAATACCATTTGTTGAAAGACTATTCCATCTTCATTAATGGTCTTGGTACCCTTGTCAAAAATCAGTTGAGGGGCACCTGGGTGGCTCAGTTGGTTAAGTGCCCGACTTCGGCTCAGGTTCTCACGGCTAGTGGGTTCGAGCCCCACATCGGGCTCTGTGCTGACAGATAGCTAAGAGCCTGGAGCCTGCTTCGATTCTGTATCTCCCTCTCTTTCTGACCCTCCCCTGCTCATGCTGCCTCTCTCTTTCTCTCAGAAATAAATAAAACATTTAAAAAATTTTTTAAAAATCAGTTGATCATAATTGTATGGTGTTAATTCCATTGCTCTCTAAGTACATCATCATGTCAGTACTGCATGGTCCTGATTATTATTTTGTAGTAAGTTTTGAAATTGGAAGTATGATTCCTCTTACTTTGTTTTTTTTCAAGATGGTTTTGACTATTTAGGGTCCTTTTTCAAATCCGCATGAATTTTAGAATCAGCTGGACACTTTCTTTGGAGAAACTGGGGGATTATCTGGGGGCTTGACCGGGATTACATTGAATCTATATACTGGCCTTGGGGTTTTGAAATATTAGCATATTAAGCCTTACTTTCTTTCAACATGTAGATTTATTTCAACACTGTTGTATGATTTTCAGAGTGTAAATTTGGCTTTTGTTAAATTTATTATTGAATATTTATTCTTCTGGTTTGAACAAAATTGTTTTCTTTTTTAAAATTTATTTTTAAAAATTTTTTAATGTTTTATTTATTTCTGAGAGATGGAGAGAGACAGCGTGAGCAGGGGAGGGTCAGAGAGAGGGAGACACAGAATCCAAAACAGGCTCCAGGCTCTGAGCTGTCAGCACTGAGCCCCCCACGTGAGGCCCGAACCCATGAACTGTTGAGATCATGACCTGAGCCAAAGTTGGACGCTTAACCGGCTGAGCCACCCAGGTGCCCCAGCAAAATTGTTTTCTTAATCTCATTTTGGTTTGTACACTGCAAGTGTATAGAAATACAGTTCATGTTTTTATACCGATCTGTAGTCTTATTCTGTAGTCTTTCTGAATTCATTTGTTAGCTCTGCTAGTTGTTTTGTGGATTTTCTTTATGTAAGACCATGCCATCTGAGAAGAGTTTTACGTCTTCCTTTCTGATCTAATCTGGATGGCTTTTGTTTCTTCTTGTTTAACTGCCCTGCTAGAACCCCTAATACAACAGTAAACATTGAATCGAAGTGTCGAGAGCAGACATCCTTGCTTTGTTTCTGATCTTAAAGGGAAAGCTTTTAGTCTTTCACCATTAATTATGGTATCAGCAGTAGATTTTTTGCAGATAATCCTTTATCTGGTTGGGTTCGCTAATATTCCTGGTTTATTAAGTGTTTTTTTTATCATCAAAGTGTGTCAGACTTTGTCATATATTTTTTCTGCATGTTTTGGGATGATCATGTGGTTTTCGTTCTATTGATTTTATTATATTGGATGTTAAAACAACCTTCTATACCTGGGATGAATCCCACTTGGTAACATATATAATTTTTTTAATACTTGTTTGGTTTAGTGGTATTTTGTTGAGGATTTTGTGTTTATATTCATGGGGTATTGGTCTGTCATCTGCCCAAAAGTATATTTTTAATACATATGTAATTTAAAAATTTGCTTTCTAATTTTTTTTGGAGTTTATTTTTGAGAGAGACAGAGTGAGAGAGGAAGGGCAGAGAGAGAGGGAGACACAGAATCCAAAGCAGGCTCCAGCTTTGAGCCCACAGAGGCTGAAGTGGGGCTCAAACTCACAAACTGTGAGATCATGACCATAGCCAAAGTTGGACACTTAACCAGCTGAGCCATCAGGAGCCCCTAGTCATTTCCTTTTTAAATTAGTTAGAGGGAGAGGAAAAGATTATATATTTATACTATCTTTTATACTTGCACAGTTGTCTTTGCCAGTGCTACCTGCTGTTTGTTTTTTCATTTGAATTTTGATTACCATTTGGGATCACTTGCTTTCAGCCTGAGGAATCTTCCTTAGTATTTCTTGTAAGACGCACCTACTAGTAGTAAACTCTCAGTATTTGTTTATCTGGGAATGTCTTCATGTCCCTTCATTTTGAAAGGTAGCTATACTCTATATAGGATTCTTAGCAATTTTTTTTTCAGTGCTTTGAATTTATCCCACTGCCTTCTTGCCTCTTTTCTGCCAGGATGTCAACTATTAATCTTAACAGGATCCTCCTGTATGTAATAGGTTGCTTTTCTCCTTTTGTTTTTAAGATTATCTCCTTGTCTTTGACTTTCAGTAATTTTACTATTACATATCTGTTGTGACTCTCTTTCCATTTATGCAGTTGAAGTTCATTTAGCTTCCTGGATACATAGTTCAGTGATTTTAGAAAGTATTCAGCTTTTATTTCTTCATATATTTTTTTCTTCTTCTTTTTCTCTCTCTCCTCCTTATACTCCCATATTGTGTATGTTAGTTTGCTCAACAGTGCCCCACATTTCTCAGAGACTGTTCATTTTTCCTCACTCTTTTTTCTCTGTTCTTCAGATTGCATACTCTGTAACCCTTTATCTTCAAGTTCACTAATGAAGCAGTGCATTTAATTTAGCATATAATAAAATGTTTATATTCCTTCTATCAACTCAAATCCACTGTTACCTCCTTCTAGTGAATTTTCCATTTGTTACAGTTTTCAATTCCAGAATTTCTCTTAGGATTTTTTTGTATAATTTTTCTCCTTCTCTATTGATATAATCTATTTGATGAAACATTGTCATCATAATTTACTTTCTTAAATATGGTTTTCTTTAGTTCTTTGAACATATTTACAGTGGTTACTTTGAAATATTTTAATCCAGTCTGTTCACATCTCACAGGCAATTTCTTTTGCTTGCTTTTTTTTTCCAGTGTATGGTTCATAGAGTCCTATGTCTTTGCATATCTCATAATTTTTTATTGGAAACTGGACATTTTAGGTGACGTACTATAAAAACTGGCTACTGGGTCCTCTCCTCCATAGCTTATTCTTGTTTCCAGCTTATTTATTCATTTAGTAACTAGATTTTTATATTGAAGTCTATCCCACGCACACCCCTGATTTTGCCGATGGTGTTTAGCTTTTTTCAGTGTTGCTCCTTAGAGAGGTGAAGATTTGGGACAGCCACCATCACCCTGGAATAACTGGTTTGGGGGCTGGGCCTTCTTATCTTCCCACAACCACACCCAGCTCTTATGCTCCACTAATTGCTGGCTGAATGCTTTATTTTTTTCAACAGTACCTTAGGCCATAAATTGCTCTGAAACTAATCCAATCAAATTTGAGGGTTTTTTTTTTTTTGAAGGAATTGACTGGAGATCAATGTTTTAATACTTATTTTGACCTTAGGAGGACCCCTCTAAACTGTTTCTGCCCATTTCTGTCATGAAAACTAACAGGCCTGCAGTTTAAGCTTATCTTCATTGAATCAATGATTTTCCTTCTAATTGCCTTTCACCATGACATTCACTGTTTCCTAAAGGCTAGGCTTGAACTTTTTCACACTCTTGTAGTTGAAGGCAATTTTTGGGAAAAAATTAGGAACTATTTTAAAGTTTCTTTGCCTTCCACCTCCCTGTTCCCCAGGTAAAATCTCTGAACTGGAGCGTCAGATCTGGGAGAGGAACAGGAGTGATCAGAACCCAGTATTCTCAGCAGTATCACACACAAATAGAGCCTTTGTTCCACGAGTAGTTGGGGGTAGCAGCCGCAGGGCAGAGAATGGAAGCTCCCACATCCCCCGTAATGTAGCATTAGCAGCTGGGAGCTGGGGGCAGGATGAGAAATGCTGATATCTTTATGCTTCCTGCAGGGCAGGTACAGCATTCGGGGAGACTAGGCAGAAAGGGAGCTTTGTGTTCCTGAGTAGAGCAGGTGAGTGGCACTATGGCTTAGTGAACTAGGACGGGGATCCATGAGAGTATTCCTGGTGCAAATACCACTGATTCACTTTTCTTACCAAATGTTTGTAGATTTTCTTGAAAAGATGTTTAATTTGCTTATACCCTTGGGTTCATTTATAGAAGCCTTAAATGTTTGGGTTTTTTTTAAATAAATTTCACCAGTTTCACTGGGGAAGCTGGTCACACTGTCATCCCAGAAGTCAGTTTCCAGATACTAACCTTGTAATAAGGCTATCATTTTGATACTTTTGATGATGGGTTAAATGTGAATGTTGAGCTGTTTCTCAACACATAGAAGTAACTTAGATTTGTGAGTGTTGGAAAGAGAATTAATTTGTTTGTCAAAACTGAAAGCCATAATCACTTCATGCGACATCATTTTCAGGGCCTTCCCCTTTTTGATTTATATTACTAGCCTCTGTAGATGTCAGTGAGGTATTTACCAAAATGCTGCAACTGGAATGTGACTCTATTTTTAAAAAATATATTCCTAAGAAAATGTTGATGGAGGGACACCTGGTGGCTCAATAGGTTATATGTCTGACTCTTGATTTCAGCTCAAGTTATAATCTCAAGGTTGTAAGACTGAGCCTTATGTCAGGCTCTGCACTAAGCTCGGAGCCTCCTTGGAATTGTTTCTCTTCTCTCTGCCCCTCCTCCACTTGTGCACGGACTCACGGTTGCGCGCGTTCTCTCTCTGTCTCTCTCTCTCACACACACAAACAAAATAAGTGTACATTAAAAAAAGTATTGAATTGGATTATAGTAGCTTTTTGAGATAAACGTAGTCACAAGAATAAAAATGTTTTTAGGGGTGCCTGGGTGGCTCAGTCAGTTAAGCGTCCAACTTCTACTCAGGTCATGACCCTACAGTTTGTGGGTTCGAGCCCCATCTCAGGTGCTGACGGCTAGCTCAGAGCCTGGAGCCTGCTTCAGATTCTGTGTCTCCCCCCTCTTTGACTCTCCCCTGCTCATGCTGTCTGTCTCTGTCTCTGTCTCTCTCTCAGAAATAAAAACATTTAAAAAACTTTTTAAATGTGTTTAATGGATTACATGGATACGTAGAAGATATGCTTATCAGTTTATAAGGGACAGAGCTTTACTAACAATAGAAGTGTTAGGTTCCCTTTAGATGCAGTAACTTTCCAATCACAAGCAAAGGTTGAATCTGGATGTTAGAGGGGAGTGTTCTGCAGTAATATGAACTCATACAGATGGATCCCTTAAGTTTTTAATACTTGTTGTTTCTTGTAGGTTGAACTTTTTCATAAAGATATAGAAGCTTTCCAAGAAGAATATAAAACAGCTTCATTAGTAGATTCATCACAAGTCAGCCTCTATGAATACTTTCATATATCTCCCATCAAGGTAGGAGAAAATAAGCCATTTTTATTATCGTTGATAATCTAGGTGAATAGCAAATTGACTTCATCTGTGTGGGGAGATGAGCATGTAAATTATGTTCTCTAATAGTATATAAATTATGTAAATAAAAGGAATAATCCTTAAAAATTTTTATTTATACTTATAATAATTTTTTACCATGTGGAAATAATACTGGGCCCATGTAAAACATGTACTTATGTTTATATCATGACCTAACATTATGTTACCTTAGTTTTCTGTTAACATGTTTAATGACAGTTTTCAAAATTTTGTGTATGATGGTGTATTATTTTATTGAAATATCATTGACATATAACATACATTAGTTTCTGGTGTATAAGGTAATGATTCATTATTTGTATACACTTTGAAATGATCACCACAATAAGTCAAATTACCATCCATCACCATACATGTTAAAATTTTTTTTTCTTGTGATGAGAACTTACAAGATTTATTTACTCTCTTAGCAACTTTCAAATAATGTAATATAATATTAACTGTAGTCTTTAAGTTTTAAGTTAATTCATAAAGTAATCTTGATTTAAAAACTGAAGATTGAATGCAACAAAATACAAGTTCTTAACACCAAGTTTCCGAATTACATAATACTTGAAGATTTTTGCATAGCTATGTATACGTACAGTGACTATGTTTATGATAGGGAAAGTGTGTGTTAACTGGTTTCACCATGCTAACTTAATTGTAATAGTTGAAGCACTTACTTTTGGAGATATTTGGGTTATTTCAACAACTTCAACTTCTAGATTATTAATATTATTTAAAAATATATACAAATTATTATTTTCCTAAGTTTACCAAAAGAATTGGATTGAATCCAAATATCATTAGCCAACATTGCTGAATTTAAAATTTTAAAAGAACTGTATTCAATTTTAAATTTCTTTAACTTTTTACCTAATTTTGGTATAAAAATAGGTAATTTTGAGATCTTTATGGTGTAGTAAATTTAAAGATTGAATTTTAAAAGTTAAAATTGTCAGTTTGAAAATAGTTCTTAAAATATTTCTCTCTTTATCTCTTTAGTTGCACTTAAGCGTTTCACTGCGATCCGGTAGAGAAGAAGCTAAAGATTCAGAAAAACAGGAAGGACTGATGGCAGTTCATTCCTTAAATCTTTTGCTGAAGAGTATTGGTGCCACTCTTACAGATGTGCAAGATGTGGTTTTTAAGTATGTTTGATGAAAAGATGATTTTACATTTGCCTGAAAACTTTATAAGTGAAAAGTGTGTAAAGGACATTGCAGATCATAGGCAAATATGGTCTTTATAGTTAAATGGAATATAATTTAACATATTACCTGCTAAGCCTTAACTATTAAGGAACAGAATGATTATTAAGTAAGTTCCTTAAGAAAAAGGAACAGAGGCCATACAAGTTTAGGCCTTGCTGGCCTAGGGAAGGATTCCTAAGAAGTTCCTCTGTGTCCTCAAAGGTATGGTGCTGCAAAGATATGGCCTCAAGACTTATGGGATGAAGATTCTTCAAAGCATATGTGACTAGAACAAAACTTACGCCATGATAGGGGAAATGAAGGGATTCCTTTAAATGTTACAGCCAAGAATGTACATTTTAATGGGAGTCATAACGGAAGCTATTAGAGTATGTGACCAAAGAGACTCAAGAAGTCTGAGTGGAGATTTCAGATGAAAATGACCTTTTCAGGTAGCACCTAGAAATGTTATTAAGAACAATAGTAAGAATTAGTGTGTCCAGTAAGATGCAATTCTAAATCTAGGTAAAGTTAAGTAACAAATTAGAGAACACAGAACATAAAGAAGATAGGTTTGAAGATGTTGGGAATAGGGTAAGATTTCTAGTCCCACTGCTGTCTTATCTGCTAACATAGAGCTTCCCACGTTGTGGATCTGATATATGCTGTGACTAGGTTAAAAGTAAACTGATCTTGATTCCTCACCTGTCAGTTGATCGGACAGGACCTGCAGCAACTGAACCCCGGCCATTCTTGAGCAGCCCCTTCCATTTATCTCAGCGTGTCAAACATTTTCTGTGTGGGTCATGATGGGACAGAATTGAGTAATACAGTCCACATGTATGAATGTAATTCACCGGGTCTCTGAATCCCCTAAATTATGTGAAAGCATGTATAGGTGGCTGTTTTGAGCATAAGATCCATAGCTTCTGTAAGATTCTTAGAGGGTTCTTTGACCAGAATGTGCAGAGATACATGTAAAAGAGTAGATTTTTTGATTGGCATGAGAATGTACTGAAAGGAAAGATTTGGAGGAAAATTCTAAAGAAAATGAAACCATTTGTTAATGTTATAAGCATTCTCTTCACCTTTCTCCATCATCTTCTCTATCGATATACACCTACACACATATTTATATGTGTTTTTCAGGCTTGCATTTTTTGAACTCAACTATCAATTCCATACAGCATCTGAACTACAATCTGAAGTAATAAGACACTATTCAAAACAGGTTTGTCTGAGATTATTTTACTTTTTTTTTTTTTTTTAATGTTTTTATTTATTTCTGAGAGAGACAGCGTGAGTAGGGGAGGATCAGAGAGAGAGGGAGACACAGAATCTGAAACAGGCTCCAGGCTCTGAGCTGGCAGTCAGCACAGAGCCCGACGTGGGGCTCGAACCAACGAACCGTGAGATCATGACCTAAGCAAAAGTTGGACGCTTAACCGACTGAGCCACCCAGGCGCCCCTGTCTGAGATTATGTCACAAAGGGACAGACTAATATAAAATAGTGAAACCTTTTATGTCTTACATGTAGATGTGACAAGGAAGTGAATAACCATTTTCAAAATTTTTTAACTTTTTCTCAGAATTGTAGAAAGAAATTGAGCCCTGCCACCATTTCAGTTTTTTGCCCTTCTGTTTTTTTTTGTTTTGGTTCAGTTTTCGGTTTTTTGGTTTTTTGCCACTGACGTACTTTCTGGATCATTGTAGACTTAAACATCTTTAAATAAAATATTAACTAAGTAATTCACCAAACTTTAAAAAAATTGTTTCAAGGGCAACTGTTTACTAGTAACTAGCTGGTGAACACAAGGTATTTTTAATGTAATTGTGTTGTTGAGTCAGCTATATATATTACTTGAAAGGATTTTTTTCCACCTTTAGAAAGACTGCTGTATCTTATGGTATAACTTACAGAGCATCTGAGACCACTGTTGTATAGTGCACAGATCACTAAGCCTGAGTCAAGATGTGAGGGTCTAGATTCTAGTTTTGCCATTTACCCATTATGTGACCCTGGGTGTTAGCCTAAAAAAAAAAATACTAAATATTTAAAAAGTTTTCTGGTTATCTGATTAAGTTTGTGTTTCATTTTCAGGCCATTAAGCAAATGTATGTACTCATTCTTGGGCTTGAAGTTTTGGGAAATCCCTTTGGCTTGATTAGAGAATTTTCTGAAGGTGTGGAAGCATTTTTTTATGAACCTTACCAGGTAATAAAATAGTTATTCTTACATTGTTCAATATATCACTAATACTCTGAATACATCATGCATTCCAGTTGTTAACTTGAGTTGTGTGTGCAAATAGATTGTGGGAGATAAAACAAAAGGACATGATTTTGCAGCAAAAAATGGTAAGAGAGATTGGGAAATTTGGAGGGATACGTTTACCTTTTCCCTAAAAGTTTAAACTTAAAACGTTAAAAGATATGCTGAATTTTAAGTATTCTGTTGGAATATTAAAGGTCAGGAAACTTCATTCTATAGTAGAAGGAAGATCACCATAGACAGGTGCTCTTTGCACTATTGTGGGGACAGTAAAAATAACTGTGCAGGTGGACACTGTGCACAGCGATCTTAATTGGTGGCAAAAATTATTATTTGGTGTCCCTTAAAATTTTCTCTTAAAACATTCAAAACACTCTTACTTTCACTTTTCAATGTAGAGGGCAATCAAAAAGTAAAACTTATATTATTATACAGTATAATTTAAAACATATGAAATACTAAGAATTAAAGTGCTGTTATTTCTTTTACAAAAATTATCAGGAGTAGCCTGTGCTTATGTTTTCATCCTGTAACTTACGGTACAGAGAAGACATCATCTGTACACTTGGGTGGATAGTCCTATTCCTGAATTTGGATCAACTGATTGTCGTTACTTTCAGTGTTGTGACGTAGCTCTGAGAATTCTGTGAACGTGCAGTTTTTTGCTGGTGTCACTTCCTCTAGGACGTTTTTATTTTTGTCACTACTGCTTTCCTCATTTATATTAATACATTCACCTTTAAAATATGTATATCACCTTTGTTGTTGTTATTTGACCCTTTAGGGAGCCATCCAGGGTCCTGAAGAGTTTGTGGAGGGGATGGCCCTAGGACTGAAGGCACTAGTTGGTGGAGCTGTCGGTAAGAAACAGAATGCGTACCAGGTATGATTATGGTAGAAAGTAACGATGCCTTTGCTTTTACTAAAAATATTATAATTTCTGCTAGGTGGATTAGCTGGTGCTGCCTCCAGAATCACGAACGCTATGGCTAAAGGGGTGGCAGCTATGACTATGGATGAAGACTACCAACAGAAGAGAAGAGAAGCTATGAATAAGCAACCAGCTGGTCTTAGAGAAGGCATCACTCGTGGAGGAAAAGGCTTAGTTTCTGTAAGAAATTTCCCAGAATTGTGAACACACCAGGGACTGTCTTTTAAGACCACATTCTATGAATATGAAAATAGACATTGGGGCACCTGGGTGGCTCAGTCAGTTGAGTGTCCGACTTCAGCTCAGGTCATGATCTCACAGTCAGTGAGTTAGTTCAAGCCCCACGTTGGGCTCTGTGCTGACAGCTCAGGGCCTGGAACCTGCTTCGGATTGTGTCTCTCCCTCTCTCTCTGCCCCTCCCCCCACTCACAGTCTGTCTGTCTCTGTCTCTCTCTCTTTCAAAAATAGACATTAAGAATTTTTTTAAAAAAAGGAAATAGACATTTAACTTGCACTCTTCAAGTATTATTTAGATCTCAGAGGAGCAGTGGGTTGTGTCCTACATAAAATATGTCCATAGCCTCAAAAAGCATTCAGTTTAACTAAACTACATGAGCAATGTATTCATTCTTACAGTATCTAGAGAGCAAAACTTTGGTTTTTTTTTGTAAGCGAGACTTGGTTTTTCAAGACATCATGTTGAAAATACTATAAATTTTTAATTGTGCTTTTCCTCTAGGGTTTTGTAAGTGGCATAACAGGAATTGTTACAAAACCAATCAAAGGCAAGTATATTCCTTTAGGTGATGTGTGTTACCAGGTATTTCACAAACTGATTCTGTTTTCATTCTTGATCCACTTGCCTAAACCTTTGCTGTTTTCCTTTCTAGGGGCTCAAAAAGAAGGAGCAGCTGGTTTCTTCAAAGGTGTTGGGAAAGGTTTAGTTGGAGCAGTGGCAAGGCCAACTGGAGGCATCATAGACATGGCTAGCAGTACATTTCAGGGAATAAAAAGGTAGGTACTCTTTGTAAGATAGGAGTAAAATTTTTAAACCGTGAGAAATAAATGTGTTTGCCTCAAGGTTACAAACCTTACAGTATGGCAAGTTATGTAAGCTCTTCCTAATTGCTTTTTAAGTTGTTGCCTTTGTAACAGTTCAACTTTATGGAGTTCTCCTTTATTGGTCATTGGTCATTCATTCCCAGCAGCCTTGTCAGGAAAGGCTGAGCTAGTTAGGCAGGCTCTTCACTTGCCTTGAATGAGGTGCATTATAATATGTAATGCGACACACACGTGGCGTGCACACTATAAAGTCAGAAAATACAGTATTCTCTCTCCTTTTAAGAAGTAGAGAATGGCATTTTATATTCCTGGTTTAAACTCAGCTTGTGTTCCCTCTCCCATTATGGTCTTACTTTGTGAGTAAGTACATCCATTTCTTCTATTTTTCTTCATTTGTACAAATCATTTTATTTTTTTAATGTTTTTATTTATTTCTGAGAGAGAGAGAGAGACAGCATGAGCAGGGGAGGGTCAGAGAGAGAGGGAGTCACAGAATCTGAAGACAGGCTCCAGGCTCTGAGCTAGCTGTCACCACAGAGCCTGACACGGGGCTCGAACCCACAACTATGAGATCATGACCTGAGCTGAAGTTGGACGCTTAACCGACTGAGCCACCCAGGCACCTCTTATTTGTGCAAATAATTTTAAAACGTCCTCTCCTTCCAAGTTAAATTTAGCTAAGATTGAAATTTCATGGTTGCATTATTGTTATCTCTGTTCCAGAGCCTTGTAACTAATACAACAAAAGATTAAATTTATGCTAATGAGACCTAACAGGAAATTAGGTAGGTGAACATCTCCCTAATCTGTTTCTTGCTTCCCACTTTGTAGAAATTAAGTACTGTCATTGTGTGAGCTGCTCCTGTTTTGTTTTGTTTTGTTTTTGAGCTGTTCATCCTAAGTTGGTATCTCCTACTGTTTACCATAATTGGGTGTTTTTCCAGTTTTATAATTTAGAATTAAGGTGAAGGAAAAAAGGTTCAGTCTCTTTTCCACATAACGTTAGATTCACAAATAGAATGTATTAAGTTGTCATCAAGAGAAGCTCAAATTCAATGAAACAAATAATTCAGGATCTGGAGAGAGCTGTGCAGGTATATGCCAGAGTTGTTAGAATAAATTCCTTCCATTTTTCTAAAACTTTATAATCTGTACTGACCTATACTACCTTTAAGGAGTAAGGGCAAAATAAAACATTTTTAATAAAAATAAGACTAAGAACTATTAAAGATGTACTTGAGAAGACTTGAGAAGAAGGATATTAAAATCAGAAATGAGAAGTGAATAGGAGAATCAAATATAAGAATATAAATGAGTTAATAAATCTAATTGGCCTGTATAAAAACAACATTGGAACCAAAATATTAAAAATAATAAGTTGCAGAGGAGCCTGGCTGGCTTAGTTGGTTAAGCATCTGATTCTTGATTTTGACTCAGGCGATGATCTCACAGTTTGTGAGACTGAGCCTCACATTGGGCTCTCTGCTGAAAATAAGGAGCCTGCTTGAGGTTCTCTTTCTCCCTCTCTCTCTCTGTCCCTCTCTCTCTCACTCAAAATAAATAAACTTTAAAAAAGAATAAGTTACAATTTGGAAAGTGAATACTTGGCATTAAGCATTTTAATATATTATTTTTGAAGAGGATGTATTATATATTCTATAGATATGTATCAATTAGACACTGTTTTAATCACTCAAGAAACCAGAAACGAATATAATTGGCAAGTTCTTTTCCTAATACGACTTAATTCTGCTGGGAGAACAATAAATGAAAATACATAAACTGATAAATATACGATGTGCTAAATGGTGAAAAATGCTGTGAAGAAAAAGTAAAACAGTGAAAGAGATACGGACATCCCAAGTGGTAGGGAAGAAAGTTGCTATCTTATATGTGAGTAAGATATTCAGGGAAGCTACACTGGTAAGATTAAATCTGGGACATCAAGTAGTTGCTGAGTATAGGAGTCTGAAGTTCAAGAGAAAGGTGCAGCTGGAGGTAAAAATCTGAAATGTGTGAACCTGGAATAGGGTGTTTGAAGCTGTGAGATTATATGAGACCACCTAGGGAATGAGAATAGAAAAGAAGAAAAAAATAGATCCAAGGACTTGGACTTAGATATATCAACACTGAGAAGTTGGGAAAATAAGAAGTACCCAGCAAAGGAGTCTGGAAAGGAGTGGCCCTTAAAGCAGGGGGGATAATTGAGAGGGCGGTGTTCCAAAAGCTAAGACACAGACAATACCAGCTCTGCTATTGTTGAAGAGGGAAATGTTCACTTCCCCATTCATCTCAGATCAGAGTATTAGAAGTTTGCTCTGAAAAACTGGTGTGGAGCTTTCAGTGGAGGTGAAAAACTCCTTAGCTTTGCTTAGAATGTTGTATGGTCGCTTCCTTTATTCAACCTTCCCGGTGAGGCCTTTCATGGCCACCCTAAAGTTTCATTTTCTCCCCTACCCTGCCCCCAGGTACTTCATATATCTCTTCCTTCCTTGATTTTTCCCCATGTAGCTCTTTTCATCACTAAATGTTTTCATCACGATCTATTTTACCTTGCTTGTCTCTCCTGCTGGAATGTAAGTTCTGTGAATGCAGCAGCCCTTGTCTGTTTCCACATCACTTAAAACATTGCTTGACCTGTGGGAGTTTGGTTTTTTTAATTGAAATAATTGCAGAGTCACATGCAGTTGTAGGAAATGATGTGGAGAGATCCCTGGTTTGTACACTGTACTGTGTTTACTATGGCTACTGTAACAAATGACCACGACCTTGGTGGCCTAAACACTAAACATTCATCCCTTATGGGTCGAGGCCAGAAGCCAGAACTAAAGGTGGCAGCAAGGCTGCGCACTCTCTGGAAGGTAGAATTTGGACCTTTCCTCCTCCTGCTTCTGGTGGCCTCAGGCATTTCCTGACTTGTGACCACACCATTCCAATCTCTGCCTTCATCTTCAAGTCACCGCCTCCTCTGTCTGCTTAATGTCCCTCTTTGTCTCTCCTGTGAGGACACTTGTGGTAGCTTTGAGGGCCCACCCAGATTAATCCCGGATTACCACCTCATCTCAGAGTCCTTAACTTCACCTCCTCCTCGTAGACTTTCCCATATAAAATGACATTCAGAAGTTCAGGGATCTAGCCTGATTTCTTTGAGAACCACCATCCAGACCACTACATATGTTTTCCCAGATTTCAGTATAGTAACATTTTGCATAACCGTAGTACAATATCACAACCAGGATATTGATGTAGATACAATCCATTGCTTCTATTCAGATTTTCTTTCTTTGACTTGCACTCATTTGCTTCTCTGTGCCCTCATCCCATTTGTTACATTTGTCTATCCACCAGTCAGCACCACACGAATACTTTGTGTTGCCCTTCTATAACTCCATCTACCTCCCTCCCTTAGACCCCCAAAAATCTTTAATACCACTTTAAACACTCAAATATAGTCCATTTAAAATTGAGATATAATTCACATACTGTACGAAATTGCTGTTTTAAAGTGTGCATTTGGTAGCTTTTAGCATTCACAGGGTTGTACAGCTATCAGCACTAAATCCAGAACATTCTCACCCCAAAGAAAACCCTGCACTTGTCAGCAGTTACCATGTCTCTTTCCTTTCAGCCAGTGGCAACTATTCTACTTTCTGTTGATAGATTGACCGATTCTGGACATTTTATACAAATGGAGTCATACAGGGGCGCCTGGGTGGCTTAGTCAATTAAGCATCTGACTTTCGCTTAGGTCATGATCTCACGGTTCATGGGTTCGAGCCCTGCATCGGGCTCTGTGCTGACAGCTCAGAGCCTGGAGCCTATTTCAGAGTCTGTATCTCCCTCTCTCTCAGACCCTCCCCTGCTCACGCTGTCTCTCTCTCTCTCCTAGAAATCAATTTAAAAAAATATATATTAAAAAAAAATGGAGTCATACAATGTGTAGCCTCTGTGTGACTAGAGTCTTCCACTTAGCCTTATGAGGTTTTCAAGGTTCATCCATGTTGTAGCATAAATGAGACCTTCGTTCCTTTTTATGTTTAAATATGCCATTGTATGAATAGGCTCCCTTGGGTTATCTGTTAGCTGAGGGCTATTTAGGTTGTTTTTACTCTTTGTTGCAAACAGTGCTGCTGAAAACAACATTGAAGTTTTCATATGGATAAAGGCTTTCAGTTCTCTTCTGTTTTTCTTTAGAAATGGAATTGCTCAGTCAGTTTGATAACCTCTGTGTTTAACTTACTGAATTAATTACCAGACTGTTTTGCATAGCAGCGACACTATTTTATGTCCCCATCAAAATGTAGAAGTTTCCAATTTCTCCATATCCTAACACTGGTTACTTTCCATTTTGCTTTTTTAAAAATAGTTACTCTATTGAGTGTGAAGTAATATCTCAATGTGGTTTTGATTTGTATTTCTTAATGATGTAGAACATTTATTTTGCTTTTTTGGCCATTTGCATAATATTTACCGGAGAAATGTGTATTCATGTAAAATGTCTTTCACATTTTTTAATTGAGCTGATTGTCTTTTTACTGTTGAATTGTAAGAGTTATTTGTATATTCTGGAAACGACCACATTTTCTCCTATTTATGTATTGTCTTTTATCTTTTTTACTGGTGCTTTTTGGTGGAGTCTGATTGATCTGTATCTTCTTTGGTTGCTTATGCTTTTGCTGTCATACCTAAAAAAGCATTACTTAGTCCAAGGTCATGAAAATTTACGCCTGTATTATCTCCTAGCAGAGTTACAGTTTTACTTCCTAAGTTCAGGTCTTTGATTCATTTTAATTTTTAAATTTTTGTATGTGATGAGAGGCCGGATCTACATTTATTCTTTTGCATGTATAAATCTAGTTGTCCCAGCACTATTTGTTTGAAAGGACTCCATGTTCCCTACTGAATGGTCTTGACACTATTTTCCAGTATCAGTTGACTATAAATTGGAGATTATTTCTAGACTCTCAGTTCTATCCCATTATTCTGTATGTTTGTCCTTAATGCAGTAACACACTGTTTTGATGACTATAGCTGTGTAGTCAGCTTTGAAATCAGTAAGCAATGAGTCTTCTGACATTGTTCTTTTTCAATATTGTCTAGATATTCTTCTCTGAGTCACTTTAATTATCATGGATTTTAGGATCAGTTTGTTAATTTCTGCAAAAAGTATAGGTGGAATTTTGAATAGTGATTGTGTCGAATCAAGATCATTTTGGAGATTATTGCCATCTTAGCAATATTAAGTCTCCCAATCTATGAAAATGGATGTCTTTCCATTAATTTAGGTTTTTAATGTTTTTCCAGTGATGTTTTGTAGTTTTCAATATTCATGTCTTTTCTTAAATTTATTCATAAGTATTATATTCTTTTTGGTGCTCTTATGTTTTTATTTAATTTTTGGATTGTGTATTAGTAGTATATAGAAATACTAGTTTTTCTATATTGAGCTTTTATTCTGCAACTTTACCAAACTTGTTTGTTAGCTCTAATAGTTGGATTTTTTTTATTTTTTAAGTTTATTTATTTTGAGAGAAAGAGTGGGAATGAGTGAGAAAGAGAGAGAGATCAAGAGAGAGAATCCCAGGCAGGCCTGCAATGTCCGTGCAGAGCCCAATTCAGGGCTAGAACTCAAAAACCACGAGATTGTGACCTGAGCTGAAGTCAGACGTATAACCCACTGAGCGACCCAGGTGCCCCTAATAGTTGGATTCTTTATGGTTTTGTATGTATAAAATCATGCCATCTAGAAATAAAAGTAGTATGGGCTGCCTGGGTGACTCAGTCGTTGGAGCATGGAGCCTGCTTCAGATTCTGTCTCCCTCTCTCTCTCTGCCTCTGTCTGTCTCTCTCTTTCTGAAAAATACATTTTTAAATAAATTAAAAAAATAGAAATAAAAGTAGTTTGAGTTTTCCCTTCCAGTCTGAATGCCATTTGTTTCTTCTTCTTGCTTAATTACCTTGGCCAGAACTCTAGTACAGTGTTGAATTACTAAAACCAGTCATGCCTGTCTTACTCCTGATTGAAAGAGAAAGTTTTCAGTCTTTCATCATTAACTCTGATATGAGCCATGGCTTTTTTGTAGATTTTTAAAAAAAATTTTTTATAGTTGATTCATTTTTGAGACAGAAATGAGCGGGGGAGGGGCAGAGAGAGCAGGAAACACAGAATTCAAAACAGGCTCCAGGTTCTGAGCTGCCAGCACAGAACCCGATGCGAGGCTCAAACCCATGAACCATGAGATAATGACCTGAGCCGAAGTCAGACGCTCAACCGACTGAGCCACCCAGGTGCCCCCTAGATATTCTTTTTTTTTATTAGATATTCTTTATTAAGTTAAAGAAGTTCCTTTCTGTTTCAAGTTTGAATGCCTTTATCATGAAAGGATGTTAGGTTTTGTCAGATGCTTTTCCTGTATTAATTAAATTGACATTGTTTTCTTCTTTGTTTTACTAATATAGTATATTACATTAATTGATTTTCATTTGCTGAACCAACGTGACATAGCTAGAATAAATCCCATTTGATCATGATGTATAATCCTTTTTATGTGCTGCTAGATTTAATTTGCTAAAATTTTATTGAGTTTTTTTGCATATGTATTTGCAAGGAACATTGGTCTGTAGTTTTTTTGTGTGATGTTTGCCTGGTTTTGGTATTACGATAATACTGTCTTCCTAGAATGATTAGCAAATATTCCCTTCTCTTCATTTTTTGAGATGATTTTGTGGAAGAATTGCATTAATTTGTGTTTAAACATTTGATAAAATTCACTAGTGAGCCCATTTGGATTTGACTTTTATTTCTGATAAGATTTTTGATTACTCTTTCAGTCTGTTTATTTGGTATAAGTCTTATTCATATTGTCTGTTTTTTCCAATCATTTGAAGACCTCTCTCTTTGATGATTTGTCGTTTTTTATTGACTTTATCAAAGAACCAATTTTTGGTTTCATTGATTCCCTCCATTGTTTTTCTATTTTTTTTATGTTTTCACTAAATTTTTTTTCTGCCCTAATTTTTCTTATTTCTTTCCTTCTGCTAGCTTTGGTTTCGTTTGCTTTTCTATTTCTAGTTTCTAAAGATGTAAAGTTGGATTATTGATTTGGGATCTTTCTTCTTCTTAAGTGTTAGCTATAAATTAATCTCTGAGCACTGTCTTCACTACATCCCATAAGTTTTGGTATGTTGTCTTTTTATTTGTCTCAAAGTAGTTACTTTCCTTTGTTACTTTTCTTAGACCTGTAGTAATTTAGGCTTCTGCTGTTTAAGTTCCACAAATTTGTGAATTTCTCAAATTTCCTTCTGTTAGAGATTTCTAATTTTATTCTGTGTAGCCAGAAAAAAAACATACTTTATAAATTTTAGTACTTTTATATTTATTGAGACATGTTTTATGACCTAAAACATAGTCTGTCCTAGAAAGTATTTTGTGTACACTTGAGAAGAATATGTAGTTTGCATTGTTGAATTAAGTGTTCTCTGTATAGATGCCTGTTAGGTCTAGTTAGATTATAGTGTTATTCATGTCTTCTATTCCCTTGCTGATCTTCTCTGTCTCTATGATATTCATTATTGAAAGTAGGATACAGAAATAACTATAATTGTAGATTTTTTTTCTCTTTTTAGTTCTGCCAGTTTTTGCTTCATGTACTTGAGAACTCTGTTGTTAAGAACTTAAATGTTTATCATTTTTATATCTTCTTGATGGATTAACCCTTTTCTATAAAATGTCCTTTGTATCTAGTGAGTATTTTTTGTTTAAAGTTTAATAATTTTCCGATCTTAGTATGGTTATTCCACCTTTCTTTTGGTTAATATTTACATGGTATATCTTTTTCCGTCTTTTTATTTTCAACTTACTATGTCTTTGACTCTAGACAGATTTTCTTTTGTTTATTTATTTATTTTTAGGAGAGAGAGAGAGAGAGACAGCGTGAGCAGGGGAGGGTCAGAGAGAGAGGGAGTCACAGACTGAAACAGGCTCCAGGCTCTGAGCTGGCAGTCAGCACAGAGCCCGACGCAGGGCTCGAACCCACGAACCGCGAGATCATGAACTGAGCGAAAGTTGGACGGTTAACCAACTAAGCCACCCAGGCGCCCCTATGTCTTTGACTCTAAAGTGAATCTTTTGCGAACAGTATTTAGTTGGATCATCTTTTTTATCCATTCTGCCAATCTCTGCTTTTTAATTGGTGAGTTTACCCCATATGTATGGGTACATTATGTAGTAAGCTCTTATTACTTACTGAGTCTCTAAATATTTGTTGAATGAGTGAACAAACAAATGGACCATTCTCACGTAGGACTATACAGTAAAAAATGTTTATTTATTATGGTACTACCTTTAGCAAAGTATTTATGTATTTCAAACAATGCATATCAAGCCCAAGTTGGAATATGTTGGGTATTTGAGCATTAAAATTCCATACTTGTCATCAGTCTGACTTATAGCAATAATAGATTGAAGGAGATTAGCCATAAGATCATGGCAGTGACCAGGAAGGAATTTCTAATTAAAATTCATTACCCATTCAAAATTTTCAAAAACAGTAACAAAAACTATATGCATACTAAGAGTAGAAATGAACTTCCTTGGCGTGTCAAAAGGCTTCTTTAAAATACAAAATGAAATTATTGTTAATATTGGTTCTTCATGGAAAACTCAGTAGAAGCTGTCCCTTTAAAGCTAAGAATGAAACAAGGTTGCCTACAAACTACTTTTATGTTTATTTATATTCATGTTTGGTATTGGAGGAACCAAACAGTACAGTAGAAAAAGAAATTACGGGGCACCTGGGTGGCTCAGGTGGTTAAGCATCCAGCTTCAGTTCAGGTCATGAACTCACAGTTCGTGGGTTCAAGCCCACGTCCAGCTCTGTGCTGACAGCTCGGAGCCTGGAGCCTGCTTCGGATTCTGTATCCCCCCTTCTCTCTGACCCTCTCCTCCTCTCTCTCTCTCTTTCTCTCTCTCTCTCAGAAGTAAATAAAACATTAATTTTTTTTTAAATAATAAAAATTAAAGAAATTAAAAGCCTTAAATCAGAGAAAAAAAGCAATACTCCTCATTTGCTCATTCTCTGATTGTTGTCTACAAAGAAAGTCCAGGACAAGCTATAAACAAACTTCTTTTCAAGTCTCTATTTTTCTAGCGAACTTACAATATTGGTGTCGTAAAGACAAATTTTATTTATTTTTTAAGACAAATTTTAAAATAGAGAAGTGATATCATAGTTTTATCCAAAAGAACATTCTCTGCAGTAGTTGCATTTAAAAGTGCACTTAAGAGTATTTGAATAATTTTTATAGTCAAGTTGTTCTTTTTCCCCCTGTAGAGCTACAGAGAGTTCTGATGAAGTGGAGAGCCTGCGACCTCCTCGATTCTTTAATGAGGATGGAGTCATCAGACCTTACAGGTTGAGGGATGGTACTGGCAACCAAATGTTACAGGTGGGTGAAGAAATATGTTACACATTAAGATTAATTTAATCAAGTTTGCTTTATTTAAAGTGTATATTTCAAATATATGTTAGATTATTTGGGCTTTATATGTTTTGTTTAACTCTTGTTTAGAAGTTTCTTATGTTTACTTGGGTTTTAATGTACATTTATTTACTATAAGATTTTTTTTTTCTTTTTTACAGGCATCAAAAAGTTTGATATGAAAACAGTTAATGCATGACTTTGCAAGTGAAAGCCAGCAGTAGATTTTAGTCTTAAAATTTACAAACTATACAGCTGTTTCAGTATTTTGAATACAAAGAAAAGCTTTTGTATTGGTAACTTTTTGTATAGGATTTTAGTGAATCTGATCTTTTTGTAGGGTATTCTTAGTTCTTTACTGGGTTTGCTAGATTTGTTGAAAACCAGTGTGCCTTTTGTACCCTCGTAACTGGTGGGTTAGTTAGACCCAAATTTTAAAATAGAGTGGGTGGTAGTCAGTTAGACCGCTTCAGTTTGGGTACTCCCTCTGCATTATGAGGCCACTAGTAACTTTATATAATTCTCGTGTCCACTTGGGCATGGATAAAGGAAGAATTAGTTCCACTGCTCTTGCGAATTCTTGGGTTTCTTAGGCTTTTTGTTGATAATAATCAGGTGGTCATGACCTTGTTCCTGCCTTATGCAGTCTATTTAAAACCTGTGGAATCTGATAAGCAGTTCACATGAGAGCCCAACATCCTTTTAGAAAGGAAAATTAGTTTCTGAAACAGTGAACCATTGGAAGGTAGAATGTTTTATCTATTTAGATACTTTTCTTAATTTGAAAATTGAACTTTTTAAGTTTTGGATTATGCTGTAAGTAGCACACCATAATAGTTTATACCGATTCCAAGTTATTTCATCTGTGGTTTAGATGTGGAATACTAAAGTAAATTGTTTAAAAACAAACCAGGACTCATTATGTTATATAGACTTGAAAGTATTTGTAGTAATTATAAACTCTGGGGCTATGGTGCTTCCTTTATAGTCTTGATATTTTAAATATTGTCATGTGTAAAATGGCCATGATAAATATTTAAAGCTTTAATATTTTACCAACTACATGTAGAATATATAATTTTGAATAAAATATACTTCCATCTAATATAGTAAAACATGACCATTGAGTTAATTTGTATTATTTAATAAAGTGATAATGTATTTAAGATGTTTTTAAAGCATCAAAATAATTGCATATTGGGATAGAACTGGCTATCTAGTGAAAGGTTGTGCTCTAAAAGGCATTTCGTTGTATAATCTCTACAGTGACGTAGAGTGTATCATTCTTTGGAAGATGGAAACCGTGCAGAAGTCATCTGTGGTTAATACTATTGAAAAATATACTTCTATTCAGTTCCTGCCTTTGTTAGGGAAGTAACATGTTACTTACTTTAGTAACATATGTTAATAACATACTACTAACATTTTATTGTAGCAAATAGTTATCAAATCACCTATTAAAACTAAAAATATTTCTTGAGAAATTTTTAATAAATTTAGTAAGGATGAGTAGTGAAGAGAATTTAGAAATATATCATCATTATTAGGAAGTAGATAATAGCAAAATAAGAAAGACATGAGATACTAAAAATTTCTCACAGTTGATAACTTGATTTTAGTGACAAGTAAATTTATTTTATACCTTCATTGTTTGATGAAGCTTTAAACTTTGGGATTTAAAGGTCATGACTCTTGACTGTGTTTTTAAAGGTGCATATTATTTTTAGTGGGCCAGTCTTAGTTGCTTAAAAGAGCTATTTAAATGACTAAAACCTCAAAATCCTTGTCAGCCGTTTTACTTATTTTTCAGCAAAAGCGTTAAACACAGTAATAGCTGAAATACCTATAGGAATTCACCAGAGGCCTTAGGATGTTTTTGGCTAGCATTATTCTCTTACAAGTATAAGAAGTAGGTTGTTGGTTTGGTGGTAATAGTCGTTTTTTAATCAGAACTCTATTATTAGCAAACACTTTAAAATAACATGAATGCCAGTACTATAGAAAAAAAGTAGATGACATAGAAAAATGATTTAAAATCTCATCTGCCAAGATTTAATATAAGTGACTTAACAGAGGTTCTCTTAGAAAATGTTTAATACTGCAAATATTTCTCCTTTTCTTTTCTAATTCTCCAAAAAAGATACTCTGTGTTCACTAAATTATGTATATCAATATATAATTAAATATAAAATATACTCTTTGATCATATGCCTTTGCATCTAGAAAGAAGTACCATATTATAGTGCTTCCTAGTAGTCAATTCAAGTTCTTGCTAGAGAAATAGAGTAACAATTCTAATATATTCACAAAATACCTTACTGGTATTACCAAATTATTTTACCCATTGAGTGTACCGCCCATTGAAGCTTAGTCTTAGGTCTCTCAAGTTACAGAATATTATATCCGTAATGACTGCCCTACTTATCTGAAAGTCGGCTAGATCTGAAAAGTCTGCTTCAAAATTATTCTGACTCCTTGAACATTTCATAATTTTACATGTTTTGCAAGCATTTTGCCATGCTTAACTAACCTTTGTGCTTCTTTTTCCTTTACCATGCTTACAGAAAATTCAGGCCTACAGGGAGTGGATTATGACTCACAGTAGCAGTAGTGATGATGATGACTAGTCAGATCTGAAATGTTAGATTCATGTGTTGTCAGTTTATTTGGAATGTTTCATTAACATGTTTTGTATGACTGCTGCCTATAATGCCTATATATCCATTTTTAAGGAGTTAAAATACTTTTTCCTTTGAAAATGTGTTTCTATACATTTTCAGAAAGCCAAGTAATTGCATTATTAAGCACCGAAAAATGTATTTTACATACAAAGTAGGGCATATTATGTACTCTAGCATTTGCTTATATATGTTTTCTGGCTTTGTAATGCAGAGATTGCCTTCATGATTTAAAGTTAGACTTAAATATTTCTTTAATGTTCACTAGTTATCTTTTTAAATTATCTGCTTATTAGCAAAATGCATTTTTTATTTGTAAATTTTCTGGGCTGTAATGTAATTCCATTGTGTAAAAGAAAAAGAATAGTAATAGCAAGTCAGTATTTTATATTAAGCATTTTAAAAGTATTTTTGTCAAATTTCTTTTAATAATAATAAACTTATGTAACTTCAAACAATATGAATTTGTTGTTCTATTCCAAAATCGTATAGGTTGTACTACTCTTATAAGGAACATTCGTGATTTGTCATAAAAGGTTAGGTGATGACATAATTTGTAGTCTTAGAATGAAAAAAAAAAAGTTCTTTCATTCACTTTGTATTTCATCATATATTTTTTGTGAAACAAGGAACAAAGTTGGTTTATAGTAATTATATTTGTTAATCTAAATATTCATATGCTATATCCCTGTTATAAAATATTACAGATTCATTCAGGATATTAGAGTATTTTATAGTAATCATAATTGTGTATTTTTCTTGGTAAAATTGGGAAAATATTATCTGTCTCTGAAAAATCTATGAGCAAGCCTTTTATGTTTTGTGCAGTGAGGGTTTTTTTTTCTAATTTTCAATTTAAAACTATTTTGTGCTATTTCTTGTAATGTTTTATGAGAGAGAGGGAGAGATAGCACACACCTCCATGCACACATGCGAGCAAGTGGGGGAAGGGACAGAGAGAGGGGCACAGAGGATTCCAAGCGGGCTCCTTGCTGACAGTAGAAAGCCTCATGTGGGCCTCGAACTCACAAACTGTGAGGTCATGACCTGAGTTGGATGCTTAACCAACTGAGCCATCCAGGCACCCCTATCTTGTGCTAATTCACTAGTAAGTTAGGTGTACAAAAGAAATCGTCTAAAGAGTGAATGACTGGGGTCACCTGGGTGGCTCAGGTCATGATTTCGCAGATCCCGAGTTCAAGCCCTGAGTCAGATTCTGTGTCTCCCTCATCTCTCTCTGCCCCTTCCCTGCTTGCAAGCTATGCCTGTCTTTCTCAAAAATAAATAAATATTTAAAAAATTTTTAAATAAAGGGTGAATGACTAGTATTAATATATTTTTTGAAGTTTTTATTTACATTCCAGTTCATTAACATACAGTATAATATTAGTTTCAGGTGTACAGTAGAGTGATTCACCAATTCTCTATACTACCCAGTGCTTTTCAGGACAAGTGCACTTCTTAATCCCCATCACCTGTTTTCCCCATCCCCCCCCAGCCACCTCCTCTCTGGTAACCATCAGTTTATTCTCTATAGTTAAGACTCTGTTTCTCAATTTGCATCTCTCTGTCATCTAATTCTTTTTTAGTTAAACGTTTAATTCCTATGATTGCTCTGTTTCTGGATCGACAAAGAAACATTTACCTTGATTTATGTTAATCAGTTTGTATTGAGCTTCTATAGTTTGTAGTAAATAACCTTAACTGTTCAACTTTTGGTTTAATTGATTCAGCCCATCATTTCTAAATGTCTTCTAATTCTTAGGTTTACCAAGATTGTAGTTCTATAAATCATTGTTCTATTTCTTAGAAAATGACTATTTTAGTTATTTAATATTGAGCTTACAAAAAAAAGATGCTAAATTACAAGGTCTTTTGAAATCTCTACCTACCTTGCATTCATTTAAATTAAATAGAATTCAAGGTTGTCTATACTAGGACTAAGAAATACATGAGTGCCAAAGAATTTAATTATTGTTTTCATCAAAATAGTATTCTCTTCTCTTTTTGGATAAATAAATATGTGAGAATAGTGACCCTTAAAGTAGTCATGACTTGTATCAGAGACCGTGTAAATCTCTTCTCGCTACTGGTCTCTCACCCCTGACCAAAATGAAATAAAACCTACTCCTTCTAAAAGGAGCTAGAAAGAACACAACTGATTATTATTATGTATTGTGTATGTCTTAGGAAGGAAAAGTCTGGGAATGTCTTCATTGGCTTTTTAAATTTCAACTAGGCACGGGCCTTTCTAAATGGGAAAAATACTAAACTTCTTGATTGCAAGACATTTACTGAGTTTCCTTGGTTGGTCTGTGACACTTAATGGTATGGTATAGGTGTCATAAAGGTTCTTAAGAATTTACCTGGAAAACTTACGGATATTTCAGCACTGACTTGCTATTTTAATGAAAAGAAAATTGTATATGGGGTTACATTTGTTTAAGATCCAGTGAACAGTGCACTGATTTAAAACAATATTCAAGTAACTAATAAACTGTCATGTAGTTCGTGTAGTCTTAAGGATTTACCATTCTTCAATTTTTAATGCTTGGAAGTGAAATATGTTCTTAACAGAATGATCGCCCTGTTCCTTCTGTTTCTGTTTTCATGCCACAGTGAAAAAATATTTTCAAGCTGCTTTGACCACCGATAATATTTTTCCAGTTAAAAAAAAAATTGTTGCTTTTATTAGAGAAAAATTCAAGATTGTAGATTCCTCTACTGTTACACCAATGTGCTCTTGTTGGAAATAGAGGACATGAACAAAAATATCTTCTTACTCCTCATGAAATATATAGAAAATGAGTTCAACTTTGGCACTTTTATGACATGCTTATTAGAGGCTTTATAATTAATTAGAATTTTAAAATGGAAGTATTCTGTAAGGAGAACATCTAGAAAGCTGTGTCTAAAAGATTGATTAGTGCCACACCTTTCCATATTCTTTATTCCTTTATTTATATTCTAAATTTCTATATGATGATTGCTATGTATAGAAAAAGGGAAGGAAGGGTTGTTCTATTTTCTCTAGGGAGTCATCACTCATTCTCTTTGCCTTTGTATTTACTTGACACTTGAATAACATATTGAAAACTGGCAGGAAGAAAAACTCATAAAAATCCTAAAGTTGTGGATACTTATCAGCATGGATAAATTTATAAGAGCAGCCTATACGTTAAATAAGATGAATTGGATGTAGCAAATATAAATCCAGAATAATACTGCTATCAATATTCCTTATTTAAAAAGGAAGTCAGAATAAATTTCAGTTTCCATATTTAAAGTAATCTGGATTTTATAAATTTTATGTTTTGAAATTGTTGAAAACGTATCAATGTTAAATATTGATTTTAAGGTGATGTTACTAAAATTTGCAAATGGAGCATTGTAATCTATGACTAGGACATCAAATTCAAGATGAAATACA